>OY728140.1:1243836870-1244436870 GCA_963277665.1 Viscum album
GGTTGGCGTAGGGATTTTCATTGAAAATCCAAGAAGAAACCAATTATTATATATTTTTATTGATTAATTTCACTTTTATAATTTTTTATTATGTAAAAAATGAAAATAAGGTTAATAATAAATATTTTTTTAATATGAATTGTAATTTTAAAAAAATATCATTTATATGTAAATTTTTTTTGATATATTATTTATTTATTTTATAATATATAATCACACACAAACACACTCATATATATGTAAACACAAACATATGATTATAAATATATAAGTATACAATAAATGATATTATATGATACAAATATATAAATTTAAATATAATCTATATTTAATGTATTGGTATATTTTTTTATATAGCTCATATCACTATGTTATAATATTTATATATCACTATAAATATAATGCCTTTTTTGACTGTTTTGTATGATGGATTCCCACCGTAGAGAGTTAATTTTGATAGTAATTCATCACAAAAAAACACCATGGAAAATCACTACATAAATAAATAGATATAGATATAAATATATAAATATAACTATATATATATATTAATATATGAAGAAATATAGTAATTTTATTAATATATTTTTCTACTATTATCAATTCTTTTTTTAGTGCTGATAAAAGAGGCATTTATCAGTTCTTTTTTCAGCACTAATAAAAGGGACCCCATTTTAATAGCACCTAGACTGTCAGTGCTTTTATAGAATTGATAAAGGCTTTTATAGTGCTGATAAAACTCTGTTTTTTAGTAGTGATTGTTGTATAGTTGCATTAGAGCAATTTGAATTTCCCGATCACCGAAAAATATTCTTTGTTCATCGCCCTAGTGGTTATTAGAGGGAGATTATTGGGTTATCCTACATCGAATATTAAGGGATCCAGTGTGTTAAATATATGAATGAGGGATACCCTTGCCTCATGGGCTGGGTTTAAGAAGTCCCAATAACATTTACATAGGCCAACAATTGTTCATGAAGATGCAACACCAACACACCAAGACCTATGGTTTAGATATGTATTCATATTCCCATATGTGACATAGATAAACCACCTAAACATTGATATAGACATTAGTTATTATTTTTACATTAAACATGTAATTAAAACTAATATATATATGCAATTTATTTGTGAGATTTTTATTTTTATCATCGTTTTAGTTAGAAAATGGCCTCTTATTATTTTTTAATTCATTCAAAAACATAATATTAATTTCATATTATATATGACATCTTTAATATATGAAACTTAATTAAAATAAGAATCAATAATCAAACTATTATTAGTTTTAAACAAAATTAATAATGTTAAAATATTTATGCAATAATTTATTAATTATTTTTAGACTAGCAGTGTGGCTTCTATGAACATCATTCATGCATTCCAGGACACAGTTTTGTAAAAATATTTTGACTTATCCCATATCAACAAATCAACTCCATTATTTCCTTTTAACAAATTCAACAAAAACTCTTTTATTTAACAATAAATTAAATTAAATGAAAATAAATTCCATTACTACATTTTCAGTAAATATTAATAAAATACTTCCTTCAAAAAAGCAATGAAAAAATTATTGTTTATTAAAAAAATAATATAAATAATTCACTTAAAAATTAGAGTTTTTTTTATTTTCCGTTAAAATCAAAATTCCCTTCCTATAAAATCAAAAAATTACCAAATAAAAAAATCTACTTCAATTTAAAATAATTTCAAAAAATAAAATAATAACCTTTGTTAAAAAATAAATAGATATATTTCTTTTAAAGTATTTGTAAAGGTAAAATATAGAAGTTTTCCTTTTAACTTTAAGTATTTTAATTAGAATATATTATTTTTTTGAAAGGATAAGGGGGATTATTTTGGTATTTTAAATTTAAAACAAGATCATTTAGAAAAAGGTAAACTTAATATTTATCTTAATATAAAAGAAAAAAAATTAATTTTTAGTTTCCAAATAAATAATAAAAAATCTATATACATTTTTTTAAAATTTATTATTTTTAATTAATTTTTTAATATGAAAATTGAGATATTTTTTTTTAAATTTTTATGGGAAAATATTTTATTTTAAATTTTTTTTTAATTTGGAATATATAATTTTTTATTATTTCATATGGAAAAGGGATATTTTATTAATTTTTCTTAAATAAAATTTTGCATTTTATTTTATTTTTATGATTAATAAAAAATAATTTGTATTTTTTAAGTTAATGTATACTTTATTTTAAATTTTTTATTTGAATTTAATTAATGTAAAATGAGTTTTTTTAATTTTTTAATAAAAAATTATATATTTTAAATTGAGAAAGAATTTTGGTTTAAAATATCTTTATCAAAAATAGTTTTGTACTTATTTTTTACTCTTTAAATTATTAATGGAGAATATGAATTTTATTTCTAATTTTCAGTATTTTAAAAATAATGTTTTATTTTTTTAAAAACTGATCATCACTCCTTTATGAAATCCATGGTGATATATGGTTGTAATCCTCTTATATACTGAATTTACCTACTTCCTCATCTAGAGATTCAACACGTACTCATTGGATTTATGAACACAATGTCTTTAAGTTCTTTTCATATTATGTCTGCAAATAGATATCATTGTCACTACAAAAAAATTGAATTTCCACAACAACAAATATACCTTTTTTTCACCACGAAAAGAGATTTAACCGCACTAAAAAACACTTTTGTCATCAAAATCAGTAAAATGAGGACCCATTTATCATTTTTTCATTAATGTTGATAAATGCCCTACTACTTCAATGTGTTGTTTGAATAACAATAAACTGCACCAAATACACCTGTATAAAAATGCACCAACATGAAAATTATTAATTTAATTGAAATAAAAGTTACATTGCAAATACTAAAAAATCAAATTATATACATTTAAACAATTTTTTTATAATTAAACTTACATTTACAGTCCACAAACATTTAAAGAGACCAATGTTTAATTTTCTTTAGCACTTGCGACCCCCTTTCAAAAAAAAAACAAATCATTGTATCAGTTGCCAAACAAACCACCCCAACCCAAGAAAAATAATTCACTTATATAAAAAAACAATTCTTATATAAATAATACTATAAATACATAAATTAAACATAAATATAAAAGAATATATTTTTAATATTTAAATTTTAAATAAAAGGATACACATGGATCACTACCATGGAAACAGATTTTCCAGTGCGACCCTTTAACTACGTTAAAAAATGCCTTGATAAAGGGGGTACCTATATCCACGATAAAAAAACCATTGGTAAAAGGACATTTTAATAGTTCTAAAAAATGATGTTAAAACTACCCCTTTATTAGTGTTTTTTTTCACTAACAAAGGTACCCCTTTATCACAATTTTTTTATCACTGTTAAAGGGACTCCATTTATTATCACTTTTTTAGTAGCATTAACAAAGGGGGATTTATCAATATTATTTTACTAGAATTGATAAATGATATATTAAAAAAATTTCATATTTTATTAAAAATAAAATATATTTTAGATAAGGCTAACTAGATATTTACTCTTAAAATATAAGATATTTAGTGAAAATGGATTACAAAATAATTTAAAAACAATTATTAATTAATAAATGTCAAATTATAAGTGGGTAATAGTCATTTACTAACAATTTAATGACATAAAAAATAAAAAAAATAAATAAAAGATCTAAAATAAATTGGGAATGTAACTCAAATTTCAAAAGGATATAACTTTTGATCTGAGTGTCCGTTTGAGCTCTTCAATATATCAAATCATAGCTTGAGACTATATCTACAAACTAATTATAGAGAGTATTCCCCTATTACATTTTCAAAGGCCCAAAATTTCCTATAAGACCATTAAAACTTAGTTTTTAGTTGGTGTATCATATGTTTTTAACATTTAATGGACTTTCAGCCTCATTTAAGTGGTTCTTTTTCCTTTTTTAAGAAAGTGTTTTGTATTGGGAGGTAGGGTCATATAGTGTGTCGTTGTTTTATTTTGAAGGATGTTTTTTGGTATTAAAATCTTAAAATACTCAAGTAACCACATATCTATTATGTTTGAAGCCCCGAGTTCCCCTTCTTGGTTATTCATTGAGTTATATGGGTGGCCTTCCTTTCATGATATGGGAAAATCATGGAACATGTAATATAGGATTTGTGTGTACTTTTATGGCCCTCTCCTCATTAGGGATGATTTCAATGATATTTTTTTCATATCGAAAAAAATAACGTGGCCTCTTAAAGAGTGATGAAACTATAAAGGATTTTAAGAAATCCCTACTGTTGAAAACCCTCCATGATCTAGGATTTTCAATCCCTCCTTTTCACATGGAAAATGGGTTACTCAATAGAGGGATGCATCGCTGATAGAGTGGACATATTTTTTGGGATAGATGACTAGAAATATATCTTCTGTGCATCCTCTATTGAACAGTTGGCCCCGGTTTCCTCTAACCACTCTCTGATCCTTCTTTCAACATCACCCCAAAGGAATCGGTGTAGAGGGGGATGTACGTTTAGGTTTGAGAGTCTATGGTTCTATGATGGGAGTTGTGAGGAGGACATTCATGCTATTGGGGGGGGGGGGGGGTCTGAAATAGTTATTTAGATCTCAAACCAAGAATGATAGTATCAGTCTGAATAATTGGAGTTCAACTAGGTTTAGGCCTATAGGCAGACACATTAATAGGGAAGAACGATGGTTAAAATTTTTCTCTGCCCGGAATTTTTCCGACTCTATGATTAAGGATATCTCAAAATGTGAGAGGTATTTGAATGTTTTGCTTAAGGAAAAGGAAAGATACTCATTCATATAGGTAAGATAATCTAAGATTAACAAAGGTGACCATAACACTAATTTCTTCCACTAAAGAGATACTAAGTGGAGGGGAAAACCCCACATCTCCCACCTTGAATATTTACATGGTACAGTGATGCATGATGCTGTTAGAATTCATTAAATTATTTGGAAATATTTTAAAGGCTGACTACATTGACATCCCTCTTAGTCTCACCAGATACATCCCAATAATTTTTATGATGATATGAACTGTTCTCTAGAGAGGGACAATTCTGATGATGAAATGCGAAGGGATCGTCACCATTTTCATTGAATGAATTTTTTGGTCATGACGAGTTTCTTGCCCTTTTTTTAAAATGGTTTTGGCCCATTTTCGGTCTAGAAAAGATCAATAAGATGAAGGATTTCTAGGAAGGTATGAATTACATTGAAAATTTTAACGAGACTGTTATTACCCTCTTCCCAAAATCTAAATTCCCTCAGAATATTACGGAGTTCCATCAAATCATCATCTGTAATGTTATTTAAAAAATTTACTCTAAGATTTAGGTTTCTAGGTTGAGAGTTTTTCTACCTCTTCTAGTGTTTTAAGAATACCGTTATTTTGTCTCACGGAGGACCTTTAATGATAATGCAGCCATTTACATTGAGATATCCCACTACATGATGACCCTCTCCATAGAAAAAAGGAGTCTTGGCCTTGAAACTAGATATTATTAAAGACTATGACATAGATGAATGTCCTTTTCTCGATCTTATACTATCAAAACTGGGGTTTGGATCTAAATGGATTCTTAACATTATGAAATGTGTTACTTCAGTTTCATATAGAATAAACATTAATGGGGAGTAGATGTCAAATTTCACACCCTCGAGAGGTTTAGGATTAGGGGACCTAATCTCTCCATACATTTTCATTCTTGTAGAGATTTTTTTCCTATATCCTTCTAAAGGCGAGAGAGCATGGTGTTATTCATGGATCCAAGGTATGTTGCAATGTTTCTCATCATTTATTTTCAGATTATTTCCTTCTGTCTGCTCAGGATACTACCCTTGAGTGTTACTCAATCATGATGATTTTCAACCTTTTTGAGAAGGATTCTAGGAAATGGATTAATGCCTCTAAATTTTAACTATCCTTCAAAAAAGGTGTTCCAATGATGATGCAACAAGAGATTCAGAGATTCTGCTGGTTTCTTATGTTCAAGAAACATTAGAAATTCCAGGGGCTCCTAACTGCTATCAGAAGATCAAAGAAACATGTTTCGTGTCAATCATGGAAAAAGTTGATAATTTGATCAGTGTTTGGCCTAGTAGAAAAACATCAAAATAGGGGAATGAAGTGATAGTTAAATTTGTGTCCCAAGTTGTCCCCACATACGCCGTTTCCTTTTTCAAGTTCCCAGTTACCCTTGTTGATTGAATTCATTCTCGGATGGAAAACTTATGGTGGGGTTATGCTAATGGAAAACACAACACCCACTAGATCACGTGGGATAAGATGTTTGTTTCAAAGTCATGTGGTGACCTTAGGATTAATAACCATCAATGGTTCAATGATTCTATTTTGGAAAAAATGAGGGTGGAACCTCATGTACTATAATAATTCCCTTTTAACTACGGTCTTTCGAGAAAAGTATTTCCCAAAGACTGACTTCTTACATGCTTCTATTGGAACCAAGACTAGATTTATGAATATAATCTACTGTGGTTCTATCCTTATGATCAATTGTGGAATTGTTTGGAGGGCTGCTGATGGGAATAAGGTGAATGTATGGGGAGACCAGTGGTTGGTAAAGGGGGTCAACATTAGAGTCTCTTCGCCAGTCATTCCGAGGTTCAAATATAAAAAAGTTCACGAAACCATTGATGATTATTTAGAAGAGTGAGGTTGGGATAGATTTTTGGTTTGTTCAATAAAACATATCGATGTCTTATCTTTAGAATCCTGATTACATTTAGTGTTGGTGGTGACCAAATCTGCTTGTTTGGGGATGCTTCTAGGAAGTACACTTTTAGGTCAGGGTATATCAATTTGTTGCATGGGACTACTCAGGCTCATCTAGACGATCAGTGGATGAATATTTGGGCACTCTCCACCCCCCCAATTCATGTTTTTATGGTTGTAGGTTTTATTGGGTGTCCTACTGATTTGCAACATTCTTACTCTATGACACATGTGGGAGGATGATGTGTTCCCCCTGTGATTTCAACAGATTGAAACTCTTTTGCATACTATTCTTCTCTTCCAGGGAGTGGCAGGAGTGTGGAATGAATGGTCCCCATGGTGTAAGGGGTACCTAGTCCCATATTTGGAGTTGGCCCATGTTTTCAATGATTGGGTTTCCTCCTTGGAACCAAAGGTTGTGGGCTTAGTGTGTACTTTTTCTTGACCTGTTTGGTCTCACAATAATGAATGGGTTTTCGAAGAGAAGTCCTCACTTGATTGAATTTTGGTGGATAAGGATATGAATGGAATAAATGGTGGATGTTGAACAAGAAGTGACCATTAGTGCTCTAATCACAGAAAACACAAACATGTTGGCTTCCCCCTCCTGAATGATTCATTATAATCAATAGAGATACGGTTGTCTTGATAGTGTCTCGAATTGGGGTGGTTCTCATTGCCCGACAACATAATGTCCAAGTGATTGATGCTCGGTTCATTATTTTCCATGGATGTTGGATCCAGTTTTCATGGAATCATTATCAATTCTTCAAGGGATCATCCTTTCCCTGGCTAAAGGATGAAATTAGGTTGTTTTGGAGTCTGATTGTCTTGAATCCATTAATGGTTTGTCAAACAAAGGAGAGAATTCATCTTTGGTATTGTTCTAAGGAAAATATGGTCTCTTTCTAATTAATTCTCAATATGAAAATTCTCCTTCATCTTGTGTGGGGTTAATCTTGAAGCCCACTGGCTTGCGAGCTATATGAAGTCTTGGGATAACCATTTTTGGGTTGATCCTTTTCTTGATTGGATTTTCTTGTATAGTTCCATTGATCAATAATATATCCTCTCTTTATTTAACAAAATATTGATATTAATTTTTCGAAATTTTATCATTTTTCATAATGTTGTTTTACTTACAATCAAATATATAAAAATATATGCATATTTCATATATATTCACCCGTAAAAATATAATTTTATAAATATATATGTAAAAATATTTATATATCAAGTATATTTCTAAATATATTAACCTTATCTAAAAAAATAATATCCATTTTATTTAAAATAAAAATGAATAAATATTTATATACCTAAACAATAACTGTATATATAATGTTTATATATATAAATAAATTTATTTGTGCATTGAAAAACTGAAATATATTTATATATATATTCTAATATATGTATATAAATATTAATATATAATATATGTAAATAAATATAAATATGTATAATTATAATTATAGATGTACATATATATATATATATGTATTTATAAACACACATACACATAGAAAAAATATATTTTATATATGTATTTAAATATATATATATATCTATAAATATAAGGATTAAAAAATAAAATAAAATGAAATAAATATAAATATATAGATATATCATAAAATACATAAGAAAACGATATATGGGAGTGGAAAAGGGGTGAGATTATGAGGGATTTCTTAGGTTTGAAACCCAGCAGAGATAGGGGCGCATGCAGATGGGTGATGCATGTCCCTAGTGCTGTTAAAACATGGGGGGATTCCACGAACTGTTAAAGGGATGGGGAGGATACACTATCACTGTTAAATGGGGGTTGAGCATAGATAAAAGGGGGAAGGTCCCACCCTTCAATTTTTAGATTTTTTTAAATTATTTTTCACTTTTATCAGTGCTAAAAAATCATCAATAAAGGTCCCTTTTATCATCACTTTTTTAGGTTTGATAAAGGACCCCTCTTTTTAATGCTATTAAAGGGGCCTTTATTAGTGATTTTTTAGCATTGATAAAATGGACCCCCTTTTAATAGTGCCAAATATAATAACACTTTTTAACACAGTAAATGACCATTTTTCACGCTGTTAAAGGTCATATTTATAGTAGTGAAGTCATACCAATCACCCCATGCATAATATTGAGGTGGGTATGATTCCTATAGATCAAAAATAACTTATGGAACATTGTTTAAAAGTTTCAAAAAAATCACTATATATATTCATTTCAAATAAATATAGATAATAATTAAATTAAGCAACACATAGAGGTCAATGGCGAGATCTGAACTCCTACTCGATGGTGGGGGTTGGTAGGAAAGCACATGGGATAGTGGAAAAAGAAGGCCTCTACTCATCATGGCGGCTGTAGGCAAGACTCAAACCCAGGCGTGATGGCGAGGGATAACAATGAGGGTCAATCCTTACTCAAGGTAGGGGTCGATGACATTAGGGGAAGAACCCACTTTAGTAGGGTATGGTGATTTTCCAGGAAGGTCGCCGACATTATTAGCAGATCATTCCACCCTGATGATCTTCCCAATAGTTCCGAAATGAAGCTATGGTTTGGGTGTCTGGGTCGGTGGTTAAATGGATGGATTTCTACCTTGGGGGTTTTCAATCAAATACTAATTCATGTTTTCTCTACCATAGTATTTCAAGATATATGTATTTTACTTTTAGCTAATTCTATTTTCTACCTTTTATAATTTCCTTGTATTTATTTGGGGCATGTTGTGTTTGGGATTAAGTCATGTAATGGGTTCTATCTTGATCCAACTTAAAAGGGATAATAATTTTCTTATATAGGGGTTTCCCAAATTATTCTAAAAATACATATCACTAAAAAATAAAATACCAAAAAAAAAATTACTATAAAATATAAACATTTATATTATAAAAAAATTTCACAAGAAAGAACATAATAATAGTGTCACTAAGAGGAGGGGGGGTTTACTCCATTAGATGGAGGTAAATCCGTACATAAACTATGTGTCAGTCAACACATATACTCCATCATCTAATCATGTTGTTGATGCTGCTACTGACGTTGCTACTCCTGATGTTGTCACTACTCTTCCTGCTCTATAAATAATCTTTGAACAGTTTCATCTTGTGCTCAAATCCTTGCGTCGTACTCTACAGATGTGAAAGATTATGATCTCATACAAACTACATTTTGTGATAAATTATGAAATCACTTCAATTCCATAGTAATTGTCGGAGTTGATCCTAAACCAATGTCAATCACCATGAATTTCAAAATACAACTTTTCACTACCAATGACAAATTTGTCTCATCAAAACTTACTCTCTCGAGGCTTTGTCCCCACCATATGTATTACCCTAACTCCCAAACATATGACAAATATTTTTCTAATATATCTCATATATTTCTAAAAATATAAATAAAATGACAAAAAAATTAAATTATATTAAGCTAAAAAACTTAAAAAATGATAACCATAATCAGTTACTGTCTCTCACCAGCAATCTTTCCAATACTACTATCATTGTACATCCTACTGTACGCATCAAAATATGTAATAGATGGATAGACCATAAAAAATATGAATGTATCATATACATATCATATTAAATAATATTATTTACCAACTTTTGATTATGTATTCTAAATGTAAGACACTCAACTCTATGTGTGACATCCTTCCAGCCCCAATTCTATTAACTATAAGATGGTAGCCTCTTGAAAGTATCTTATATACAGTAAGTTAAAAATACCATTGAAGCCTAGGTGGGGACACTACCATAGAAATTGTTTTTTCCAATGCCACCCATTATTATCCCTAAAAAAACACTGATAAATGGGGATCCGTTATCAGCGGTAAAAAAAGAAATGATAAAAGTTACTTGTAAAAGTGAGAAGAATGTGCTGTTAAAAGTACCCTTTTATCAGTGATTTTTTACCACTTATAAAGGGACCCCATTTATGAGTTCTTTTTTAGTAGTGTTAATAAAGGGGGGTCTTTATCTGTGCTTTTTTTACTAGTGCTCAGAAAGGGAATATTTCAAAAAAAAATCATTAAAAATTATATATATAAATATATAAATATATAAATATATTTATATTGATATAAATAATATATATATATATATTAAATATGTTTTAGATAGGTATAGATAAAATTTACACCTAATATATAAGATATTTAGTGAAATATATTATAAAATATATAAAAAACTATTATTAATTAATAATTTTCTAATTTTTATGAAGTAAAAATCATTTAATAACAATTTTAAGACACAAAAAATCATAAGATTAATAAAATATCTAAAATAAGTTGAAAATTTAACTCAAACCTCAAAAGAAAACAACTTTTGATCTGATTGTTTGTTTGAGTTAACTACTTATCAAATCGAATCCTAAAATGAGCTCTATGCACTAGTGCCATTTGAGAACCCTCTTTCACATTTTTCTATGCCAAAAAAATGCTCAAAAGGCCTCCAAAACTGAGTTTTTAGTCGGGATTCCCAAATATTTTAACAATTGATGGAATTTTAGCCTCGTTTAAGAGGGTCCTTTTTCCCTTTTTCTGAGGGTATTGAATTTATTCATAGGGATTACATTCATATTGATATTATGGATTTAAAATTTTATCATTTGCACAATGTAATTTTATTTATAAATAAATACATAACAATATATACATATTTTTTATATATTCACACAAAAAAATTTATTCTTATAAATAAATAATTAAATATATTTACATGTATAATATATTTCTCAATATTCAATCTTTATCTAAATAAAAACTAATATACATTTTATTTAAAACACAAATATATAAATATTTATATACCTATATAGTGTGTGTGTGTGTGTCTATATATATATATATATTAGTGTGTGTCTGTATTAACAAACTGATATATATTATTTATATATTCAAACATATGAATATTTATTTTAATATATAATATATGTAAATATATATAAACATGTATAACTATAATTACACATACTCATATAATATATATATATTTGTGTGTGTGTGTGTGTGTTGTATATATGTATTTATTTCTTTATTTTTACACACACAAAACATATTTTAATAAAAATTAAAAATAAACTTATAAATATATATTAATATGAAAATAAATTTACGGATAAAAAAATATAACTAAATATATATATATATATACAAATAGATGTAAATATACATATATAAATATAACTATATATATATAGTAATATATATATATATATATATATATATATATATTAATATATGAATATATATTAATATAAATATATTGTCACGACCCGTCCTGGTGGGGCCCGAGCTGCAACTCCCCAAGCCTGCCACCAATAGGCCAGGGGCTGGTGACAAGCACCGAGTAGGCATGCTACTAACATGGGAGGCATTGGCAATAAAACTGTACACACGCACACACATCTACAAGCACACAAAGCTGAAATGTAAAAAATAAAAAAAGGAAAATATGCATGCATACACTAAAACCCAACCAACAGAGTACGACAGGGAAGTAAAGTACAGTAAAGTAACACCCTAGGCCAAAAGTACAATCCCACCAACAGAAAGTCTGCAACATGTCCAACCTGTAGAGAAAGGTACAGGGACTGGAATCCGCTGCTGAAGGAACACACCTTGGCCTGTCTGATCTCACTGAGCACCGTCCGGTCCGGGTCCACCTAGAATCCTATCAAAGGCTCGCTCGTCTGCACAAGACACTACACGTGCAGGCAAAGCCCGTGCATGGGTGAGTATAACAATACCATGTAGGAAACCCCAAAAACCACAAATGAAAAACAACAGAGGAAAAATACCACAAAGAAAAGGTAAATTCATATTTACACAGTATATGTCTACGAAACATATAACAAGAATATCCAGATATACTCATACACAAACGTCCTTCGCGATACCACCACTAGATCAATCTTAATGATCCCACTAAGCTTACTATCGAGAGAAGACACTCTTAGGTCCGAAGAGGGAGATACGAAGTACTCATTCCAGGAGTACACACTCCACAATTTTGTTGGGAACAAGATGCTCAGATGAGGATCACAGCCATGTCATGTGGTGATTTTGACAAATCAGTCTGTGCTAATCCGCTATGCAGAGGATCGACGCCCGGGTAAAGTTGGTCACATCGATACCAAGAACTCTACCTAGGGTTCTAGAAATGAATAGAGAATCCTGCTCAGAGGGGATTCCAACAACTCTATTCAGGGAGTTCTGCTGAGGGGATCATACTCCTGTATAAAGGAGTTGATACGAAAACCTTCAAGGAATTACCAAGGGTACGAACCCTAATAACTAGTCCAAGTCACAAGAGGCAAGTGGCTCAAGCCTTTAAGAATTTATTACACGGCATGTAGTATGGTTACACGCTGTGTTCCTTGACCCCGAGTACTACCCGTGTAAATGGACCATGTCCTACGACATTGATGGATAGAAAACAACTACACGACGTGAGGAAGAAAATCACACACCGTGTTCGAGCACCTGGGCTCGCTTTGTGTACGCTGGACATGTGCTCATACACGGTCTCTACCCGTGTCCGTGTCGCCAGCCCGTGTACCAGTACACGGGGTACCCCGTGTATCTGGACGGGTCTTCCGGGGAGGGGTATAGACGGAATGTCCATGGACGTGTATCCTTCCTGTGTCCATGTAATCCCGGAGTACACGCCGGGTAACCCTACTGACAAACACACGCCGTGTAGACCATACTTCACGACATGTAGTCGGGATTTTTCCAGAAACGACATCTTCTTCCCCGCGCTTCGGCCGATCCTTCGGATCTTCTTTTTATCTTCCGTTCTTAACGATACTCCAGGGTTAGGTTCGCCTTATCACACGAACACTGAAACGGGGGTTTTCGGTCCTCAAATTGGATCATAAACCTTAATCGATCCACCCGAAGAAAAACTCCCAAAAATCCGAATCTCCCAAACCACTCTGAATCACTCACTGAAACCATCATTGCACCTCCGTGGAATTGCTTCGGGGTTGGATCTTGAATATTGGATTGTTTCACCAACAAACGAATGCGCAATGATCGATTTCCTCTAAGAACGTGTAGAACAAAATTAAGAACTCGAGGGAGAAAAGAAACATGAATTAAACAAGTGGGACGAACCTCGATCGTTGTTCGTGATGATCCGGGTTCGTCGCCGTTAGATAAAAAACCAAAAAAATCAAAAGATTATAATTCTTCAGTATTTGATCTCCGGATATAAACCAAAATCGCACCCGCCTGCAAAACGATCGATCCACGGGCTAATTTGTTCGTGATTTATCCCATGTTCATCGTAGAGAACAAAAATGGGGAAAGGAGAAATCAATAACAATCATACTACCTGGAATCACTGTGTTTGTCGGCGAATAACCGCTCGTCGCGTCATCGTCTCCATCAAAATCCGTCAAGAACATCGTTGCCGCCGCATTGGGGGTCCCCTCCAGAGCCGCCAATGGTTTTTGGGGTTATGGGTTTGTAACCCTGGACCCTGGCGCAAGCCTCTTTTAAAAGAGGAAAAAGGATATGAGATTTTAAAAGATCATAATGTAGGAATAAAATATTTTCATTAAATATTTTATTACTGTTGCGTCCAAAAACCAGATTTCACCACCGTCCTGTGCCGGCCGCACTTAGGCCTCACCTAAGGTAAAATTGTAGTTCTGAATGCAACGGTACCATCCGATATCTAATCTGAGAACCGTTCTAGAGTTATTGAACTTTTTCAGGAAAACTACACGCGCACATAATTTAATTATTAAATTAAATTAAAACATTTGTCCCGGGCTCACCGGGCCTCGGAACTGCACGTCGTCTTAGATCCTGGTCTCGAAATAATTCCCAAATAATATTAAAATAATACATGGAAAAATTTCGGGACATTACATCACACCCACCTTATGGATTTTATGTCCCCAAAAAGCTAAAACAAGGGCTACTAAAAAAGATGTGGGTACTACATGTGAATCTGAGCCTCCCACTCCCACGTGGTCTCCTGTAGATTCCCGTGCTACCACCGAACATGCACCAAGGGAATAGCTCGTCCACGAAGCATCTTCTCCTGCTGATCCACGATCTCCACTGGGTACTCAGAAAAGGTCGCTCCATCATCGATGTCCAGCTCACCCTAGTTGATGATGTGTGATGGATCATGCACGTACCTCCGTAGCTGCAACACATGGAAGACGTTGTGTACCCTGTCCATCTGAGGAGGTAGATCCAAGCGATACGCCACCTCGCTAACTCAACAAAGAATCTGAAAAGGTCCAACGACCCTCAAAGATAGCTTGCCGCCCTGGCCAAATCTCTGCAATCCCTATCGAGGTGAGACCCGAATAAACACATGGTCTCCCTTCTCAAACTCCGTGGGCCTCCACCTCTGGTCGGCATATGACTTATACCGACTATATGTAGTCTTCATCCGCTCCTAGATGACATGAACCATCTCTATAGTGTCTCTCACCATCTCTGGGCCCATGAGTGCTGAGTCTCCTGGGTTAGTCTAGCAAAGTGGCGACCTACACAGTCGCCCATACAGAGCCTCGAATGGTGGCATACCAATAGTGGAATGATAATTGTTATTATAAGAAAATTCCACCAGTGGTAGGTGATCCTCCCAGCTATGACTGGAGTCAAGTATTCATGCTCGTATCATATCCTCCAGGACCTTGATGGTCCACACTCTCTGACCATCATTCTGGGGATGAAACGTTGTGCTCAAGCATAACTGAGTCCCAAAAGCTTCCTGCAATCCCTTCCATGACCAGGATGTGAAACAAGAATCATGATCTGAGATGATCATGGATGGTACTCCATGAAGTTGAACTATCTCTAGCACGTAGAGGCATCCCAAGCTCTCTACTGAACTCTGCTCCCGTATGGCTACGAAGTAGGCCGACTTGGTGAGTCGATCAACAACCACCCAGATGGCATCGTGTCCCCTGGAAGTGTGTGGTAAACCTGTCACAAAGTCTATGGATATCTCGTCCCACTTACACTTTGGCACCTCAAGGGGCTGAGTCAAACCTGATGGAACCTGCTGCTCTGCCTTTACTTGCTGACAAGTAAGGCACCGAGAAACAAACACTGCCACACACTTCTTCATCCCTAGCCAACAGAACTGACGTCGGAGGTCCTGGTACATCTTTTCCTTGCCTGGATGCACCGCCAAAGGGGATATATGGAACTCCCTCAGAACCTCCTCCTGCAACGTCACTGGTACTACCGTGCACCCTCTGAAAAGGAAAATATTCTCCCATCCTTCTGAAAATCCATCAGCAGCATCACCTGTGGATATCTGATCACGTAGAGTCTCACAGCTAGCATCCTTGTGCTGTGCTCCCCTGACTCACTATAAGAGTATAGGGATAACAACCATCGACTAATGGTAAGCTCCCTTATCTCTATCCATGAAGGAAAACTGCAAAGAGGCCCACTACCTTGTCGCCTCATCCAGCAACTGCGAACTGGATTTCCTACGGAGAGCATCGGCAACCACGTTCCCCTTCCCAGGAGTATAAACGATCTCAAAGTCGTAATCCTAGAGAAACTCAAGCCATCGAATGTGTCTCAAATTTAGATCCTTTTGATAAAAGATATATCTGAGACTCTTGTGATCAGAGTAGACGGTAAATTGTTCGCCCATCAGGTAGTGCCGCCACATCTTTAATGCGAAGACTACCACTGCCAACTCAATATCATGGGTCGCATAGTTCTGCTCATGTGGACTCAACTGACGTGAGCCATAGAAAAACACTTCTTGCCTCTCCATCAGGACACAACCAAGCCCGGTTCCTGATGCGTCTCCGAACACTATGTACTCAACACCCTCCTCTGGTAATCTCAAGATCGGGGCACTCGTCAGACTCTGTATCAATAGCTGGAAATCCTACTGGCATTTCTCGGTTAACACGAAAGGCTGTCCATTTCGAGTCAAAGCTTTCATGGGTGCTGCAATCTTGGAGAAATCATGGATGAATCTATGATAGTATCCTGCCAACCCAAGGAAACTCCGCACCTTCGTCACGCTCCGGGGTGGCTCCCATGCTCGCACTACCTCCACCTTTGCTGGGTCTAATGCAACACCATCCGCTAGGATAACGTGCCCCAGAAAGTGGACCTCCTGTAACTAGAACTGACACTTCGAGAGTTTCCCATACAACTGGTGCTCTCGGAGTGTGTTCAGAACCATCCTTTGGTGTCTCACGTGCTCCTCCTCAGACGCAGAGTACACAAGTATATCATTGATGAAGACCACTACAAACCGGTCTAGATAGGGCTGAAAAATCTGGTTCATGAGTCCCATGAACACTGTCGGGGTGTTTGTCACACCGAATGGCATCACCAAGTACTCATAGTGACTGTAGAGACATCTGAAAGCCGTCTACGGTATATCCTCCTCCCGTACTTTCAACTGGTGATAGCCTGATCGTAGATCAACCTTCGGGAACCATCACGCCCCTCTTAAATGGTCTAAGAGGTCATCGACCCTCAGTAGTGGATACCGGTTCTTCACGGCCACCTGATTTAAGTGCTGGTAATCCACACACAGCTTCAAGATCCTGTCCGCATTCTTGGAAAACAACACTAGGGCTGCCCAGGGTGAAACACTGGGTCTCAAAAAGCCCTTCTTCTGCATGTTTTCCAACTGCATCCTCAGCTCACGAGGCTCTGCAGGAGCCATCCAATAATCTGATGTTGATATCGGGGTCTTCCCGGGTTGCAACTCAATGCAGAAATCTATCTCCCGACGGGGAGGTAGCCCGAGGACTTCCGCCGAAAAGACGTCCTCGTATTCAGCCACCATTGCTGTAAACTGTAAACACATAACATCTTCTGCAACAAGGGCAAGGCTAGCCAACTGATAGGAAATTAGTTGTGCCCTCCTATGCACGAGTCCATCCTGCGCTGCCTGGGTCCCTCTTTCATCGAAAAAATAGAACCTCATTCCATCACTACAGACACACCGTACCCTTCGCCTAAAACAATAAATCTGGTCATGAACTGTGGATAACCAATCCATGCCAAGAATGTCATCGTAAGGCCTCGATGCTACCACCAAGAGGTTCCAACCAAAACTCTCGCCTCCAAGGGTAAGGTCACACTGCCTGCAAAGGTGTGTGATCTCTGAATCTTCTCCAGTAGGTGTTTCTAAGAGTAAAGGTCGAGTCAACGACTCAATTGGAATTTCAAGGTCTCGAACAAGATAAGAAGCCGGAAAGGAATGACTAGCACCTATGTCTATCAATATGGCAGCCAACGTTGAAAAGACACAGATAATACCTCTAATCATTCCGGGAGTACCTGGGTCATAAGCCTCCGCCGCCTGCAGCTGTCCCTACCACTGTCAACCAGCTCCCTGTGCCTGGGGTGGACCTCCTGGGGGTGGTGGTGGTAAAGGGTCGAAACGCCAACCAGCTCCAGCTACTCTCCCAGGTCCTCTTCCACGTCTGTTGCCTCGCGGATCTTCCTGCTCCACACGTTGCCTCTATCTCGGTGGTCCATCCACCACTCCTGTGTCAGTACCACGACGGGTTGGACAATCTCAAGCGAGATGTCCCCTGCCGTCACATGAGTAACATCACCTCTCTCGAGGCTGGATGGAAGCGCCCTGTGAACCCTGTACGGCTGATCCCCTGTCCTAGGATCTCCTCTGGAAACGTCTCCCATGCCTGGGTCCCTGACGTCGGCTCCCTGCCGTAGAGGTCTCTACTCCAGCTCACCCACAGCTGACAACTATCGGCTGTCCCTGCTCGGCCAGGAAGCTCTCGACCACCAAAGCCTGCTCGAGAACCCCAGCATATGTAGGAATGCTCATAGAGATGATTCTAACTCAGATATCTCTGCGCAAGCCCTGCTCAAAATTCTGAGCTCTGAAGTACTGATCTCTGACCATATCCATCGAGTATCGCGAGAGGTCAGTAAACCTCGATGAATAGTCAGCCACCGACATGGTTCTCTACTGGAGCTGAAGAAGATCCTGTATACGTACCCCTCTCAGGGTTACCGGTGAAAACTCCTATCTGAAGAGACACTCAAACTCCGACCATGCAAGAGTAGCCCCATCGTGAGTCTAGATGACCAAAGTCCACCATCCCCATGTTGAGCCCTGCAGAAGGCTCGCTACCAGGACCACCGTCTGGTCTGTTGGTGTCCTGACCAAACAAAAGACTCTGGTCACTGCCTCAAGCCAGTCCTCTGCTACCTGAGGGTCAGGCTCGCCTCGAAACCTGAGGGGTCTCTGTCTCCGAAACTCATGGAGTGCGCTCAGTCTGCGCTCCTCCTCCACTGGTACAGCAGGCGTCAAACACTGCCCCACAGGTGGTGGAATAAATGGCATGCCACCTGGTGGTAGAATTGGGGGATCTGGTCCCTGTATCAAAGCTTCATCACTTAGGGGGTCATCCTCGTGATCGAGCTGTTCGATCATAGTGGGTGCACGTCGTGGAGGCATCCTTTTTAAGAAACAAGATATATCACAATCAGTGAGTATATCTGGAGATATGACTCAAGAAGGACATGGAAACCACAACCCATTCGTATATGATGCATGTACCATTACTTTTCCCCATAAAACTAGTGTTTTCATGTTCCAAGTCTAAAAGCAAGTTATCAGAGCCCTGGTGTATGGATACGTTGGCGGCTGCACCAACACTGGGGTCCCTAACATGAGAGCTGAACACGAAATACTTAACACTATTTCCCCAAACCAACTCAAAGACTCTTGGTCATAAGGTAGAACCGACCACCTCTGATACCATTCTTTCACGACCCGTCCCTGTGGGGTCTGAGCCGCAACTCCCAAAGCCCGCCTCCAATAGGCCAGGGGGTGGTGACAAGCACCGAGTATGCATAATACTAACATGGGTGGCATTGCCTATAAACCTGTACACACGCACACAAATATGCAAGCCCACAAAGATGAAAAGTAAAAACTACTAAAAAGAAAAGATGCATGCATACACTAAAACCCGACCAACAGAGTACGACAGGGAAGTAAAGTACAGTAAAGTAAAACCCTGGGCCAAAAGTACAAGCCCACCAAAAGAAATTTTGCAACAAGTCCAACCTGTAGAGAACGGTACTGGGACTACAATCCGCCGCCGAAGGAACACACCTCGGCCTGTCTGATCTCACTGAGCACCGTCCGGTCCTAGACCGCCTAGAATCATGTCAAAGGATTTCTCATCTTCACAAGACACGACACGTGCAGGCAATGCCCGTGCACGGGTGAGTATAACAATACCAAGTAGGACACCCCGAAAACCACAAATGAAAAACAACAAAGGAAAAATACCACAAAGAAAAGGTACAGTTAGCTCCACACAGTATATGTCTACGAAACATATAACTAGAATATCTAGATATAATCATACACAAACGACCATCGCAATACCGCCACTAGATCCAGCTCGATAATCCCACTAAGCTTACTATCATGAGAACACACTCCTAGGTCTGAAGAGAGAGATACGAAGTACTCGTTCCGAGAGAACACACTCCACAAGTAACATGGGAACAAGATACTCAGATGAGGATCAGAGCCAATTCATGGGGTGATTCTGACAACTCTGTCTGAGCTAATCCGCTAAGCAGAGGATCAGCGCCTGGGTAATGTTGGTCACGTCGATACCAAGAACTCTACCTAGGGTTCCACAAATGAATAGAAGATCCGGCTCAGAGGGGATTCCAACAACAGTATACAGGGAGTTCTGTTGAAGGGATCATACTCATGTATAAAGGAGTCGATAACAGAACCTTCAGGGAATTACCAAGGGTAAGAACCCGAATAACTAGTCCAAGTCACAGGAGGCAAGTGGCTCGAGCCTTAAAGAATTTATTACACGGCGTGTACTATGGTTACACGCCGTGTTCCTTGACCCCGGGTACTGCCCATGCAAACGGCCCATGTCCATTGGATTTTCTGGATAGAAAACAACTACACGGCGTGTGGAATAAAATCACACGCCGTTTTCGAGCGGCTGGGCTTGCTATGTGTATGCTAGCCATATGCCCGTACACGGTCTCTGCCCGTGTCAGTGTCGCATGTCCGTGTACCAGTACACGGGTACCCCGTGTATCTGGCCGGGTCTGGCCGGGGAGGGGTATACATGGCATGTATGTGGCCGTGTATCCTGCCCATGTCCGTGTACTCCCAGAGTACACGCTAGGTAACCCAACCGACGAACACACGCCATGTAGCCCATACTACACGGTGTGTAGTCGAGATTTTTCCTGAAACGACGTCTTCTTCCCCTCGCTTTTGCCGATCCTTCGGATCTTCTTTTTCTCGTCCGTTCATCATGATACTCCAGGGGTTGGTTCTCCTTAACACACGAACACCGAAAAGGGTGTTTTCGGTCCTCAAATCAGATCATAATCATCAATCGATCCGCCTGCATAAAAAAGCCCAAAAATCCTTATCTCCCAAACCACTCTGAATCACTCACCGAAACCATCATCGCACCTCCGTGGGATTGCTTCAGGATTGAATCTTGAATCATGGATTGTTGTGCCAACAAACGAATGTGCAACGATCGATTTCCTCCAAGAGCGCGTAGAACACAATGAAGAATGCGAGGGAGAAAAGAAACAAGAATTAATCAAGGGGGACAAACCTTGATCATTGTTTGTGATGATCCGGGTTCGTCGTCGTTAGATCAAAACCCACAATAATCAAAAGATTATAATTCTCCAGTATTTGATCTCCCGACATAACTCTAAATCGCACCCACCCGCAAAACGATCGATCCACGAGCGAATCTGTTCGTGGATTAGCTCGGTTCTTCATAGAAAACAAAAATGAGGAAAAGAGAGATCAATTACAATCATCCTACCTGGATTCTCTGCGTTTTCCAGTGAAGAACCACTCACCGCGTCGTCGTCGTCGTCAAAATCCGTCAAGAACATCGTTGCCGCCGCATTGGGGGTCCCCTCCAGAGCCAGCAAGGGTTTTCAGGGTTATGGGGTTGTAACCCTGGAACCTGGAACAAGCCTCCTTTTGAAGAGGATAAAAGATATGATATTTTAAAAGAGATTATTGCATGAATAAATTAGTTTTAATAAATATTTTATTACTGTTGCATCCAAAATCCATATTTCACCAACGACCTGCACCTGCCAAAGTTAGTCCTCGCCTAAGGTAAAATCGTTGTTCTGAACGCAACGGTGCCCTCAGATTTCTAATTCAAGCACCTTTTCGGGTGTTATTCCACTTTTTCAGGAAAACTGCACGCGCGCATAATTTAATTATTAAATTAAATTCAAACATTTGTCTCGGGCTCACTGGGCCTCAGATCTGCACGCCGTCTGAGATCCTGGTCTCAAAATAATTCCCATATAATATTAAAATAATAAATGGAAAAAATCTGGAACATTACATATATATTAATATATGAATAAATATAACTACATATTCATATAAATAAATAGATATATCATTAAAGGGAGAACCAAACAAGATGAACGAGTGGTAAATACTACCACACATATGGCCCTTCAAAATGCGGAAAATGGCCTTTAACAGGCGTAAAAAAGTGATGTTAATCAAACTGATGATAAGTGGGGCCCTTTATCAGGGCTTTTTTAGTGCTGATAAAGGCCTAGCCCCATGTAGTGTTTGGATTATCCAACAACACACCCAAAATAAAACATACAATTAAAACTGTACACCCAGAATCAAACCAGCTATATATACTTGATTGACATCATCAATACAAAAATTCCCACCCACCATATATATAAAAAATATTATATTTACATTTCAAACAAAAAGTTTTATAAAATTACTTTTACAATGGTCGAACAAACATTCTGAAACATTAATATTTCACATTTTGATGATCGTGATCCCCTCTCAATAATGTCCTACTATGGTATTAGTTTTCGAACAAATCATCTCATCCCGAGAAAAATATTCCACCTATATAAAAAAATATTATGTTAGTAACACTATAACGAAATAAATTAAATATTAATATGAAATAAAACATTAATAAAAGGTCAATATTTAATAAAAATGACACATTTGGTGTTATACTGATCATATCATGTGCCCTATTGAGGTGGGGTAGATTCCTAGACGTTACAAATGAGTTATGGATCATTTTCTTAAAATATTAAAAAAATAAGAATGCATTTTATCAATTTTAAGTATGTCACTTGTTCATTTACTAAAATTAATGTAAATATTAAATAATGGAATATTTGGAGTTATATCACCCACACCATGTGTTGTATTGGGGTACAGATGATTCATAACTATAAAAAATTACTGATGAATCATTTTCTTAAAGTAAAAAAACAATCAGAATTATTATTTTTTAGTTTTTAGTATGTTCGTTGTGTTTTTTTACTAAAATATCATTTTAAACTAGAAACACACATTTTGAGTCATACTGGTCATATCGTGTGTCAGTTTGACGTAAGACTGGTTCATACACATCATTTATGACTTATGATTTTCTGTCATAAATTATCAAGACAATCAGAGTGTGTTTTCTTGATTTTTAGTGAATGACAAATTTTGAATTAAAAATTTCATTTTAAAATAATAACATAATCATTTGGTCATTCTAGTAACATTGTGCATCAGATTGAGGTTAAATTAACTCCTATACATCAAAAATGACCCATGAATCATTTTCATAAACCATAAAAACAATCTAAAGGAATTTTTTTAGTTTTGAGTATGTCACATGTTGTTTTCATTAAAATTAATGTCAATTTTAAATTAAAAGAGACACTTAGAGTTATACTAGCCACACCACATGTCTTATTGAGGTCTGAATGATCCCTATAATAATGAATCACTATTATAATGTTTTCCTAAAATAAAAAAAACAATATGAATGAATTTTATCAGTTTTTAGTATGTAACATGTTGTTTTTACTTAAATTAATGTCAATTTTATACAAAAATAGACACTTGGAGTGATACTAGCCACACCGTAAGTCGTATTGAGGTGCGGTTGATTTCTATATGTCAAAAATGTATAATATACCATTTTATTAAAATATAAAAATAATCCGAAAGCGTTTTCTTTGTGTTCAGTTGGTCACTTTTTGTTTTTTGTTAAATTCATGTCAATTTTAAATAAAAAGATACACTTTGAGTTATTCTAGATACACCATGAATTGTAATGAGGTACGATTGATTCTTACATGTCAAAAATGAATCATGGATCCTTTTACTAAAGTATCAAAATAATATGAATGAGTTTTATCAGTTTTTAGTATGTCACTTGTTCTTATTACATAAATTAATGGCAATTTTAAATAAAAATACACACTTGGAGTTATAACAGACACACCATTTATCAAATTGAGGTTCATTTTACTCCTACACATCAAAAATTACTCATGGACCATTTTATGAAAATATAAAAACAATAAAAATACATTTTCTCGGTTCTCAGTGTGCCCCTTATTGATTTAACTTAAATTGATGTCCATTTTAAATAAAAAGAGGCAATTTCAGTTATACTGGATAGGTCGTGCATCGTAATGAGGTGAGGCTTATTCCTACATGTCAAAAATGAATTATAGATCAATTTTCTAGAGTATAAAAACAATATGAATATATTTTCTTGATTTTCTCTATGTCAGTTATTTTTTTGACTAAAATTTCATTTCAAACTGGAAGCACACATTTTAAGTCCTACCTGTTGCATCATTCATTAGTTTGATGTGAGACTACTTCATACACGTGAAAAATTACTTATTAATCACTTTTCTAAATTATAACTACAATCATAGTTTGTTTTCTTGTTTTTTAGTGAGTGACACATTTTGAACTAAAATGTCAATTCTGAACTGATAATGGACACTTTTAGTCATATTATTCTCATCATGCATCGAATTGAGGTGTGTTTGATTCCTACACATCAAAAATGGCTCATGGATAGTTTTCCTGAAGTATCAAAACAATATAAATTAATTTTATTGATTTTCAGTATGTCACATTTTTTGTTTTTCAATTTAATGTCAATTTAATATAAAAATACACACTTAAAGTCATATCGGCCCCAACGCGCATCATATTGTGGGGTAGTTAATTTTACATGTCCCAAATAACTCAATAATTATTGTCCAAAAATATCAAAACAATCAGATTGTGTTTACTCAGTTTTTAGTATGTCACATATACTTTTTACTAAAAGTAACACTACTGGAAATGTGGGTTTTACACACGATTGTTTACCAAAGGATTTCTTAAACTATTGGTAAAGAAGGGCTAGGAAACCCTTTCCCAATGGTTCCTTAAAACCATTGGCAAAGGGGTGTTCACATTACCATTTCCCAACAGTTTCATAAAACCGTTGGGAAAGGGAACCCATTTTCCAACGTTTCTGATGAACTGTTTGGGAAAGGGTACCCTAAACACCCCTTTCCCAATAGTTTTTAAAAACCGTTGGTAAATCATTTCCCCAAAAACAATCGGGCCGCTTCTCTCCCCCAATCGCGACAGAACCGTGAAATCAAATTGGGGCTCGACACCTCTCTCGAACTCCCCTATACGAAAAGGTGAAAATCCATCTGAATATTCTCAAATCAGGTATTTTATTCTTTATACACATATTCTACCTTGTTTTTATTTTTATTTATATAATATTTTAGTTATTGGTTTTTATTTTGATGTGATTTCACCATGAAAAATAGGGAAATGAATGATTATTTTTTTAATTAATTAGTTGCCCATGGAATATCATTGTTGTTATAATGTCCATGCTAAATAAAGGGGTAATATAATAGATGACCTTGAATAAATTGTGGAAGTTGGGGAATGTTTTTCTATGAGAGGTTTTTTGTTGTGTTTTATTATATGTTATAGGCTGTTGTATGGTGATTGAGGTGAGTAGTTGGGATTTTTGATATGTGGGGTTGTAATGTGATGGTTAGTGGGAATGGATGTGAAATGTGAAGATGTGTGATAGTGATGATGTGTGGTGGTGTTGTGCCATGTGGAGGTGTTGTGTGATGAGGTTGTGGTGTATGATGTGGTGAGGTAGTTTTGGTTGTGCGGTTGTTTGTGATGTGCAATATTTTTGTTGTTATATGTGGTTGTTTTGGTGAGATGGTTGGCCAATGTAACATGGAGACAATGGTTATTGTGATATGGTGAGTTGTTGTGTGGTGGTTTTATTAGTTTCTTGGTTATCTATGGAATAAATTATTCTGTTAAAACAAAAAAAACAAGATAGTAAATAAATGAGATGGAATAGAAATGGATGTGTGGTAAATGGATTTAAATAATTTAACATTAAATGAATGGACAATGTAATTGTGAATGAAGTGGCTTATAAATGAATGTGGGAAATGTTATGTGTCATGTGTGGTGGTGGTGTGTTGCGTTGGATATAGTGGTGAAAGTGGTTGTGATGTTTTATGTGTTGTATGGTAGTAGTGAAGTGTGTGATTATATAGTTAATGTGAACCCATAGGGTGGGTATTTTGTGCTATCTATATATCATGTATTTTATGTTATTTCTACACATTCCTAACCAAAGTTTGATAAACGTACCAATGATAAAAGGTTTTAAGTAATGGGTATTTTTTCTAATATCTAGGATGGTGGTTATATGGTTGGATATCTACCATGTCTTCCCTACTCTTCCTTCATAATTGATTGACCATGTGTTTTTAGGAAATATGGGATGTGATTGTCCATGTGTCTTTAGGTGATATGTACAATGATTTCCCTAGTGTTTTATGGTGATGTGCGATGTGATAAGGATATAATAAGATGTGGCATGTGGTTGGGGTCATGTAGGGTAGGAAGATGGCACAAGGTTGATGTTATTCATGTTCATGATACCCTTATAATATGGTTATGGGATGAGGCATGATGTGATGTTATAACACATTACATTCTTGTTGGTTTTACATTTTTTCAATAACAAATTAGTCTATTTTTTCACATGTGTAGTTGATACCTTGATTATTTTCTTCCTTTATTGTTTACATAAATTTATTTTCTATTAAAGTACAATTCTATTGAATTGTTTATGACAAAATGACTTATATAAATTCTTTTTATAGAATTGACAGAAGTTGGATGAATGAAACCGATCGGATCTCAAGCGATTTTCAAAACAATTCTGACAGATTTATAGATTTTTCATTTCACAATGCTTTAGATAGGGTTTGCATACACTGCCCATGTTCCAATTGTGTTGGTAGAGCTTGGTTAAGCTGTGAAGAAGTCAGCTACAACATAACCAAAAATGGTTTTCAAGAAAACTACTTTGTGTGGTGTCACAATGTCGAGAAAATGAAATCTCCAATTGGTGATGATCGAAATGAAAGGACTGGAATGGAGAATTTGTTAGATAATTAGTTTCTGCTTATTTTTCATCATGAAAATGAATGGATTTTGACTCTAGAAGACTTTGATATGAGAAAATCTGTTGAATCTAGTGAGAATGATGATATTTATAAGGTGAAAAAATTGAATGATGCTGCCATGACTTCAGTATATCGACAATGCTATAAAATGAAAAAGCTGGAATTTTTAATCTGATTGTTTCTTTGGAAAACTATGTATGGGATTTCTAATACAACAATCGATTACATTCTTGACCTCTTGAAGGATTTACTTCCAGATGATGCAGATATTCCCTCAAACCACTATATGTCATGGAAATTAGTTGACGAACTTGAATTTTCAAGAAACAAAAATCATCTGTGCCCAAAAGATTGCAGTATATTTTGGGAGGAAACCACATAATGAAATGATTGTATAAAGTGTGGCACATCCCACTGGAAGTCAAAATCTGATGGAACACCATCACACATTCCACAGAAATTAATGTGGCACTTTCCATTGATCCCCAGAGTCCAGAATCTTTTTATGTCTGATGACATATCAATAAAAATGAGATGGCATGATACCGAGTGAAAGAAGACTAATGATGAGTTGGTTCATCCTGCAGATGGATTTTCATGGAAGATATTTGATGCTCGAGATCCTAATTTTGTAGTTGACGTGCGTAATGTGTTGCTAGGTCTTTCATGCGACGGTTTTAATCCATTTGGGAAGATGCTTACTTCACCCAGCACATGGCCAGTTTTTATACACATTTATAATCTTCCCCTATGGTTGTGTATGAAAAAACCTTTCACTTTCATGAGTATACTCATATCTGGTCCTTCTGATCCTGACATTGATATTGATGTACACATTCAACCTTTAAGAAAAGAGTTGAAACTTTTTTGAGATGTGAGTGTGCGCACATATGATGCATGTTCGATAGATATATTTCAGATGTGTGCTGCGCTTATGTGGACAATAAATGATTTTGCGGCTTATGCAATGATGTCTGGATGGAGCACAGAGGGAAAACTATCATGTCTAGTTTGTATGAAGAATACAAAACCCATAAGACTGAAACATCACTGTAGTTTCAGTTTTATGGGACATCGATGATTCTTTCCAAAGGATCATCCATTGAAAATGAATCGTCAAATATTTGATAATACCATAGAGACCGATGATCCACCTCAGCGTATGTCTAGAACTCATGTGCTTAATGAATTGAATGATTTAAGTTTTTTTGGGAAGGCTCAACTGAAATCTGGAAAGAGAAAGAATGTTTCCACTAAAACCTGTTACAATTGGAGGAAGAGGAATATCTTTTTTGATTTTCCTTATTAGCCAACCAATTAGTTAAATGATTTATTAGACATAATGAATATTGAAAAGAATATATGCGAAATGTTTCTTTCGGTTCTTCTAAATGTCAAGGGGAAGACAAAAGATGATTTACGTTCTTGGTGTGACTTGGTGGATTGGGAATCAGACTAGAATTGCATAGTGTGTGTATTAGTGAAAATAAATGGAAACTTCCATGTGCTTCTTATGTGATGAAACCTATAAAAAAAACAATTTCTGGAAGTATTAGAGACTATTAGAGTTCATGATGGCTATTCAGACAACATATCTAAACGGGTCATCAGAAGAGAGTTGAAGCTAAAATCGTTGAAGACTCATGATTATCACGTTCTACTACATGAGTTGCTCCCAATAGCAAGCTATCATCTTTTGTCTAATAATGAAAGGGTGGCTATTATTCGGTTGTGCCATTTGTTTAGAGATCTTTGTGCTAAGAAGTTGTCCAAGTCTTTCTTGTAAAAAATGTTGACAGATGCCCTATTAATTTTTTGTGAGTTGGAGAAACTATTTCCTCCATCATTTTTCGCATTCATGCTGCATCTGACTGTCCATATTCCCACATTAATACTTCTAGGAGGACCTGTTTCTTTTCATTGGATGTATCCAAATGAATGAAATATGTTCACATTAAAGTCTTATGTCCGAAACAAAAATCATCCTGAAGGTTCTATCGTCAACAATTACATGGCTCAAGAATGTATGGATTTCTACTCGATGTATTTGTCTAATCTTACTAAAATATTGAACATACCAATGAGAAATGAAGAATAAAAATATAAGTAAATTGAACCAAGTTTTCCATCACATCCTCAAACAGGAGGAATTCCTGGATCATATACATTGAATACATTAAGCCTTGAAGAGCGGCAGATGGAACATCGCACAGTTTTGTTCAACTGTGATTTGTTCGATGACTATATCAGGTAACAAAATTGATTATGTATATCATACATATATATCTATTAAAATATTCATATTTTTTATCTACAGGGAACATAAATCAATGGTAAATAGGAAGCATCGTTCTTTATATTTGAGAAGGAGAGAGACTTTGCATAGAAAAGAGTTTTCTTGTTGGTTAAAATTTAAGGTAAAAATATTACTGTTTAAAATAATTATATCAACATTTAATTAAGTTTACTAGTCATTTATATTTCATGTATTGAGATTTTCAGCTGACTCTATCTCTGTGGAAATAAGAGCTTTGGCTTTTGGTCCTAATACCGTGGATCATGACTGTAAATCAGTTGTTATCAATGGGTACAAATTTATTGTCACTGAACGAGAAAAGAACATGAGAACACAACATGATGGTGTTATGGATACTGCCACAACAGATTGTTATGCTAGTGCATTAGATAGTAGACCGTGATTTGTAAATGTGGGTTATTATGGAGTTGTTGAGAAAATAATAATATAGCATTATTACTCTCGTGGACGAGTCACAATGATGAAATTCAATTGGTTTGATTCGATGACGAGACATGGCACATTTATTGATGATTGTGGATTTCGAGTAATTAATATGACTCGCACATTTGCTACCGAAGAACCATATGTGTTAGCATCAAGGGGTAAACATGTTTTTTATGTCAAAGACTAACTTCAACCGGAATTTAGTGTCAAAGTTGAAGTAATTCCAGGACATATTTTTGATGATGGTGATGATGGGATTGACATTGTCCCTAGTGACATTACAACCAATCCATTTATTTCTTTTGATGACTCCAATAGATCAATTGACAGATTTGATTGTGAACCTAAAGTTGTGGTTGAAAATATATAGAATCAATTATCCATGTTCTCAATTATTTTGGTTTACCTCGAGTTGGGTTGTTATGGTTGGTAATATTCAAATTGATTTATTATTGATCGCAAATACGTTTTAGCTGACTTGCCAGTTATATGAATTTTCAATGTTTATTGGTTGTAGTTTTATTTGAATTGCATTTTCTATTTTGGAATTAAACAGTATTCAAAGCTAGTCAAGAGATATTCCTAACTTGGTGAACATTACAACATGTATGAGTTATTAAATCCATTTAAGCTCTTTTAAAACAATTGAGAGCTAAATTACCAATGAATCCCCTTATTCCCTCTTATATTTAGTTTTTTGGGTTACACATTATTTTCCTTTTTCAAATTAATTACATATTTGTTTTCAAAAGCAGGAAATATAGACAATTGAAGAGAGACGAAGGAAAAAAATGATGGAAAACAATCGTCGAATAGTGGAGTTGGGAATTCCTTCATTAGTGACTACAGTGAGTACTTTATTTCAAATTGATATATATAATGAATATATAATGTCATGTGATTAATATTTTTATAAACATTTTTGTAGGATCCACCTATACGTCGACAGTTATTGGACGAGGAGCCTAGTACTGGTCCTAGTACTCAGGCCGGTGGAATGAGGTGGGTTCGTACCATAGGTGGTCGAGCAGCTCTGCGTACCCGACTAGACCCTACCCCTCCCACTGTCAAGTCATCCTTCCCACATTCTGACCGCGGTGTGTCGTTAGGGACACACATGATATTTAGGCCTCCCATGTTTTCTCTACCTTCTAGATCTTCTGGCCCATCATTTTCACATCCCATGATGATTCCCACTCCCCAGTCAGAATCTGGTAAGACAACTGTCCCATCAACCTTTCCTTCTACATCTGTCTCTCCGAGATTCTATATTCCATCATCTTCGACTCCTGATCCACCACAGGGTGTTCCATCAGTTTCTCTGGATCCAGCGGCGCTCAACGATCAGACCGGCACAGGTATATTTATAGAACCCTAAAAAATTTTTATAGCAGTATTTATTTTCATTATAACATGTTTTGATAAAATATTTGTTTTTGTTTCATGACAAATATATCTACTGATAGGATGTGTGGTCGGGGGAATACACACATGCATTCGGTGTGGAACCTCCGCACACAGGTTATGGTGGATTATAATTAAGGCAACCAAATGGTTGAGAAAACAGGGCATCAATGACTATCTTTTTTTGCGACGCTTCCCAAATACTGTGACATCATTCCCGTTATCCCTCTATCATGGATACATTTTCCAAATGATGTCAAGGATAGAGATTGGTCTGAGATATGGTTAAAAAAAATCTCTTCTATTTAATTCCATTAATTGTTTTTGTATTTATATGAATTAATATTTTGATGTCAGATTCGATTTAATTTTCCAGATGGTGAGGGTGCACGATCAGAACGTCTAAAGGATTTAGGCGAGATTCGGAGAGCCTACAATCATGTGTTGTATATTGGATGGGTTTCTAGAGTTGGCACGAGGTTAGAGGCAGTACCAGTGGTGGATGATTGTCCTATAGAGTCGTATCGTAAGATGATTACTCATTGGACAAGTACCCAGTTTAAGGTATTAATTACATTTGAGGTATTTAAAAAATAACATTCATGTTTTTCATTAATAATATCTATTTCATTTTCAAATTTTATTTAAGAATCATCTGGAAAAAATAAAAAGGACATTGATGCAAAAAATACCTCCACACATTGGGATGCACTACGATGCCTGATCATGAGAGGAAGCAGGTATGCCAATTGTTTATATGTTTTCTTTATGACTTACACTTTCTTTTGTTTCTGTAATTATTTAATAGTTTGACCACATTATCATATAAATTTAGTTTTTAATGTCAATGTAGAGGAAAATACAAAATATTTAAGGACGTATTCCTCGATCAAAACAGTTTTGCTTGAGTAAACAGAAAAATGATGGAAGTGACGTCAACGAAGCGACTCAGCAGTAGATTGTAGGTTATAATCTGTTGATTTTATATTTTAATATCTATCTTGTAACTTAATAATATATTTATATTTGTAACAGGCTTAATTAGAGGCCCTAGATTCCCAAGAATCAGACAGTTTTGGGCCAACTGATTACATCCATCAGGTTTTGGGAGAGGAGAATCCAGGCAGAGTACACTGACGAACTAGGATAGCCCCGAAGAGTAATTGGCCCTCCTCAGGTATGAGTTGTAGTTCAACTAAGCTGCAGAAAGTTAAGGCACCAGAAGAACAGACTGGGAAAAGGGCCATAGTGATGGTAGAACAGTCTGCTAGGGAAAACAATAAATTTAAGAAATTTAGTTAAGTTCTATGTCCGACACTTCCACCAGAGGCCAACCCAGCTTTTGATGAATATATGTCATCGGTACATTCTATATATGGAGCACCAGGTGGCAGTTATAGTGGTGGTCAAGACGATTTCCATGATGACGATGATGATGGTGAGGAGTCTGATGTGGAAAAGGAGGGAGAGGAGGAGGGTGAGGTAGATGGCGAGGGTGAGGCAGAGGGTGAGGGCGAGGAGGAGGGATAGGAGGGCGAGGATGATGATGGGGATGAGGACGAGGGTGATGATGGTGGTGATGACGGTGATGGTGATGATAGTGATGGTGATGTGGGGCAAGTTGGTCCGTTACATTTTTGACTAATATTACTGAGATTTGATGTTTAATCTATTCTAGTTGTTGGTTTTATCCAAACTTGTAGTATAGTATTGCGGTTGAGTTATTTTTATATATTTCCTGTTTTCATGGATGTTGATGTATTTTAGTGGTTGTGTGTTTGTGAACTCCCTGGACAACCCCTCCCCTTCATGGACCGTAGACAACCCCACCATCCTCCTTGGACCCCGGAAAGCCCCCAGACAGCCCCCCCCCCACCCTCCTCCATGAATCATGGACATCCCCCCAGACATCACCCCAGAGAGCGCCTCGAACAACCCCCACCATCCTCCGTGGACCCCAGACAGGCCCCCGGACAGCCCCCCCCCCCACCATTTTCCTCTGTTCCCGGACAGCCCCCCGAACAGCCCCCCAGACACCCTCCCAGACAGCCCACCAGACAGCCCCACCAACCTCCTCCCTGGACCCTGGACAGCCCCCCGGACAGCCCCCCCCCCCCGTTCATGGAACCCAGAAAACCCCATGAACACCCCCCGGACAGCCCCCGTATAGCCCCCCCACCCTCATCATTCGTCCCCAAACAGCCCCCCAAACACCCACCGGACAGCCCCCCAGACAGCCCCCCGGACAGCCCCCCGGACAGCCCTCCGGACAGCCCCCCGGACAGCCCTCCGGACAGCCCCCCGGACAGCCCCCCAGACAACCCCCCAATATCCTTGATTTCATTTACTACTAGAAAATCTATAATATATATTTTATTTATTTTCATCATGGTAATCAATGTAAATCAAATTTACTCATCTAATCAATATCCTAGATTCGTGGTATGTTATAAAAGGGATGTATTCATTGGGCATGACATTGTTAGCTCTGAAATGTTTCATAGCATGATAAACTAAAATCAAATCCATACTAAGAATGATATAAAAATATTATATATGAATTTCCACAAGATTTTATATAAATACCATTCCACTAATAGTCACATGAGGATTCTCATAAATCATGTTTACCTTAATATTTCCACAAGGATTTTTAGTAAAAGTTTTATCTATTATTAATTTTCTGATATTCTCATTTTAAATGTAAAATTATCATAAATAAATTAATTTAATGACCCATAGTCAAATAGTGTATTTGAATAATGTGAATAAACAACTAACACAGTACTCTAAATGTGTCTCTTTTGTTTAAAATGGATATGATTATAAGTGAAAAGTATAACTGACATACGGAAAACTGACCAAATGCATTTGGATTCTGTTGATAATTTATCACAATGATCCATGGGTCATATGTGATGTGAACGAGCCAAACCGGGCTCAATCCGAGTCGTGATGTGGCTGGGATCAGTCTAACTGTCTCTCTTTTGTTTAAAATGGGCAACATTTTAAGTACATACAGAAATCCGAAAAAACGCCTTAAAAATGTGTTGATGATTTATGAAAACAATCCATGGGTCATATGTGACATGCATGAGTCAACCCCACCTCAATACGAGGCACGGTGTGGTTGACACCAATCATAGTGTCTCTCTTTTGTTTAAAATGGACATGATTATTAGTGAAAAGAACAACTGGCATACGGAAAACAGACAAAACACATTCGAAATCGGTTGATAATTTATCACGACGATCCATGGGTCATATGTAACATGTAAGAGCCATCCCGGGCTCAATCTGAGTCACGGTCTAACCGGGATCAGTCAAAGTGGCTCACTTTTGATTAAAATGGAAAACATTTTAAGTGAAAAACATCCACTGGCATACGAAAAACTGACCAAATGCATTCAGAATGTGTCGATAATTTATCACAATTATCCATCGGGAATATGTGACGTGTACGATTTAACCCCGCCTCAATACGAGGTGCGGTGTGGCCGACACCCCTCTAACTGTGTCTCTTTTGTTTAAAATGGACAGGATTATAAGTGAAAAGAACAACTGGCATACGGAAACCCAACCAAATGGATTCTGATTGTGTTGATACTTTATCACAATGATCCATTGGTCATATGTGACATGTAAGAGCCAACCTGGGCTCAAACCAAATTGCATTGTGGCCGGGATCAGTCAATGTGTCTCTCTTTTGTTTAAAATGGAAAACATTTTAAGTACATATGGAAAACCGACCAAACGTATTCGGTTTCCATTGAAAATTTAGGAGAATGATCCATGGGTCTTATGTGACGTGTACGATTCAACCCTACCTCAATATTAGATGTGGTGTGGCCGGCACCACTTAAAGTGTCTGTCTTTTGTTTCCAAAGGACATCATTTTAAGTGAAAAACATCAACTGGCATACGGAAAACCGACCAAATGAATTCGGCTTGTGTCAATACTTTGGCACAACTATCCATGGGTCATATGCAACGTGTAAGAGTCAACCTTGCCTCAATATGAGATGCGGTGTGGCCAACACCACTCTAAATGTATCTCTTTTGTTTCAAATAGACAGGATAATAAGTGAAAAGAACAACTGGAATACGGAATACTGACAAAACGCATTCGGAATCTGTTGATAATTTATCACAACAATACATGGGTCATATGTAACGTGTACAAGCCAACCCGGGCTCAATCTAAGTCGTGGTGTGTCTGGGATCAGTCTAAGTGTCTCTCTTTTGTTTAAAATGGACAACATTTTAAGTACATACTGAAAACCGAACAAACGCATTTGGTTTCCGTTGAAACATTATAAGAATGATCCATGAGTCATATGTGACATGTACGAATCAACACTACCTCAATCTGAGATGCAGTGTGGCTGGAACCACTCATATTTTTTGTCTTTTCATTCAAAAGGACATCATTTTAGGTGAAAAAAATCGACTAGCACATGGAAAACTGACCAAACGCATTTGTATTGTGTCGATAATTTAGAAAAACGATCCATGGGTCATATGTGATGTGTAAAAGTAAACCTCCCCTCAATACAAGGTGCAGTGTGTCCGACACCACTCTAACTATGTCTCTTTTGTTTAAAATGGACAGGATTATAAGTGAAAAGAACAACTGGGATATGGAAAAACGACCAAATGCATTCGGAATCTGTTGATAAATTATCACAACGATCCATGGGTCATATGTGACGTGTACAAGACAACCCGAGCTCAATCTGAGATGCAGTGTGGCTGGGATCAGTCTAAGTGTTTCTCTTTTGTTTAAAATGGACAACATTTTAAGTACATACGGAAAACTGACCAAACGCATTCGGTTTCCGTTGAAACATTAGGAGAATGATCCATGGGTCATATGTGATGTGTAAAAATCAACCCTACCTCAATCTGAGATATGGTGTGGCTAGCACCACTCAAAGTGTCTATCTTTTGTTTCATAAGAACATCATTTTAAGTGAAAAACATCAATTGGCATACAGAAAACCAACCAAACGCATTCGGATTCTGTTGATACTTTTGGAAAATGATCCATGGGTCATTTGAGACGTGTACGAGTCAACCCCATCTAAATCCGAGATGCGATGTGGCCGACACCACACCAACTGTGTCTCTTATGTTTAATATGGACAGGATTATAAGTGAAAAGAACAACTGGCTTACAGAAAATTGACCAATCACATTCGGAATCTGTTGATAATTTATCGAAACGATCCATGGGTCATATTTGACGTGTACGAGTCAACAACTCCTCAATCCGAGGCCCGGTGTAGCCTGGATCACTCTAAGTGACTCTTTTTTTTTGAAATGGACAACATATTAAGTACATACGGAAAACTGACCAAACGGATTCTGATTGTGTTGATACTTTATTACAACCATCCATGGGTGATATGAGACATGTACGAGACAACCCGGGATTAATCCGAGTCGCGGTGTGGCTGGGATCAGTTTAAGTGTCTCTTTTTTGATTAAAATCGACAAAATTTTAAGTACATATGGAAAACTGACCAAACGCATTCGGTTTCCGTTGAAACATTAAGAAAACGATCCATGGGTCATATGTGAAATGTAAGAATCATCCCCGCCTCAATCTGAGACATGGTGTGGCCGGCACCACTCAATGTGTCTGTCTTTTGTTTCAAAGGGACATGATTTTAAGTGAAAAACATCAACTGGCATACGAAAAACCAACCCAACAAATTAGGATTGTGTCAATAATTTATCACAATGATCCATGGGTCATATGGGATGTGTACGAGTTAACCCCTCCTAAATCTGAGACGTGGTGTGGCCGGTACCACTCTAACTGTGTCTCTTTTGTTTAAAATGGACATGATTATAACTTAAAAGAACAACATGCATACGGAAAACCGACCAAATGCATTTGAAATGTGTTTATGACTTAGGACAATGATCCATGGGTCATATGTGACGTGTAGAAGTCAACCCCGCTTTAATCCGAGGCATAGTGTGGCCGGGATCACTATAAGTGTCTCTCTTTTGTTTAAAATGGACAACATTTTATGTACACACGGAAAACTGACAAGACGCCTTCGGTTTCCATTGAGAAATTATGAGAACGATCCATGGGTCATATTTGACGTGTACAAATCAACCCTACCTCAATATAAGATGCCGTGTGGCCGATACCACTCAAAGTGTCTGTATTTTGTTTCAAATGGACATCATTTTAAGTAAAAAACCTCAACTAACAGACGGAAAACCAACCAAACGCATTCGGATTGTGTTGATACTTTAGTACAATGATTTATTGGTCATTTGAGACGTGTACGAGTCATCCCCGTATAAATCCGAGACGCAGTGTGGTCGTCACCACTATAACTGTTTCTCTTTTGTTCAAAATGGACATGATTATAAGTGAAAAGAACAATAGGCACACGGAAAACCGACCAAACGCATTTTGAATCTATTGATAATTTATCGCAACGATCCGTGGGTCATATATGACGTGTACGGGCCAACCCGGTCTCAATCTGAGTCATAGTGTGTCCGGGATCTGTCTAAGTGTCTCTCTTTTGTTTAAAATGGTCTACATTTTAAGTACATATGGAAAACCAACCAAACGCATTCAGTTTCCATTGAAACAATAGAAGAACGAACCATGGGTCATATGTGATGTGTACGAGTCAACATCGCCTCAATCTGAGGTGCGGTGTGGCGAACACCACTCAAAGTGTCTCTCTTTTGTTTAAAATTGACATCATTTTAAGTGAAAACAACAACTAGCATACGGAATAACAACTAAACAGATTCTGATTGTGTCGATACTCTATCACAACGATCCATGGGTCATATGCGACATGTACGAGTAAACCTCGCCTCAATACTAGACACGGTGTGGCCGACACCACTCATAGTGTCTCTCTTTTGTTTAAAATGGACATCTTTTTTTTGAAAACGACAACTGACATTAGAAAAACTGACCAAATGCATTCGAAATGTGGTGATGCTTTAGGAAAACGATCCATGGGTCATATGTGATATTTACGAGTCAACCCCGCCTTAATCTGAGGAATGGTGTGGCCAGGATCACTCTAAGTGGCTCTCTTTTGTCTAAAATGGACAACATTTTTAGTACATATGGAAATATGACCAAACGGATTCTGATTGTGTTGATACTTTAGCACAACAATCCACGGTCATATGTGATGTGTATGAATCAACCCTGCCTCAAATCCGAGATGCGGTTTGGCCATAACCACTCAATGTGTCTGTCTTTTGTTTCAAAAGGACATCATTTTAAGTGAAAAACAGCAACTGGCATACGGAAAACCGATCAAATTCTTTTAGAATTTGTTTATAATTTAGGACAATGATCGATGGGTCATTTGTGATGTGTACATGTTAACCTCACCTCAATAAGAGGAACAGTGTGGCCGGTATCGCTCCAGGTGTATGTATTTTTTTTAAAATGGACATCATTTCAGGTAAAAGTATATGGTATACAAAAAACCGATCAAATTATGAATTGAATTCTGAATTCCACATATAATTCTCATCGAAATTTTAAATTTAATTCTAAATTAATTATTTATGTTTATAATTACGTTATGAATTCTAATTTAATTATGGATTTTTGTAGTTCTAGGATGCATTATATGTTAAATGTGTATGAATTTGTTCTCTCTATGTATGTGTTTTTTGGTTATTGCAGGTATAATAATTGTATATGTATGTGTTAGTTTATTGCATGTACAAGAGTTGGATTTAAAATGAGAGGGAATGCACAAAATGAGGCCTACTGTGAAAATTGCAGGCTCTTGTGCAATTTGCATAACATAGGCTATGCCAACGGTTTCAAACCGTTGGAATAGCATCTATGATTCTTTTTTACCAATGGTTCAATGAACCGTTGCTAAAAAACCTTTCCCAATGGTTTAGAAACTGTTGTGAAAGAGGAGAGTCGTTGGGATTTCCCAACCGTTCAAGCCAAACCATTGGGAAAAACTCTCCCAATGGTTTGGCACAACCATTGGGATAGGTTAATTTTTCCCCACCAGATCCCAACAGTTCACTGTAAACCGTTGGGAAAAGCATTCCAAATGGCTTACTTCACTACGGTTTGCAGAACTATTGGTATAACATATACCAATGGTTCTACAACCTTTCCCAATGGTTCAGAACCGTTGGGAAAGACTGTATTTCTAGTAGTGCAATGTCAATTTTAAATAAAAAGACACACTATGAGTGATATCGGCCACTTGTTATTTTTTCTCAATTTTGAGTAGGTTAGTTTCTCTAATACCAACTATATTGACCCAGATATTTCATACATATATATCACATCTTAGTATATTATTATTCCTTTCATAACATAATGATCTATTCCATAATAGTTTAGGACTAATGATTTTGGAAATATGAAAACATAAAAACAAGTTCATAAAAGTCTCTCATTAAGTTTGTATTTACTAGAAACCTGCTTTGACGTAACATTTCTAAAACCATTCTTAATAACCTAAGGATATGAAACATAATAAATGGTGATCATAGATGTTCAATAAGTGTAAAAAATGTAGATATCAATTATAATATAAGGATAACCTGAGAATAAAGATGTTAGAATGTGATATTAGCGTTATAAATTCATACATTTCCACTAGTGCAATAAAAGTTTTTTTATGTCAGTTATTTATTATTTTTTTACATCAGTTTTTAGCTGAAGTTATTAAAATAGACATTATAAATATTGTTTTTTTATGTCGGTTGTTTTAAAACTGACATAAAATGCATAAATCAGAATTGTTTTTCACGTCGGTTTCTAAATAACCGATGTAAAAAACCCTTCAGAGGCTCGATTTATCATGTCAGTTATTTAATAACTAGCTTGTTATATAGTTTTTCATGTCAGTTATTAAATAACCAATGTGATAAATCGAACCTCTCAAGGGTTTTTCACGTCAATTCCTAAATAACTGATGTGGAAAATGATATACGATGTTGGTTATGTAATAACCCACGTAATAAAATATACCCATTCCTTTATTATGTCGGTTATAAAATAACCGATGTAAAACCCATTTTTTAATAAAACTACAATACCATTACTATGATCTGCAAATGTAGACCTAAAATAAGCAGAAACATGACCAAAAGCAACCCAAAACCAGACCAGAATCTATAACAGATAAACATTAGAACTAGTCCAAAATAAGAAGAACCCAAGAATAAATAAATATTAACATATATAACATTCAAAACGTACAATGTTAACTAATGAAGAATAAATCTAACCAAAAAAACTACAACATACACAAATATAATTACAATATTCAAAATTACATTTTACACTACAAACAAACTAAAATCCAATCAAACCTGTAAATTAATTTGACTATTCCACTTGTAAGTGTTAGAACTCTTTAGAACTATAGCATTGAGGGTCATAAAATATCTAAAAATTAAAAGGAAAGTAGATAACATGTATAATGAATAAATAAAATGAAATATTATGGCAAGGATTATAATGAAATATAACTTGGTCAATGTTCTTTATTATTCCAATCATAATTATTTCATATATAAATCTTGATATAAAATATCCTCATTCGATGATGCCTTATTGTTCATGAAAATTATATTTAAATGGTTGTCAATTCAAAATATCATTTTTATGTAATACATCAAAAAGTACAAATTATAAATGGATATTTACCTTTAATTTTACATATTTAATCTTGGCACTCATTTTCTTTGTATTTTTTCAAAATTATGCCCATACCCTATTTGAAAATAATATGAATTGGATAAATTTAAAATTTATTATATTATAAATAACTATTTATAAATTGAAACATTCTTTTCCAACATATTCTTAAAACTTCCCCACACATTTCCATAGACATATCATATCAAATAAAGTGTTTTCTTCTGTGAAAAAAAACATAACATCCAATGATCACTAAGATAAAAGAATATTTAAGTTTAGTGGTTTTTATATTAAAATATAATTAATAATTTTCGACATATATATTTCATTACTCTCACAAAAAGGCATCATCCAACACTGTGTGATTATATTCTATATAAATTTATCGGAAATATAAAGTGTTCTTTGTTCCTCATCCAATGAATGTTCTTTAGGGGGAATCATATACAGGTCCATGAATCCATATACATATGTTCTCTCATTCTTCTAACACATGCTATAAATATACCTAATAAAAAAGACATAAGTATATAGTTTTAATAAATATAATGCAGGGAAAGGTGATAAGACATACATGGAAAAAATATGCACCACATCGATGCCCAAATAAACTCTAGTAACAATATCCATGAAATAATTTTTCACAATCCACACATTTATTACACGTCCACAAACAAGAGCATCCATTGGAAACTAAAAATGATCTGCCAACAAATTTGAATATCATGACCATTTGTCAAGAATACTAGAATCTATATCTGATGTCATATCCATTTTTATTTGTTGTTGTATATACAATATTTCTTTACCTTTGAAGTATCACTATAAATAAATATAAAAATTTATTAGTTTTCAAATGTTAAAACAACTTTAATAAAAAAATATAAAAAAATATATAACATACATACCTATATGGTAATGAGTCACATAAGTCTGGATGGCCAAACTAAAAAGTGGCTGATACTATGTCCAACTGACGTCACCTCATCTATAGGTAATGGAACATGAGATGATCTATCTATAATATCATATAAAATTAACCTATGCTTATCTACCTCTAACTGTTGATGATGAACTGTATCTATTATACAATATACCAGCCCATATTAAACTATATGATGGTGAAGATCATCAACATACTACTCACAATAAATAAGAAGATGTGGTGGAGGAGTAGGATAAAAAATGGTGTCCACAGGCTGAGGTTGGGGGTGGGAGCTACTGGAAGATGTGGATGATAAATAATGGGGTCTGTAGGGGGATGTAGAGGAGTGGGAGCTGCAATCTATAATTGTCCCTGCATGTCTGAAAACATAGATTGTATTGACGCTCTAATATTTTTCTCCATCATCTCATTAAAATTATGAACTTCAGACTCCAATGATTCTATTTTTTTATAAACACCCTCAATGGAATAATTTTAAGAATTGGGAAAAACATTTCTTACCTATACACTCATCGAAAATCCTTGTACATGACCAGGGTGTTCGGGATTTCCCAATGTTGTAGATAAAATATCTTTCCTCCCAGCTCTTGTAAATACCCCCTATGAGCTCTACTCCTCAAGAGAATCATGTATTGATTAATTTAACATTTCTATAATGATTTAAATTATATAAAGAATATTATTATCTTAAATAAATAAAATAAATATCTTACAATACTCTTAGCTACGATTCTTGATTATTCCGAAATATATTTCCCATTTTTTCCATCAAAGATCTCTTCCATTTTTCATGTTTAGATGGAGGGGATGGAGGGAAAACCTCTTCAGATATTTAAGACTTAGCTCTCAGTTTTTGTAATTTTTCCACCATCATTTTTTCTTCCAATAATGTATACTCTCTCAGAGATAAACTATGAGGGTATACATTTTTAGATTGGATCTTCGAATGAGATATCCTTGTTTGTTGTAAATTAAGAATAAGAAATCATTAACAAAACATTAATAATATCATTTATATAAGAAATCTTATAAAAGTTTTCATTTCCCTTACCAAAAATAAATCTTTTATTCTACTTTAAAAAAATTGTCTCAACGTGTCTTCATTTATTAGAGGATATATATTACATGGATTGTCATGATTCCTATGACCAAAAATGATATCAGATGTGAGGGTTGATTTAAAATCCCTCCATCTCCAAGAAGCCATCGATAAAAATATCCTCCTAACATCTCTAGAGTTAGGAATATCTAATGTAATATAATAAAGAATAAGTAAAACATATTATACTAGAATCATTTAAAGATTAGTCAAACAATAGAAAAATATCTTACAAAAATTTTCTCCCACAACTAAGATATTATTTCTTTTTTCCACACTTCTCTAATCATCACAAAAAATGATTACTTTTTTTACCATGAGTTGATAAAAATCGTAAATTCATTTTCATTTGGACCTCTAGTAATATCATTCTCATCAAACTCAATGAGTATCCTCTGGTCCTGGCTATGGGAAGGTGATAATTTTGGTAAATGTGTGCAGCCACGTTTACCAACTCTTGAACTCTTCTTTGTCGTAATGGGATTACATGAAGAATATGGGGGAACATCAAGAAGATCATGTGAATGTTCTTCCCCATAGGTATGATCATGATGATCATATCCAAAATCATGTGGTTGATTAAATGATTGATATGTCATTATCCTTCAAATCAAAAAAGAAAACATTAGTCCACAAATATAAAAATTCAAATATTATAATACTAATCTAAAAAAATTGGAAAACTAAACTATGTTATATAATAGTAAACATGGAAAACATGGTAAGAATGTTAAACAATGGTAAATATGGTAAACATGGTAAACATGGTAGTGTAATTTTTTATTCAAAAAAATCAATAAATATATAAGTTATGTAAAGTTAAACTATTGTAAACTATGGTAGACATTGTAAACATGGGAAACATCCTAAAAATGGTAAACATGGTAAGGTAATTTTCAATAAAAAAAATCAATAAATATACAAGTTATGTAATGGTAAACATGATAAACTAAACTAAACAAAATTAAAATAAACAAAAATTTAAAATTAATTGTTTTAATACACATTTTAATAATGAAAAAAATTACAATATATAACATTTTATGAAAATAATAAATGTAAACAAGAAATAAAAATATGTTACCTATAATATTAGGAATACACAAATGGATTGTTTTCCCAAATGCCATCATCATGATCGTTCCTTATGGCACAAACTGTGTCTTCAATATGATCATCATTATTTTCTGCTAATCATTCCATTGAAGTAGGGATCTCATATAAATCCACATCTTCATCAAGTTGATCCTCACTAACATATTGTTTTTTCCCTTGTACAACAACAGAACACTGCATATATCATTGATTAACTACATTGAAAATATATTTTTCATGTGTTTTCATTATAAAATAATCTATTGTGCCTTCTAATCTATTTATATTAAGAACTTTCATTCCAATTTAATTATGTTTGAAAATATTGTTTCCGATAAACCAATTTCTGTTAAAAACAGGAACATTAATATTAAAGTAAAAAACATCACATATTTCTTCAATGATTCCATAATATGCACTTGATGCAGAAAATGAGTTTTTGTCTTTAGAAATCGAAAAATGAATTTCTTCTGCAAACAACATTACACCACTATTCCGAACTGCACTTATATTGTCCTGATCTTTCGTATGAAATGTATATCAATTAATTTCATACCCAGACCATGTTATCATATTTAAACATGGACCACCCCCTAACCATCTTAATTTCCCTGATACAACTGATCTTCCAAGTAAGATCTTTTTAAACCATGGAAAAATGTTTTATTGTGCTCATTCAAAATCCACATTTCTTTTCTCTTTGGATGACATTGTATCAACACATTAATATGAAATTTGATATACAGTTTAGTATCAGATATGTTATTCAAGATGTATAATTCCACCTTCTTCATCTACTTAGCTTATAATGATTTTAATTTCAATCCACAAATCCTCTTTCCCTCAATATTAACTCGTTCATGGTTAGATGAAGAAGAATCTATGTACTCCGTCGAAGCCAAGTAGCTCGTACAAAACTTCGAAACCTCCTAAGAAATATTCTTTTCAATAATGGAGGCTCCAGGTTTTTATGGATTCTTAACAACCCGCTTCAATATTTTCAAATAACATTCAAATGGATACATCCAATGAAGATATACAGGTCCATAGAGATATATTTCTCAAACCAGATAAACCATTAAATGCACTACTATATCAAAAAAAGATATAGGAAAATAGATTTCAAATTAAAAAAGTATATAAATTGTATCCTTTTCCAAAATTTTCAAATAATTCACATCAACCACCTTATTAAAAATTGAATTGAAAAAATAACACAACTCCATTATAGTATTTCTGACACAAATTGACAGTATTCCACGCAATAAAACTGGTAGAAGTTGTTGCATCATGATGTGAAAATCATGATATTTCATACCTATCAACATCAAATCCTTCAAAGAGACAAATATTTTAACATTTGAAGAATAAAAATGAGACACATTGATATCATGAAGAAACTAAAAAAATATAATTTTCTCCCTCTTGGATAATGTATGAAAAGATAGAGGAAGAAATGTTTGTCTTCTATTAGGAGTGGTATCTAACTCCAAATGTATTCCCATTTATAGTAAGTCTAATCTTGCATTCTAACCATCTTTATTTATTCCTTTAATCACTAATAATATTCCAATCAAACTGTCATAGATATTATTTTCCATGTGCATGACTTCAATATTATTTGTCACTTCATGATATCTCCAATATGGTAACTCAAAAAATATTTACCTTTTCTTCCAAATATGTATATCATTACCATATTTATGTGTATTTAACAATGTCACATAAAATATTCACACCCTCTCAAAATATACATTAGATTATGAAGGATTTGGAGAAATATAAAATTCTTATGAGCCATTGAATGCCTTTTTTATCCTTATATAAGGGTGATCCATAGACAAAACGTTCGATGAACCATGTATACTGTTTGTCTCCCACAATGAAATTTACAATATGAAGTCTCTTGTTTGCAAATTGGACATGTTTTATGCCCCCTAACAGTATATCCAATCAAATTTCCATACATTGGGAAGTCATTTATAGTGAACATAATCATTGAATGAAGTTGAAAATATTCCATTTTATAAGAATCATACACCCTAATACCATCTTACCATAAAAGTTTCAAAACAGAAATCAACGCTGAAAAGATAAAATCAATATAATATTCTAGTTTCTTCAGACCAGAGATCATTATACTCAACATGTCATGTTTTCACTTCATACAAACGTCAGGTGAGAAGTTGTAAATTAAAAATAAAATAGGCCATGAACTATGTGTGATATTGATGGTTAGGTATGGATTCATTCCATCTGTGCACAACCCCAGTATGAGATTTCTAATTTCATTTCCAAATATATGATATTGCTCATCAATTTTCTACCATTGTGGACAATCAAATGGGTGAAGTATTTTTCCATCACATATCCTCACATCAGCATGAAATATTAACCTTTTATCCTCATGTGAATTAGCAAATAAATGTTTCAAATGATGAATTATAGAAGGATACCAAAATAACTTGGCATGGATCTCTGTAATCTCTATATGAGCCTGTGATTTTTCTTTTAACTTATACCGTGATGTCCCATATTTAAGACACTCTGAAAAAAAGTCATATTCCATCCTATATATCATACAATAATTCGGACATGAATTTATTTTCCTGTATCTCAATCCCATCGGGATTAATATTTTATTGGCCTTATAATGTGAATCTAGAAGATCATTTACTTTTGGAAGAATTTATTTAAACAATTATAGAATCTTTGTAAAACTTTTGTCACTCCACCCATGTTTCACCTTGAGGTTAATCAATCTTAACACTGCTAAAAAAACTGTAAAATCCATAAAACCATGATACAATGGATTTTCATCATCACTATATAGATGTGGAACTACCAGTTCTATCTCAATATGTTATGCTACAATATCACGAATCATTTCTTCAATTCCATCGGAGTTACCATCTTGAAAATCATAATCATTAGTAGTTCTGACATTATTTCTAATTTCACCATGCCAAATAAAAGGGTTGTAACTTGGATTAAAACCATGAAAAATCAAATGATCTTTGATCACTCTACTTTTCAACTTATTCTTCTTCAAAGATTTTAGGAATGGACAGAAAAAAATGTCACTCCTTGGAACATTTCTTTTAGAAAATTCCAAAAATGCATCAAAACCGTCCTCATATTCATTACTCCTTCGATGTGCCATAATTCAACATTGACTAAATATTAACTATAACAAATATAAAAATTATACATCTTGTTAAGACAAGAAAATTTTATATTAATATGGAAAATATCATAAATTGAATGTATAATAATTTTGGAATATAAAACAAATATATGATTATTTAAAAAATATGCGCATGAAAATGATTTCAAAAATTAAATATAGTTAGATATAATAGTTTTATATTTATATGAAAATCATTTTAGGATTACATATATCTCAAATAGATCATAATATAATTGTATAAACTCATTTTGGATCGTTTCATCTTAAAGTATACAAAGAATAGATCCTGGTGCAACTAGATACCAAATTCACCCTTCTATAAACAAGAAATATAAACTATAACTATTAAAATATGTATACATTCACTACTGAAAATTAAACCTATCCCAACAATTTAAAACCATTAGAATTGCCCCTTAAATCGTTGGGAAAGAATATCCCAAGGGTTTCACACACCATTGGGACAACCCCCCCCCCCAAACCTCGGGATAACCCCCACCGCCCGGACACCCCCACCCATATACACCCCATACCCCCTTGGATATCCCCATAACTACCTAGATATAAACCCCACCCCTAGATACTGCTACCCAATTGTACATCCCCTCAAACCCCTAGACACCGCCCACATCCCCTTGGACACCCCCACCCCCTTGGACAGCCCCCTCCCCCTAGGCACCCCCACCCCTGGAAATCCCCCCACCCATGGACACCCCCACCCCCATGGACATCCCCCAACCCCCTAGACACCCCCAACCCTTGGACAAACCCCACCCCCTAAACACCACCACACCCTTGGGAAAACCCCACCCACTGGACACCCCGCCCCCTAGACACCCCACCCCCTGGACAACCCCCATCCCCCTGGACAGCCCCACCACTGGGCACCCCACCCCTGGACACCCCTACCCCCTTGGATAGCCCCCTCACCCCTTGGACACCAACCCCACCCCCTGGAAACCTCCAGCCCCTTGGAAATCTCCATCACCCCTTGACACCACCCCACCCCCTTGGAAAGACCTTGGAAACCCACCTTGGAAAACCCACCACTCACAGGACAACACCCCACCACCTGTACACCCCCACCCCCTGGACACCCATACCCCCTTTGACAACCCCTCACCCATGGATACCACCCCACCCCTTAGACTCCCATACCCCCTTGGACAACCCCCTCACCCACTAGACACCACAACCACCCCGTTAGACACCCCTAGACACCCCCACCCCCTTGGACAACCCCCACCCCTGGACAACCCCACCCCCTAGACACCCTCACCCACATGGACAACCCCTAACCCCTGGACAACCCCCAACACCAGGACACCCCCACCCCTGGGACACCCCCACCCCCTAGACACCCCCACCCCCTTGGACAACCCCTCACCCCTAGACACCTCCCCCAACCCCCTGGACATCCTCTACCCCCTTAGGAAGCCCCCACACATCCATGGACAACACCCACCCCTGGAACCCCCTACCCCCCTTGGATATCCCCTTCACAACCTGGACCCCACCCCCACCCCCATGGACACCCCCTGGACACCCCACCCCATTGGAAAACCCCCACCCCCTAGACACCCCACCCCCTGGATAACCCCCACCCCTGGACACCCCTACCCCTTAGACAACCCCTCACCCCCTGGACACCAACCCCCTGGACACTACATACCCCCTTGGAAATCCCCCTCACACCACAGGACACCATCCCCACCCCCATAGAAACCCCATAGATACCATCACCTCCTTCGAAAACAACCCAAGCCCTGGATAGCCCCCACTCCCTGGACACCCCCACCCCCTAGACACCCCCACCCACACACAAATGAAAGTACACACACAAACACATGATAGAACACACATGGTAGCAACAAAAATATTATAACTTTCTTGATATCAGTACAATGGTTTATTTTACCAGAAAATAATTTATCATGTTATAAAAGAACACTATGACAATTACCATGATAGAAATAAAAAATATATAGAAATAAAATATCAAAATACAAGTTTAGGGAATCGTGAAAAATAAAAAATGAAACTGAGGCGTGTGAGGATTACATGAGTGTTGTGAGTCAACCTGATATATCTGGTGATAATAAAGATGATGAATGATGTTGATAAAACTTGGTTGGAGGGTGAAACTTTGAAGAATCCTTTAGAGGTTTTTTTCCTGAGAGAGATGAATCACAGGTCCCTCGATTGAATAAAATAGAATGACAGAATACAGGGTGTGATAAATCATTTAAAAGCTTTATCACATTGGTTATTTAATAACTGATGTGATAAACTGTTTTTAATGTTTATAACGTTAGTTATTTAATAACTGGTGTAGAAAATCCTTTATCACATCAGTTATTTTATAATCGATCTGATAAATTGCCGAGATTTGATTTATCACGTCTGTTATAAAATAATCGACATGATAAATCACCCAGATTTGATCTTTCGCATCGGTTATGAAATAACCGATGTGATAAATCTAATCTCAGTATTTTTTACATCATTCATTTTATACCTGATGTAAAAAACCAATTCTTGTTGATTTATCATGTTGGTTATTTTATATCCAACTTGATAAACTAATTTTTACAGCTTTTTACATCAGTTATATAGAACCGATATGAAAATGCAGACGTGTTAAATGTTTTTTCACTAGTGTGCATATCATAGATCATAATCATGAGTCATGGATAAAATCATGGTAGTTCAGAAGACATGAATATTAATGTATCAAAGAATATTATAAACTAAAAACATACACTTTGAGTCATACCGAGCACACTATGTATCAAATTGAGGTGTGTCTGATTGATATGCAGTTGATTAGTACACATTTGAGGAAAATATTCATGATATATATTTTGGGAATTCTTACTATTCATTAGAATACTAAGATTTCATACTTTTCATTCAACATGTTCACTATATTATGGCTTTTTGGATATAGTTTAAATGAAAATATGAATTCCCAAAATATGTGTAAAATAAATAAATTTGTATTAGATAAAAGTGATAAATAACTTAACTTTCAATTAGAAGATAAAATTATGAAAAAATTATTTAAATGAATAAGTTTTATGAATTCACGTTTATATATTCCTGACCCATTTCCTGGTTTTCATTATCTCAATTGCATCCTCGAAGTCCAATCTCTCATGAGCATGAGAATATTTAACGAACTGCCCCGACTCAAAAAAAGGAATCCACCTGTATAAAAAAATTATTAAGTGAATAATATTAAAAATAAGTAAATTATACAAAAATATGGAAAAAATACACGACTTATATGGAAGTCACATATTAATGCTACTTCTGTGCATTCTTCTATCAGGTATGTTTCCCATTCGTTTCTGAGAACATCTATATCACCTTGTTAATATGAGTCTTTTCGACAGTCGTAGTAGTGCATCAAAAATTTAAATACACAATGGATTAATAAATGTATTAAATTGAATAGTAATCATCATTGAAAATACCACTTCATTGATTCTAGTGTTTCACATAATATGATCTATTCATTAAATTTACAAACATAATAACCACAATCTTTTACTTTGGTTGTTTCTAGACACTGCTAAAACATTGAGTAGAATAAGTAATTTGTTTTGATATGTGTTTGGATTTTAAAATTTTATTATTATTACCTTGATACTTATACAATCATAGAAATTTTCTTCTTCCTTGGGCTTAGTCCTTGGCCTCATTTAGTGTTTTTCATGATAGTGATGCACCACCCTATCATAACAAAATCCTCATTAAAAGGTAATAAAATTATACACCATGATGATTAGTTCTAAAATGTATGATTCAGTTTATTAAAAATTTAAAAACTCCATTATGTGTGGATAGTTTTTTGGATATCCATGAATTGAATCATGGAGATAATTCTTTATTCTATCCAAATTTAATGAAATGAGCATCCAATTATATAAGAAAACACAAAAACGAATAAGTGATGAAAGAAATGAAAATAAATTTGATATGATTAAATCGTAGAGTCTTACCCATGCATCACTAGTAATAAATAGTGTTTTTCATCCGAAATTTATCATCCAAAGGATTTGATTATACCTTCAACTATTTAATCCTTTTTTTGGGTCCTATTTTTTCTTGTTTTTTAGAGGTGATGTGATGACTAACGAGTCAGAACTTTTTTTCATGGAAAATTCCCTTTGAATTTTTTTCATATATACCCCTGCCAAAAATATGAAATGTATTTAGTCATAATTAAAACAATATATCAGCTTTTTGAAAATGAAATCATGGAGAAATACCTTATGTATACATTTACAAATGAGCCACCCATCCAATAATAGTTGAGGATTTTAGTTGCACTCTTAACACCTATAAAGTCTTGTCATTCTCTATGTACATATTTTATTCGAATTCAACTATGTGGTTGTAACCATATTTTATCTTTCTATACACATGATACTTGAATGAAGTAAATGTGGATATAGAACGAGTGGGGTAATGGTGTTTTTGGTATATATTTTTTATCAGTTTCTCAATCATTTCGATTGGTTTGAGGTGGTTTTTTATTTTATCTTCTTCTCTTTGTCCGTCTATAATAAAATTCATCATTTTTAATATATTTTCATTATTTGTCAAATTTTTAGCTTCAAAAGTAAAATTGAAATGAATACCTCCACATCAGTATGTTTTTTACAAGATGTGACGGCCATGCGATGAATTTTCCATCAGTTTTTTCAACTGTATTACTATCATCCTCATGAATTGGAACAGGTGGCTCGACATTTGTCTCATGGGATACACTAATCGAAACTCACACATGTCATGTCGGATGTGGTTTGTTGTGTAGAAAGTCATTTCAAATATTTATCACCATATCCCGTGCCAAATGGTGTTCGTTAGGTATTTATATATATATAAATAATTGCCATTATCACCCTGTAGAATATCAGTATAAGAAAGGTACCATTATCTGTATGATTCACATTTCACAGAAACATCTATTATAACATTGATTACCAATTCTAGGACATCTCTTTGAGTGTAAGCACTAGCCTTATAGTTGGTGGGGGTGGTGAGGGATCTCCTTGTGGTGGTTGTTGTTGAGTTTCTTCTTCTATTTTCCTCTCCCTCATTGAAGTTTCCATCATCTATATATTCTATTAGAATTGTCCTTAAAGGGTGGAAATTATTTCTCTCATCTATTTTATTATTTCACTTTGATCATCCTCTTGTTTTTTCTCCAAATATATTCCGAGTGTCACACTAAAACCCACACCTCTGACACGACCACACTGTTCTAGCTGCTTCAAGGCCACCGGAATTTTGTGTTCATATGAAACATGTATTCCTAATTCTTGTGACAATTTCAGATATAAAATATAGAAAAATAAGTCATCATTGTTGTTTAATAGTGATTTAAAGAAAAGAAATTTATTATGTAATACTTACACATGTTTCCCACACTTTTTATGTGGTTTCATCTATTAGTATCACATCTTTATTCTACATGCCTCCTTCTATAGAACACAATGTGGGATGTATGTGGTTTTTCATTTCATATCATAAATCTTAATATAAATAGAGGAACATAATTGTGGCGTTGTTTCATGTCACATAAAAGTATTACACTTGATTTAAAATATGTACCCATTTTTTTCAAGTGAAGCGTACACCATCCTTACTTTACAATAAGGGTATGTTTGTTTTTTTTCTCGTTCTTTGTTTCCATCAATCATTTTCTATTTCATTAATAAAAAATTATCTATAAAAGTTATGACTAATCGCATCATCAAACAATGTATTACTGACCACAATGTACATGGAAAGACACAACTTCAATAAGTTCAATAAATGCACCCCACGCTTCTTGGGTTATCCTGTGTTCATAGATAACCAGGGGCTACAGGTTTATTTTACCTTCATCATAATTAATATGATGTATTGTTAGAATTGTTCGAAATCCTTTATGAATCCTTCTAGTAAGAATTAACACATACTTATTTTTGGAGTCAAATTATATAATTTCCCTCTACAATGGATGATGAAGAGTAAGTTAATGATTTATTATTTTATTTTTTAAGTAAAATAAAGAAATAATATCATAATTTTATCATAATATCTTCCCTCATCAGTGCCTTCATCCCATGAAAAACTTGGTACCACGAATATCGGAATGCATTACTGAGTTATGATTCCAATATAAATACTGAACATGGCCTTATTGGGGTTAACATGCTGACCTCATGAATTCTATCCCACCTCAAATTTGATGCCTTTAACTTCCACCTTAATAAATTTTTCTAACACCATGAAACTACGGTGATCATGTATTTTCAGGGAAACCGATCCTTCATTACCTACAACTTCATTGGAATCAACATTTTCAATATTTTATTCTAGTGAGATTGAATTGACATGTGCAGATGGTCATTGTACCTCTGCACTGGGAGCAGTAGAAGATTGAAAAACCTATTGTTCCTCAGGTTTGGGAGCACCAACTTGTGTATAAGGTCATTCCAATGCACTACAAGAATAATCTGGATGAGAGACCTATTGTTCCATAGGATTGGATGAACAAACATGTGTAGAAGTCATTGTCTACTGAAATGGTTTAATATTTAATTTAGAGTACATAAATATAGATGTAATTGGATAATAACATGAGGTAACATGATGTATATTCAAAAAACAAATCTAACCTGAATATTGAACACTATTTTTTTAAAGGATGAAGGGATTTTAACCATATATCAATGTTCCAGATCCCTTCATTATGGTCTCCTCTCTCATACAAAACTCCATCAAGATTGGGACCACTACAAAATGATTTCAATGTCCCAATGAAATGGCCATCCTTGGTTGAATTTTCATGTGACCATTCAGTGGTTTTGTTCGATAAAAAAACAATTGACCACATTCAATTTGTGGGATCTGCAATATAAAATACTAATACTTCCTATAATTCCATTTGAAATGGTTTTTCTTTTTAAAATTCCTTACTAAAATCAACATTCATGAATCCCAATTAATCTATTTTAATTGAACTCCTATTATTAACCAACTTGAATTGATAAAATATGCACTGGTAATTTTGAATAATCCAACTCCCATTTTTTTTTATGATTCCAAATTATGAAATATTCTAGTAAATTTGATTTATTTTCCTACTACCAGACACATGCATCACTTCATCCATGAGTATAACTCCACTACTTTTCATGGTACCATCATCATCGTGATAATTTTTATAGAATGTATAACCATTAATTACATACCAATTTTAATATTATACATTCATCCCTGGTCTTCCAACTAACTATTTAATTCATTCTGAAATTTAATCAGGATTTTCATCTGATTAATTAAAAATATAGTCCTAAAATGAACCTATAATGTGTTGATTATGTGTGTTTGATATCCATATTTAATCCCTTGATGGATTCAAATTCCCAATAATTTCTTTATGGGTTTCAACATATAAGGAAACCTCCAAACAATTATGTAAAATGTAATGGTGGTACTACTTCTGATCTATAATATTGATTGTGAAAACATCTCTTACATAAATTCATTCACTCTTAATGTGCCTATTTCGGAAAAATTTTGGTAGACCATTTATTTCCACATCAGAAAGGTATTCATTATAGAATTAAATAGCATCCTCAACAATATATCACTCCTTAATACAACCCTCTGGACGACATTGATTTTTGACATAACCTTTAAAAATCTTCATATACCACTAAATAGGGTACATCCATCTATAGTTTACAATACCACATAGATTAATCTCTCTCACCAAGTGAACCATAAAATGAACCATCATACTAAATAATGTTAGTGGAAAGAACAATTTCAATTCATATAATATGATGGAAATTTATCTTTCCATAGTTGGAAATTCTGTCGGGTCTATAAATTTTTTTCATATAGATTTAATAAATAAATAGAGTATTGTTAATATATGATGGAAATTCTTCGAAAAAATGCACCATAAATCTATATCCATTAGATATGTCATTAAAACATAGAATTCACGTGATTTTAGATCCTTTAAATTTAAATTGGTCAATGAAATGATATTATTAATATTCTATGAATACCCCTATAGAACCTTTACAACATTTAAGAAGTAGGAAAATTTATATCTCTCCTTCCTGGAAAGAGTGTACAAAGTTAGAGGAAGAAAAGTTTGTTTTTCACCCATTCCTGGTCCCAACTCTTCTCATATTCCCATGTCAACCATTTCCAACCTAGTCTTACTTACATCCTTTTTTTCGAGTGCATTTAGAAACATGCCGATGAAACTATAAAATACATTTTTTTCTATTTGCATAACATCAAGAAAATGTATGACGTACACAAAATTCTAGTATGGTAATTAGAAAAATACTAATCTCCTTTTTCAAACTAGTTTTTATAATGTTTTTTGAAAATGGTTTACCAAAATTAGATTCCACGTATTTTACCTTCTCAAAAATTTGATCACCTATTAGTGGAACTAGTGATTTACAATATTCTAACCTTCCATCGAATGATGTCGTCCATGATCGGTACTAATTTCATCGGGGTAGAAATATGCGATGTCTAAGAAACATGGTTTTCAATGAATTTTTCGCCGTGATAATCGATGTGCCTTTTCAAAGCTGGGGAACCCTTGAGTTCCGTTAATGATATATCCTAAAAAATTTCCATAATCAGGAATGTAATTTATCATCTCTTACAATAGGGATCTAAAATTAAAATATTCATTTCTGTAAGCATCATACAATGTAACACTAGAATCCCATTATAATTTCAAATCCATGATCACTGGAGCCATGTAAATATCAATATCATTACCTAGTATTTTTTGTCCTGATATAATCATAGATAACATGATTTATTTTTGTTTCATGCATAAACACAATGGATAGTTATAATTTACCAACATAAGCTGCCATGTACTATGAGTGATTCTTTTAAAACCAAAAGGATTCACTCCATCTGTAGATAACTAAAGATGAATATTTATTGTATGTTTTTCAAATTAAGGATACTCATTATCAATTCTATTCCACTATGGTGAGTTTACCAGGTGACAAAGTTTCCTATATGTATTTCCTATATCTATGTGCCACATCAATTTCCCTTCAGTCTCATCACATCCATATGGGAAATTAAACTATGTAGTGATTAGAAAATACCATACAATTTTGTAGGACAGGATTATGCATTATTTTATCGAGAAGCACCAAACATTGAGAATTATCTAAGTGATTTTTGGTCCTTGAAAAAACAATATACAATAAATTGAGTAGGAATGTATTCTTTCAGATATCATACACATTGATTGTAGAATTCATGAACTGCTTCTAAGATAAAAATTGGTTTTATCGGGTGGACAAACCTTTGTACAAAGGTTGATCATTGGAGGAAGCCTACTAATGTAAAAAAATACTGATTTTTTTTTTAAAAATACACCCTAATTGTGTCGAACAATAAATAAAAATAATATAGAAATCCGTAGATTTTATAAACAAACAAATTATACGAAAAATTTTTTTTTAAACAAAAATGTATTGTTTTTTTTATAATCTATCTCATAGGTTATTCAAAATTTAGAATTAATAAAGAAATAAAAAATTATAAATTTAGTTATTTTATCAATTTTTAGTTATTAAAATTGATGAATAAACCAACAAAAAAATTGGTTATTAACAAATTAAATTTTTTACTAACAAATACTCATTTTAGTATAACAGTTCGGTTCTTCTTTATTTTGTTTTCAATTTACATTTTGGTTAACCACCTATTTTCCCACCCTTAAGCACTATCACAGATTGGGGGGGTAAGCTCTACAAAAATTTATTTCCATTTACGACTTGTTAGATAAAAAATTACAAGATTACAAATATATATATATATATATATATATATTTTATGTTGTATAGAGGTTGATATGAGTCAAATGTTATATTAATGAATTAAAATCAACATTAAATATTATATGTCGGTCAACTATTCTAAAAATCTATTCTATATTAATAAATTCAAATTCAATTTTTTTTAAAATCTACAACTTTGATAACTAGGTAGAAAATGTTCATTAAAAATCACCCAACATTAGGGATGCTGACTCACCAAGTACCCATGAAATTTGGGATAATCTAATTCCAACTCGGTTGATATTTTTCAATCCCTAATCCATTTATAACCCATTTATTTTTTAACTCATTATTTTTAAATATATTCGATTATATTTTGAAATATTCCCAAAATGGTTTAATTAAAGATAATTTTATTATTTTTAATTTTAATCAATATTTATAAATCTAAAATCAATTGATATAAAAGAAAAAAAATTTCTATTAATTTTATTAACATTTTAAAAGAAATCATTATTCAGTTAACAATAATTAATTTTATCTGATTTATAAATTTAGATTTCATTTCTAAATTTAATATTAACAATACTCAAAATAAAAAAATAAATTGCATAGTTTTTCTATCATTTTAATATTCAATCAATAAATTAATTATAATAAAAAAATAGGATTTGGTACTTCCTAAATATTAATCGGTGTTATAAATAAAATATTTTCCTATCCCTCCTTTCTAGCTATTAAAGGATGAGAGGACTGTTTGCGGAGGGAAAGGAAAATATAAAGGAATATGTTACTATATAATGGTGGAGGTTGTGTATTCAAACTCTAATCCTCCGACTAGATTACCCTTTTCTCTAAAACCCCTCACCCCCGATGATGATGATAATGATGTTACATAGATAAATGGTTGAAACTTGGTGGAATTCATGTTTTGGCGGAATATCATTAGAAACGGTCCAAAATGTGGAGCAGTACCTTGGAGTCCCATGACCCCTCATGAAGATGACATTGAGGTCTTCAATAGAATAGGCTATCACCAATGTTATGATCTTATTCAAGCAGAGAATGGAGGAATTCTACAAGGGACATTATCCCACTCTCCCCTTCTCCTAGGAACACTGTGTCGGGGTACCTAAGAAATGAGATCTAAAATGTACCCCAACCCCGGCACCATAGAAACCCTGGGGGATGCCACCTGTGTATGATTTCTATGGCAAGTGGTGTCCACCTATCCCAATCACCACGGAACACTCCCCATGGGTACCCAAGAAAGGAAATACCGAAGGTACCACAAATCCTACACCAGAAATCGAAACTCCCTAGCGGTACCCAAGAAAGGGGATCCCAAACAAACCCTAACTCTTCCATGGAACCCAATACACATGAATGAACTCCCCAACCTTCAATGTACTAGATTTTAGCCAACCGCTTCTAATAGGACAATGATTCTCATCAAAAAATACTTCTCCATTGGGCCACGTTTTTAAGAACGGTTTCAATGGAGGGTCATGTCCATTCCTCCCCTTCACCTGGGAACACATCCCTTGGGAGACCAAGGAGATCCAGAAGTCATACCAATCTGGGAGGTCCTAGTATAGGTGTAACATGGTTGAGGCGGGATGTGTATGTGTCGACATGTAGGGTAGACCACAGTATGGTTGCTCTGCAAGGTCATAGCATAGGAAGACAACGGTAGAGGAGGGAAGTGGATGTGTGAGCGTGAATGGTATAGAATGGTATGGTTGATCTGGGATTTCATAGCAGAGGCATAGTGTGGTTGAGATGGGATGTGGATGTGATGACGTGTAGGGTGGTCATGGTGGGGTGGAATGTGGTCACGGTGTGCGGTCATGGAAGAGGTGGAATGCAGTTAAGGTGGGGATTATTTGCAGCTGACCATCATCAGTGCGGTCATGGAGGTCATGGAATTGAGGCGGTGATAGAGCTTGTGTGCGGGTCAGTAGGGCTTTATCTGTCTGGTGTATAATATTTTTATCATGTTCAAATCCATGTGGAGTCAGGGGTGTGCAGGTAGGTGTAGGGTGGTATTGAACTATTAATGGTTGGGGGTGTGCAACTAGAGTGGTTAAATGGAGGGAGGTGGTGCACGTAGGTGGGGCTTCCTAGCACTATTGAAAGGGGATCGACCACTATTAATAGAGGTTGGGTGTACCCTTTGATTTACAGAATTTTTTTAATTTTTCTAATTTTATTAGTGTTTTTTAGCACTGATAAAATGTTCATTTATCAAAGATTTTTTGAGTATTGATAAAGTGACCCCCTTTTAATAGTGCCTCGACTATGAACACATTTTAAACGGTGATAAAGGTTTTTTTATCACGGATAAAACTATGTTTTGTAGTAGTGATTGTTGTTTAGTTTCATTTGAGCACATTGAATTTCCTGATCACTGTAAAATCTTCTATGTTCATCACACTAGTGGTTATGAGAGGGAGATTATTGGGATATCCTACATCGATTATGAAAGGGTCCAGTGTGTTAAATATTTGTATATGGGAAACCCTTGCCTCATGGATATGGGTTAAGAAGTCCCAATAATATTTACATAGGCATGCAGTTGTTCATGAAGATACCACACCAACACACCAAGACCTATGGTGTAGATATGATTTCATATGCCTAGATGTAATATAGACAAACCTTCTAAACATCTATGTAGAAATAATTTATTATTTTTACATTAAACATGTAATTAAAACTAATATATGTATGCAATTTCTTTTTCATAATTTTTTTATCATCATTTTAGATACAAATTTTCCTCTTAATATTTTTTTATTCATCCAAAAGTATATTATTAATTTCATATTATATAATACATCTAATTTTTATAAAACATAATTTAAATAAATATCAACATTCAAACTATTATTTTTTGAAATAAATTAACAATGTTAACATATTTATGCAATAACTTATTGATTGTTTGTTGACAAACAGTGTGGCTTTTGTGAACATCCTTCACACATGCCAGGACCTAGTCTTGTAACATTATTTTGACTTATCCCAAATCAACAAATCAACTACATTTTTGTCATTTTAAAAAATTATATGACAAAAAAATTTCTAGAATCAAATTGAAGAAAAGGAAAATAAATACCATACTATATATATATTTTTTAAAATTAATTCCTTCCAAAAATCATAGGAAAAAAATATTATTTATTGAAAAAATAATATCCCCCATTAACATAAAAAATCACAGTTTTTTAAATTTCCATTAAAAAACTAAAATATACAAATACAAAAATAAAAAAAATTTAAAAATAAATCTACTTTAATTAAAAATTATTTAAAAAACTAAAGAAATATATATTTTTTAAAATAAATAGATAACCTTCATTCTAACATAATTTTAAAGGAAAAATGAAGAAGATTCATTTTTAACTTTATGTTTTTAATGGATTTTTTTAATTTTTTGTGTAAAGGGAATGGGTTTTTTTATATTTTAGATTTAAAATTGGATCATTTAGAAAAAGTAAAATTTTTATTTTACTTAATATAAAAGAATAAAATTCATTTTTAATTACCAAATACATCATAAAAAATGGATATTTAATTTTTAATTTTTTAAAAATAAAAAAGTTAATTTTCATTAAATTTTTAAGAGGAATGTTGGGTTATTTTTTAATTTTATATGGGATCAATATTTTTTTGATATAATATTTTTGGATTAGGAATATATTATTTTTATTAATTCATATGTAAAAGGGAATTTCTTATAAACTTTTCATTAATAAAATTTATTTTCTTATTTTATATTAAAAAAATAAAAGTTTTTATTTTCTAAGAGATTGTTTGATTTCTTGTAAAATTTATATTTTAATTTTATTAATGAAAATTATTTTTTATATCTTTTAATAAAAATATGATTTTTTTAAATTGAAGGAGAATTTTTGTTGAATATATCTTTATGAAAAATAGTTTTCCAATTTTTTTAATCATTAAATTATTAATAGAGAATGTGAATATTCTTTTTAATTTTAATAATTTTAAAAATAATTTTTTATTTTTTAAAATATTGATCATATCTCCTGCATGAAATCCATGGTGATATATGGTTGTAATCCCATTATATCATGAATTTACCTCCTCCCTCATCTAGCAACAAAACACATACTCATTGGTATTATGAACACAATGTCTTCAAGTCCTATTCATTTTATTCCTGTATAAGGATATCATTGTACTACAAAAAAAACTTAATTCTCACTACCACATATAGACCTTTTAACACAACGCAAAGAGTTTTAACATCGCTAAAAAAATATTTTCATCATCAAGGTCATTAAAATGAGAACCACTTTATCATTGTTTTCATTAACACTGATAAATTCCATATTAATGCAATGTGTTGTTTGAATAACAACAGATTGCACCAAATACACCTGTATTCATATGCACCAGTGTGAAAATTCAAAATTTAAGTGAAATAAAATTTTCATTACAAATATAATAAAATTATAATATATATATTTCAAACAATATTTTCTAAAATTAAATTTTCATTTACTATCCACAAACATTTAAAAACATCAATGATTAATTTTATTTGGCACCTGTGATCCCCTATAAAAAATCCTAAACATGGTATTAGTTTTCAAATACACAACCCCAATATGAGAAAAATAATTCTTCTTTATAAGAAAAAAATTCATATTTTAATAATACAATAAATAAATAAATTAAACATAAATATCAAAGAATATATTTTTGAAATTTCAATTTTAAATAAAATGACACACATGTATCACTACCACAGAAACAAATTTACACAGTTCCACCCATTAGAAATGATAAAAAAATGTTCTGATAAAGGGGTACCATTATCAGCACTAAGAAAACCAATGATTAAGGGATATTTTAATAGTTCTAAAACACTGTTCAAAGTACCCATTTATCCACATTTTTAGCTATATTAATGGTACCCCTTAATCATTGTTCTTTTAGCACTGTTAAAGGGACTCCCTTTATAAGTTCTTTTTTAGAAGCACTAATAAAGGGGGATTTATCAGTGTTTCTCTACTAGTGCTAATAAATCGTATATTTCCAAAAACATTCATTAAAAATAACATATATTTTTTTAATATATGTTTTAGATAAGGCTAAATAGACATTTACAATTACAATATTCAATGATTAGTGAAAACGGATTATAAAATAATTAAAAAAACATTTTTAATTAATAACTTACTAATTATTATCGACAAATAGTCATTTCTTAGCAATTTGAAGACACAAAAAAATAAAAAATTTAATAACAGATCTAAAATATATTGAAAACATAACTCGGATTTCAAAGGGTCATACTTTTGAACTGTGTGTCCATTTTAGCTCTACCACATATCAAATTGAATCTTGCAATGTCATATTCACACTAATTATATGGATGAATCCCCTATTACATTTTACAATTCCCAAAAAGTCTCTAATAGGCCTTTAAAACCGATTTTTTAGTCGGTGTATCCTATTTTTTTAACATTCAATGGTCTTACATCCTTGTTTAAGGGAGTATTTTATCACATTTTCTGTGGGGAATAAATTTATTCACAAGTATTACATTCATATTAATATTAATATTTTCAAATTTTATCATTCTTCATAATTTAGTTTTATTTATAATAAAATTTATAATAATATATACATATTTTTTATATATTCACACATAAAAATTTAATTTTATAAATATATATGAAAACCTATTAACATGTACATTATATTTATAAATAGATAAACCATATCAAATTAAAACATAATATCCATTTTATTTAAAATTTAAATGCATAAAAATGTATATACATATACAATTACTGTATATATAATTTTTATATACATAAAAATATATTTGTGTGTGCATTAACAAACTGATATATATTTATCTATATTCTCTAATATAAGTATATAAATAATAATATCTGATATATTTAAATTAATATAAATTTGTATAATTATATTTATAGATTCACACACATATATAAATAAATATTTATATATTTATATGTATTTATGAATTTATAGACCCACATACACACAAAAAAACATATTTTATATATGTAATTAAATATATAAATATATGGAAGAAACAAAATTATATAAATATATAGATATATCATAAAATACATAATAAAATAATATAGGGGGTGGAAAAGGAGAGAGATTTTGAGGTGGACGTCTCAGTTTCAAATCCCAGCAAAGGTGGGTGTGCACACGAATGATGTTTTAGATATGGTTATTGAAGAATAAAGTTGGTTCAAGAATAAGGAATACAGACATACCACTTCACACTAAGTGGAATATATGTCAATGGAAAGAAAAAGAATGATGTAGTGTAGTTCCAATGATAACCAGAATCATGGAAGGTATAAATCAAGGATAAAGAAGAAAGACATAAAATGTTACAATTGTGGTAAGAGGGGTAGGGTGGTGAGAATAACTCTCATGTAAATGTGGTGAGTACATCTGGAAATGGAGACGTACTAGTCAGTGACGCGACAATGAATACTGAATGAAGACAAAATCTCGACGACGCATGGATTATTGACTCAGGAGGAACATGGATCATGACATATCTATGGGAATGGTTTGACCAATATGAAACTATCCCATAAAGAATTTTGTACATGGGAAATGATCATAAATTGAAGATCGTTGGTGTTGGAACCATCAAAATGAACATGCATGATAACATAGTTTAAACCATCCAAGGAGTACACCATGTGGGGGGTCACAAGAAGAAAATTATGTCCTTGGGAAAATTATATGACATCATATTAATGACTCACACTAAGAAACGAATGATGAATATTGTGAAGGGATCACTTGTGGCGATAATGGTGGAAAAGCTCCCAAATAACATTTATGTGCTTATGGGTGAAATGTACAAGGAATCAGAGATAATTGTCTCATAAAATACCTTAATAGAAGAGGTGACGACATTATGGAATCAGAATCATGGCCATATGTCCAAACTATGCCTAATGATTCTTGTAGATCAGAAGTTTTTTCCTATGATTATGAAGGAATCCCTATCATTTTTTAAGAATTGTGTTTTGAGTAAGTAACACCTGTTTATGTTTGGAATGTCAATGACAAGGAGTAACTAGATCTTTGAGTTGATTCATTCAAAGGTTTGGAAATTACTGGTTGTGTCCCTAGGAGGAGTAAGGTAGAGTAGATGAATATAACCTTGTTGGATATAATAAGGGTGATGTTGAAGATTGCAGGAGTTACCAAGACATTCTGGGTAGAAGAAGTAAATACTGCCTACTATGGGATCAATCGATCCCCTTCAGTGGAAATTGATATGAATATGCTGATGGATATGTAGAATGGTAAACTCGATAATTATTCTCAATTAAATACTTTTGGAAGTAATGTATATGCACTATTTCATAGCCAGGAAAGATCAGAGTTGGACTCAAGATCCAGGGAATGTATCTTCTTGGGATATGCTTATAGTGTGAAGGGGTATCATTTTTGGGATCCCATTTCCTACAATATTATTATTAGTAGAGATGTCATTTTTTTCGATGACATAGTGAAAATGAATATTTATAAATAAACAAAGAAACAGAGTACATAAACTAAAATAGTCAACGTGAAGGATGAAACAAAGGAAGAAATAGTTTTCTATGAGGAATTACCAGAGCATGATGATCAAGTCCCAGATAATACTAGACTACAATGACCAAATCGAGAGAAATGTGTGCCAATATGGAACTCAGATTATGTCACTGAGAGAAATGTTGCAAATTTATTATTTACAGAATATGGAGAGCTATCATATATTTTGGAGGCCACCCAGAGTCCATATATATCTTCATGGATGGTAGCGATGCAGGAGAAACATGATGCACTACAGATGAACAAGACTTGGGATCATGTTTCATTACCTCATGGAAGTTAGGATATTAGGAAGCAATGGGTCTATAAAATCAAGAGGGATGAAACCGAACAGGTGGAATGATATCATGTGAGACTGGTGGTCAATGGATTTTCTCATAATGAAGGTATGAATTTCAATGAAATATTTTCTTGTATTGTTAAACTAACAAATATTCAGGTAGTGATGTTGGTGTGTGTTTCATGCACTCTTCATCTACAGTATCTAAATTTGAAAACAAATTTTCTACATGGTGACCTTGATGATGAAATCTATATTCTCTCACGAGAATATTTTTCTGAATAAGGTAAAGTGAACATGGTTTTGAGGTTGAAATTTTTTTATAGTCTCAAACATGTGTTGAGGTGTTGGTACAAGAGATTTGATTCATATATCATGAGACTTGGAAACAATAGACATAATTCAGATCCTTGTGCTTATTTAAAGGGTCTATATGGTATTGATTTTATTATTATACTATTTTATATAGATGAAATGTTGCTTGTTGGCCCCAATAATGATCAAATCCAGAAGATCAAGGCGTAGTTGTCTAGAGAGTTTGATATGAAGGACTTGGTACCAGGAAAAAAAATTCTTGGGATGAAAATTACCGAGACAGGAATAATGGAAACATTTGGATATCAAAGAAAAATTATTTTTGGGATGTCTTAAAATGATTCAACATGTTGGACGGTAAGAAAATTTCTACCCCTCTTACCATTAATTCCAAGTTATCATCTACGATGAATCTTAGTAGTGAAACAGAGAGGATGTAAATGACTCAAGTGCCGTATAAATCAATAGTGGGGATTCTAATGTTCCCCATGGTTTTTACTAGAATTGATATTGCACATACAGTGGGAGAAGTTAGTAGGTACATAGAGAATCTAGGATGAAAGCATTGGATCATGGTGAATAGTATCCTAAGATACATCAGGAAAACCTCAGATGTTGAATTATGTTTTGGAGTATCATATTTCACTATCAGAGGATATGATGATTCAAATTTTGCAGGTGTTCTTGACCATAGAAAATCCAATAATGGTTATGTGATTACTCTTGAAAGAGGAGTTATGAGTTGGATTTCCAAGTTATAGTCAGTTGTGGATCTACCAGCATTGAAGGAAGAGTACATGGCCTCTACACGGTCATGAAAAGACGTGATTTGGATGAAATGGTTTTTAGAGGAGCTCGGGCATAAACAAGATCACATTTCATTGTTTTATGATAGTAAGAGTTCCTTTCACATTAAAGGGAATCCTAATTTTTATTCTAGGATGATGAAAATTGGTGTACAATATTATTTTGTTTTAGATGTGGTGGAAGAAGGAAGATTCGACTTGTAAAAAATTTACACTAAAGAAAATATGGAAGATTTTCTGGAAAAGGTGATTGGTTCTGAAAAGTTAAAATGCTATAGATCCTTGAGAATACTTGTAGATACATGAGTAGTAGGTTTGGAAGATAGAATGTATTTGTGGATATATTATTGGAACTTAATCAAATATCCAAGTGGGAGATATGTTGGAAGACATTGTAGAGAGATGATATATTAATGACGGTCATCGCTTTCATTTGGACTCGTTGAGGTGACATGTCATGGTGAAACCCTACCATTGATTCCAAATTTAACTTGGTAATATAAATTTAATAGTGAGGAGGCCAAAGGAAGGTTATGGGAGGCTATACAAGGGTATCTTCACCACCGGTTTTTATCACCAGATTCTGAAGCAACATATCTTCATCCTTGAGTGCAGTATTTTGTGAGGTGTTTCCCCATATTTGCAAAGATATAATTTCTTGTGTGTTTTCTCCTTGAAATTGAAAGAGAGAGAGTTTGTTCCCACATTTTTTTATAGTGAAATTATTCTAGTTGCCTATGGTTTTTTACCCCATTCATTTGGGGGATTTCCAACGTTACATCCAGTGCTTTTTTCCTGACTTTTACAATTTATTTATATCTCAAAATAATCATTTAATTGATTGAACAATTGTTTACAATCCTAATTTTTTTCTAAATTACGACATTATTTCAATTCTATAGTAACGAGTCGAAGTCGATTTTAAACCAATTTCAATCACCATCCCTTTCTAAATACCACTTTTCACCACCAATGACTATGTTTTCTCATTAAAACATGCTCACATGAGGCCTTAACCTTACCAAATTTCTTATCCTAACTCAAAAACAGATAAGAAATATCTATCTAATATATATCCTCTAATTGAAAAAATTTAAATAAAATGATAAAAAATTATATTATATTAATTTAGAAAACATAAAAAAACAAACTGCAATCGGTTACAGTCTCTCACCAGCAATATGCCCAAAAATACTATATGTTTATATCCTCTTGAACATATTAAAAAATGTAATAAATGGTTCAACCACAAACAATATTAATGTATCATATACATATCATATTAAATAATATTATTTACCAACATTTGATGATTTATTCTAAATTTAAGACTCTCAACTATGTGTGTGACATCCCTCCAGCCCCAATTCTACTAACTATAAGATGGTATCCTCCTGAAAGTATATTATATATAGTAAGTGAAAAATACCAGTGAATCTTGGGTGTGGAAACTACCACAAAAATAGGTTTTCACAATTCCACCATTTTGTAATGCTAAAAAACACTGATAAAGGGGTACCTTTATCAGTGCTTTTTTTAGCGTTGATAAAGGTATCGCCTTTATCACCAATTTATTTCATTGTTAAAGGGGACACCATTATTAGCAATGATAATGTGTATATTTCAAAAAAATATTAAAAATATCATATTAATTTATTAATATATAAATATATTTATATTGATATAAATATACTATATATTTTTTAAATATGTTTTAGATAAGTATATGTAGAAATTTACAACTAATATATAAGATGTTTAGAGAAAATAACTTGTAAAATATTTAAAAAATATATTATTAATCAATAATTTTCTAATTAATATCAAGTAATAATCATTTAATTAGAATTTAAGACCCAAAAAATCAAAAAATAAAATAAAAAATCTAAAATAAGTTGAAAACGTAACTCAAACATCAAATGATGATAAATTTTGATACGGGTGTCTTTTTGAGCTCTTCTACATATAAAATCGATGACTACGATGAGATCTACACACTAGTGACATAAAAAACCCCTTTGTCACATATTTCTAGGCAAAAAAATCCCAAAATTCCATCAAAATTGAGTTTTTACCCGGGATACCAATTTGTATTATATTCGATGAAATTTCTACCTCGTTTAAGAAGGATTTTTTCTATTTTTCAGTGGGGAATGAATATATTCAGAGTTATTACATTAATATTGATATTATGGATTTAAAAATTAATGATTTTTCAAAATTTAGTTGTACTTATAACCAAATATATAACAATATATACATATTTTTTATATATTCATACATAATAATTAAATTTTATAAATAAATGATTAAAAATATTTACATATAAAAAATATTTCTCAAAATATAAGCCTTATATAAATAAAAACTAAAATCCATTTTATTTAAAATAAAAATTTGTGAATATTTATATACTTATATAATGTGTGTGTGAGAGTATATATATATTAGGGTGTGTCTGTATTTACAAACTAATATGTATTATATATATATTCAAACTTATGAATACACATATTAATATATAATATATGTAAATATATATAAATATATATAACTATGTATAATTATAATTTCAGATACACATATATTATATATATGTGTATGTATATTGTATATATGGATTGTTTTTTGCAGAAAGATTAATTAATAAAACCATAATTGGGCTGGTAAATCTCTCAGCTTTTCAGGGTGGCTGACTCCTTGAATTTCATTTGCTGAATCCTTATCATTTATGAACTTCATTTACACCACTCATGATGCACAATAATGTGAGATTTTTTACAGCATTCAACTTTCTTCTGAACCGGATAAACTCATCATCACTGGAGCATCATCAAGAATTTTTTCAGCTTTTAGGTATTATCTCTCATTAAAAGGTAATACTACTGTGGGAATGAGTAAGTTTCTTTAGTTCAATGAAATTCCGATCAAATTCAAATTTATTGTGAAGCGTATCCGACACTATGCCCTTCCAACCGATGATGTGATTAAGTGTAAATGGATAAGTATGTTATCATAATGTTTTTGTTGTTGTATCTATAAGGAGGAATCAGTAAAACACATGTTCTTTGAGGGATATTGGGAAAGAATGGTTTGGGATAATCTTAGGAAACTTATTGGCATTGATATTTAGGTGGGTGACAGTGAGGTCTTCTACTTCTCATGGTTTCACTATATGGAATAGAATATCATGGAGGGGAAGCTGAGGGATGTCTTGATTTTTTCTTATTGCTAGATCATCTGGATTGAAAGAAACAAAGCTCGAGTGGATAGCCTTTCTACCGCATGCTTTTAAATTCATACTTGGGTCTAGTGTATTGAGGTGGATCTATGGGATCTTCTGAAAAGATATGAAAAATCATAATCCATGATAATTTTCATGAATGGCTAGTGAACCATATCATTTTCTCAACAGGGGTCTTCACTAGGTAGATGGATCTGATAGAACCCCCAGTGTAATGGCTTCAAGCTCAATACTGACAGCTCCTATAACCTTGGCATCATGAGAGGGGGAGGAATTGTTTCTAACTCCAATGTTTTAGTGGTGATTTCTTTTAGAAGCTTTTATGGGCATGGAAGCTCTCTTATTTCAGGGGCGGTAGATTTTCTTAATGGTATGGAGATTTATCTCTCTAATAATATTTCATCCATAGATATCAAAAGTGATTCTTCAGTTACATGAAACTCTTCCAAAGGGATATGTGAACCTCCTAGGTCTATCATTTATATTAACTGAATATGCAAGGAGTTTATTGGTCAAGCTACCATGATGCATACATAACGGAAGGGAACTTTTCTATGGATGGACTGACCTCAAGGGGGAATCTGAGTAGTCCTTGTATCATTTATTCTACACTAGGATATCTTCCCACATAGTTTGTTAATTTTGTGATGGATGATACCTTAGGGCTTCCTTTATTTTATCCACCCTGACTTGACTTATTTACCATCCCATTTACGATCAATAAATTATCCTACATTGAATGAATGAATGAATATATATATATATATACATATATTAATATAAATCTATATTAATATAAGAATAAATATAACAAAATATATATAGATAAAGAGATATATCATTGAAGGGAGAACCAACCAATATGGAAGAGTGGTAAACACTTATACACATATGGCCTTTCATAGTGTGAAAATGGCCTTTAACAGAGCTAAAAAGGGGCTATTAATCACAGTGATTATAGGGGGCCTTTATCAGTGTGTTTTTAGAGCTGATAATGGCCTATCCACCTGTAGTGTGATATTTATATAACAACACACCCTATAGAAAACCTAAAATTTAAATAGCACACCCAGAAGCAAAACTACTATATTTATTTAATTGACATCATCAATAAAAAAATATCCACCCATGGTATATAAAAAACACAGATATTTTCATTTCAAACAAATGTTTTATATAATTAAATTTTCAATTTTCCAACAAACATTCTAAAACATTAATATTTCATATTTTGAAGCCCATCACCCCCTATCGAAAATGTCTTCCCGTGGTATCAATTTTCGAAAAAATCATATCAACCTAAGAAAAAGATTCAAATTATATAAGAAAAAAAATATTATGTTACTAATACTATAAATAAGTTAATTATATATTTATATGAAATAAAAATAGTATTAAAATGTTAATATTTAATAAAAATGAATCATTTGGAGTTATACGGGACATATTGTGCGTCCTATTGAGGTGGTTTTTATTCCTACATGTTACAATTGAGTTAGGGATCATTGTCCTAAAATATAAAAACAATTCGAATGTGTTTTCTTGATTTTGAGTATGTCACTTTTTATTATATTAAAATTAATGTCAATTTTAAATAATGATACATTTGGAGTTAACTGGAAACAAAATCCATCATATTGAGGTACAAATAATTCCTACTTGTCACAAATTACTGATGAATTTTTTTTCCTAAAGTATCAAAAAAATCCGAATATGTTTTCTCAGTTTTTAGTATGTCCATTGTGTTTTTTACTAAAATATCATTTCAAACTAGAAACAAATATTTTGAGTCATACCGATTGTATCATGCATCTTTTTGATGTGAGACTATTTCATACATGTCACAAATGACATATGAATCACTGTATTGAATTATCAAGACAATCAGAGCACGTTTTCTTGGTTTTCAGTGAGTGACACATTTTGAACTAAAATGTAATTTTTAAACTGATAACAGACAATTTTAGTCATACCAGTCACATCATGCATTAGATTGAGGTATGGTTGACTCCAACACATTGAAAATGACTCATGGATCATTTTCCTATAGTAGTAAGACAATATGAATTCATTTTCTCAATTTTTAGTATTTCACTTGATGTTTTTACTTAAATTATTGTCATTTTTAATTAAAAGTAGACACCTTGAGTTATACCGGCCACACCATGTATCATATTTAGGTGTGGAAGATCCTTACACATCAAAAATCACAAATAAATCATTTTCCAAAAATATAAAAACAATATGAATTCGTTTTCATGGTTTTTAATATCTCACATGTTGTTTTTACTTAAATTATTGTGAAATTAAAATAAAAAGAGGCACATTGAGTGATAATTTCCACACCGTGAGTTTTATTTAGGTGCAGCTGATTCATACATGTCAAAAATAATTAAGAGATTTTTTTCCTAAAATATCAAAACAATCTGAATTTTTGTTCTTGGTTTTCAATATTTCATATTTTGTTTTTACTTAAATTCAATTCAATTTTAAATAAAAAGAGACACTTTGAGTTATACCAGCCACACCATGCATCGTATTGACGTAAGGCTAAGCCATACATGTCATTAACGACCCATGGATCATTTTACTAAAGTATCAAAAAAAATATGAATGTGTTTTCTCAGTTTTCAATATTTCACTTTCCTTTTTACATAAATTAATGTCATTTTAAAATAAAAAGACACACTTTAAGTCATACTGGTAACACTATGCATCATATTGAGGTACAGTTGAATCTTAAGCATCAAAAATGACTCATGGATTTTTTTCTAAAAATATAAAAATAATTCAAATAAGTTTTCTCAATTCTATGTATGTCACATGTTGTTTTTACTTAAATCTAAGTCAATTTAAAATAAAACTAGATAGTTTGAGTTATACTGGCCAAACAGTGTGTTGTATTGAGGTGAAGATGACTCAAGCATTGAATTGTATGATTCTTACATAAATGATGATTTCACATTCATAGATATGTTGTAAGAGATGATAAATGACTTTCTTTCTTATGGAAATATTTCAAGATATAGCAATAAAGGAACTAAAGGGTGTCTCATTTTCAAAAAAGGTACAAAGTCAATTAGGTTGAAACATTCATCGAAGACTGTATTTCTAAGATGTTTTATATTTCTACCCTGATGGGATATGTCCCTATCATGGAAAACACCATTCTATGGATGTTCATAAGAACTTAAAACACCATTTACACAAATATGTAATCAACTGTTTAAGAATGTAAAAGATGTGGACACGACTTTTGGTAAAAGAAATTGAATTTTTTTAAGAAAATCAGTTGGAAATGGTGTTTAGTTTTTTTAATTATCATGATGAAATTTTCTATATGACAGATATTTTCATGATGTTATGCATGTTGAAAAAAAAGTATGTGATAGTTTCATTGATACACTACTAAATTCACCCGAAAAAAAGGATGGAATTAAGGATAGGTTGGACATAGTTCACATTGGAATATGAGGAGATTTGGTGCTAGTGAAGGGTGAAAAATAAACGTTTTTTCCTCTAGCTTCATACACTCTTTCTATGAAGGATAGATATTAGTTTTTCATCTTCTTGAATGAAATAATGTTTCTATAGGGGTATTAATTTTATATCAAGAATATTGTGTCAATAAATGATTTAATGTTAAAGGTTCTAAAATCACATGACTGTCATGTTTTACTAAGAGATCTAATTTCTATAGCTTTACGTTGCATTTTTTCCAAGAATTTCCTTTATAAATTAACAAAGAATTATTTCTTATTCAATGATATATGAAGTAATGTTATAGATCTCATGAAATTAAAAACTATGGAAGGAGAAATTATTATCATATTATGTGATTTAGAAATGTTCTTCCTACTATAATTCATTGATATAATGGTTCATTTTATGGATCACTTAGTGAGAGAGATTAGACTATGTGGTCCTATACAATATAGATGGATATACCCCATTGAATGGTATATAAATATTTTGAATGGGTATATAAAATATCAATTTTGACTAGAGGGTTGTATTGAAGACTGATATATTATTGATTAAGCCATTGAATTATGTACCAAATGCATGCGAAGTGTGGAAATCATTGGTCTACCAAAATCACATCACACGAGGTGGCTAGTGGGTGAGGAATTTCTGGAAGAGATGTAGTCACAATCAATAATGCAGATCATGAGTAGGCACACCTTTACATTTGGAATAATGTTTTGGAGGTTTGCCCATATGTTGAAATCCACAAAGAAATTCTTAGGAATTTGAATCCATAAAGGGATAAAATATGGATATCAAATACAGATAATCAACAGTTTGTAGAATGGTTTTGGGACTATATTTTTAACGATTCAGATGAAAATCCTAACTCAATATCAGAACAACATTGATTGTTATCTAGAGGACCAAGTGTGTTTGTATTATCTTAAAATGGTTAGGTAATTAAGGGTTATACGTTCTATACAAATAGACATGATGAACAAAATACTCTTGAAAATAGGTGAGTTAAACTTTTGGATGATGTGATGCATATTTCTGGTACTAAGGACAGAAATCCAATTGACGTGCATTTTTCATACATTGGAATCATCAGAAAAACATGGGATTTGGATTATACAACATTTTATGTTCCAATTATTCAATTCTATTGGGTTGATAACATGAATGATGTGAAAATAGATTAATTTCGATTCGTGAATATTTATTTTAGCAAGGAAGGGTGAAAAGACGAACCATTTATAATGGAAACATAGGCAGTACATGTATTTTATATTCTAGAAAGCACAAACTGAAAGTGGTCAATTGTTATGTTGTCGACCAAAGCCACTGAAGGGTCAGATGACAATTCAACTGTGGGTGACAAATTCATTAGGACATCACAATCATTTTATAGAGGTCCTAATGTAGAAGGTGTTTTTTTGTCAGAGGAGACCATAATGAAGGGACTTAAATAGTCGATAGAGGGGTCAAATACCTTCAGCCATTAAAAAAATAGTGTTCAATAATTAGGTTATTTTTTTTAAGTATGCATTGTGTTACCACTTGATATTATATGTTTGTTTTTGTATTGATGTAATCAAAATTAAATTATAAACCACTTATAGAGATAATGAATTATGAACATGCTGGTGCTCCCAATACTGAGGAACATTAGGTCTTTCAACCTATTGTTGCTTGCATTGTAGAGGAACAATGACCTTATTCATGTGTTTGTAATCCCATTCCTAAGTAATAATACATTATTAATGTGTTGTTTCCCCAAATGTTGAGGTTCAACAACCATATTCACATGCAGATGCTACTTCTCTAGGGAAATAACATATTGACGATGTTAAATCCAAGGAAATGTTATGTGATGAAGGACAGACGATGAAAATAAAATAGGTTCTCCATAGTTTGATGGTGTTAGAAAAAATCATGAAGGAAAAAAATAAAAGGCATCAAATATGAGGTCAAATGGAATGAATGAGTCCAGCATGTTAACCCCAAAAAGGTCATTTTTAGTAGTTACATTTGAATCATCACTTGGTTCTGCAAACCAGCTAGTGTAGTTTTGTGGCACCATGTTGTTCCAGCGGTTAATACACTACCACAAAACTGGGCAAGGCCAGCGCCACCCTTTTTCAGTGCTAACGAAAAAGCGCTGATAATGGGCGGGTCTCTTTTTTAGTGCTAAAAAAACATTGATAAATGGTACTTTTATAAGCACAAAAAAGTGTTGATTAAAGTACCCATTTATCAGCGCTTATTTTTAGAGCTCATAAAGGTCCCCACTTTAACAACGCTTTTTTTAGCGCTGTAAAAGGGTACCCCTTTATCAGCACTTTTTTTAGTAGCGCTGATAAAGGGGGGTCTTTATCAGCAATTTTTTTAAAAGCAATAATAAAGGGTCTACTTCCAAAAAAAAATTATTAAAAAAATATATTAATATATAAATATATAGATATTTTTATATTGATATAAATATAATATATATTATTTAAATATAATTTAAAATATATTTTAGATATGTATAAATATAGAGTTACACATAATATATAAGATATTTATTGAAAATGGCTTATAAAAAAATTAAAAAAATATTAATGAATAATTTGCTAATTTTTATAAATTAATAGTCATTTAATAAAAATTTGAAGACTAAAAAAATTAACCAAATTAAATAATATCCAAAATATGTTGAAAACACAACTCGAACATCAAACAACCATAAATTTTGATTCAGGTGTCCGTTTGAGCTCTACCACATATCAAATCGAAGCCTCCGACGTGCTCTACATCACTTTATTATGGGGTACCTAGGTTAATGATTTTTTCGAGGCAAAAAAAGTCCCAAAACGCCTCCAAAACTGAGTTTTTATTAACGGTACCATTATTTTTTAACATTTTGTGGATTTTCAGCATCGTTTAAGGGGGTATTATTTGCATTTTTGTGGGGACTGAATTTAATCCATGGTATTACATTTCTATTGATATTATGTCTTTAAAATTTTATCATTTTTTATAATGCACATCTATTTATTATCTAATATATAACAATATATACATATTTGATTATATATTTAGATATAAAAAATTAATTATAAATATAAATAATAAAATATATTTATATATAAAATATATTAGATTTATTTAAATAATAACTAATATTTATTTTATATAAAATAAAAATATATGAATATTTATATACCAATATATTAATCTAACTATATATATATATATATATTAATATAACTACATATATATATATTAATATAACTATAAATATATATTAATATCACTATAAATATATATTTTAATATAACTATATATTTATATTAATATAACTATATATATATATATTTTAATATAAATATATATTACTATACAAATAAATATTACTAAATATATATATATATATAAATATATATATCACTAATAGGAGAACAAATAAATATAGGGGAGTGGTAAAGGCTTCAGGAATGTTGGGGGGTCTCTAGATCCAATCTGGGAGGAGGCAGGGATGCACGTGCATGGGTGAATCTGGGGCTTGCACTAATAAAGGGTGGAGGGGTGCGTGCTGGCGCTAGAGGGGGGAAGAAAAGCGCTATAAAGGGGGGGGGGGCTCAAGCGCTATAAAATCCCCCCCGATTGGCAGGATATTTTTAAATTTTGTTATTTTTGTTATTTTTTTATTTTGTTAACTTTTAGTCGGTGCTTTCAAAAAAGTGTTGATAAAAGGGGTATTTTATCAGTGCTAAAAAGAAAGCACTGATAAATGACCCTATTTATCAGCTCTTTTTTTAGCGCTGATAAAGTACCCCTTTTATCAGTGCTTCTTTTAGCGCTAATAAAAGGGGTCTTTATCAGCGCTTTTTGGAGCGCTAATAAATGGGACCCCCTATCTTCATTGGCTTTAACAGCTCTTTTCTAGTGTTGTTAAAGGCCATTTTTAGCGCTCATAAAATCCGTATTTGTTGTAGTGATACACTAATGTGGGAAGATATTACATTAACAATATGATATCATTTTTTATTTTAATAAAAAATAAAATAATGAAACAATGAATTATTCTTCAGCATCCCTTGAAGATTGCATTTATAGTAGATGAATCCCATAATAAATATGTATTGATTATTTTTAGATTGATTCACAGAGGCTTTCACACAAATCTATTGATTCATCATATAAAAGAAGCCGAAGAGAAAATAACCCCACACCCACTGCTTATGTATGCTCACATGATAATCGAACAAGCATGGGATTTGTTTACTAGAAGTCATACTGATGTGTCTTTTCAAGTACATTGTGTCTAGTAATATGTTGTTTGATAATACATATATTCATCACTTTGAATGACAATTTTTTATTTATGAAATAGAAACTGAGTTTTGAAAATAATGGAGGGGTAGCAAAAGCAACATACCCCTACCGTAAAGCAAGGATGGGGTACGCTTCACTTGAAAAAAATGGTACATATTTTAAATCTACTGTAAAACATTTATATGACATGAAATGACAAAATAATTATGTTCCTCTATTTATATGCAGATTGATGAATCCAAATCTTAATTCTACTTTAATATACACCATGTGTTGTGTAAAGAGGAATGTGTAAATAAAGATGGAAACCAAATAGATGAAAATACACAAAAAGGGTGGGAAACATGTGTAATTATGAAATAATAAAAATTTGTTTTTCTTTAAATAAAAATTACTTAACAATGATTACTTATTTTCGTATATTTTCTATCCATCTTAGTCACATGAATCATCAACACATGTATTAGATGAACACCTACTATCTGTCAAGACCCGCCTTCTCCAAAAAGAGGAAAGGGTCAGCAAATTGCCAGGCCCTTACTTCTTTAAGTTTATGGAGAGATAATGACCCCCGAAACCCTCCTTCAATAGGTCCCGGAGTGGCGACTACCACCAAGGGTATAGAATCACACACTAAATGGAAGGTTTTACCCTTATTGTTTTAATATGACAGGGAGATAAGATAGTATGTCTCACAACACCAAAACTGGAAGTGCAAGAAAAGCCAAAAAAACCATTCATGTTTGAATGTTTCAAAAGTAAATACCCCAATGTAAAAATTGACTACAAAGGTAAGGTACCAAAGAAAGAAAAACAGCAAACGCAACTGCCCCAAAGGTCCGAGCCAGTATGGTGCCGTGCGATCTCCAATGTCCTCCTGGAGACCTGAAAGAAGCTTTATATAAATAGGGTGAGCATAAAAGTATAATCAGTAGGGAAAAAACAAATAATCTCATGCACAAGTGGGGGAACATACTATAGTCTCATGAGAAAAAGAGTAATCCAAACACATAACAAGGTAAAACATCCACCCAAGCCTCACCAAGGCACACTCCCAAAATAACGCAAGTAAAGTATTTTATAGTAATAGAACAATGATGTTTGGGTACCCCGCGCCACTTTCCCACTGGTTATTGAAGACATCTTACACATCGAACCAATCCTGCCATTCTCACCACAGTCCCACTGCCATACCCCACCCGCACACACCTGGGCCACAACTGTCACACATAACCACGCCTGCAAACACCTAGGCTAGAACAACCACCACCATGCCCGAAGACCCCCGGGCTAGAAGATCCACCTCCACGCCCGAAAAAACCTTGGCCTCATCCCAGAGACACATGGGAAAACCACATTCCCGCACACACCTTGGCCAACCACCACACTACCATGCCCGAAGATTCTTGGGCTAAGTATGGACTTTAGGCCATCACAGCCTGCCAGAAGATAATTGGGCTATCCGGGAAAGGGAGCAGAAAGGAGCTAATAACCAGCCACTAATAGAAGTGTTGGGAAAAACAACCTCTCCCATGAAATGGGTGGGTTCGGCACTAAGTTCTCAACTTGGGTGGGGATCGAATAAAAAAACCCAAAAACTACAAGTATATATATAGGTAACAAGTACTCTCCCAAGTTTAGGTTTTTCTTCTGCTCGCCTAAAGAACAACTCAGTACCATGACCAGGTCACAACATACACAAAACCAAAAACCCATTTGTCCCTTCCTTGTTTTCATGTTCAGTATTGATGTTTAAGTATGTTTCTACAAATACTTGGGTAACTAGTAATCATAATCACAAGTCAAGGGAAAGAAAATAGTCAAGAATCAACTACAACATCCACACCCGGTTCTCTTGTAAAATCACAACATCAAAGAAAACCCCAAGATACAACCCCATGTCCAAAATCCAGGAGCCAAAAGGTTTCTCAACAATAGAGGATCCCTCCCCAATTCGTGATATAAACATGGTAACCACCCTGCCTTAATTTCATAACCACCGAATTCGTAATAACATGGGATCCTATCCCCACCCACATCACCCACCAATCGGCCCGTGAATGAAAACAACCAAACCACCACCACCAACACAAGGCAGGCTCGTGCCAGTATTTTCAGATTTAAAAGATTTTACACAATCCATGATTTCAATTCCGTCATACATTAACTGGGGTTATCACAGAAAAGGGTTGATCTTGGTGCCTCCAATTTATTTAGCCAGATGTACGTAATTAACAAAAATCCTTTACACGGCCTGGGTTCAAAACCACAATACAATTCGTTTAAACATCACCAGAGGTAAGGGATTTTCTATTGCACATAGAAATACCACCAACGACCATGATTTTCAGTAGGCGTAATCCCATATAGTTCAGAAAATAAGATCATAAAACAAAACAGCATCATCGATCACAGCCCCCACTTCGTTATTTATAGAATCCATTCAATATCATTATTTAGGTTTTCTTTATCCAATTCTACAGAAACAAAAGAATTCCCACCCCGCATGATGCACACAACGGAGATACGAAATTGAAATTCTGTATTTGTTGATCAACGATCGACGCTAAACCTGGGCATGGAACTCCACGGATAGCAATGCGGCTCGTCTGAACAAAATGTGGATCGTCTGAATGAAGGGTACTCATAGCACAGGGTGATTGAGAAAAGAAACATAGGAAGAACCCTTAGGTTATAAAGGTTGAGATACAACACACCCCTGTCCACTAAGATATGGAGAAAAAGAACCTGAAACTGCATAAGGCGTGAGGTCGTGGGTTGACTACGTGGCTGCGACACCCCACCCGTCATTAAAGGGTTCGGGGGTTTAAACTGACACACAATCCAGGTTAATTCATTAAATATTTAATTAAACAACCTTTATGGGCATTACTGGGCTTTAAAACAAGCTTAATGGGGTCAAAATAGGTTTTAAAACCCAATTTGCGCAAAAGGTAAGAGTCACTGGAAAAACCCCAACAAGGATAGGTGACACCGATCGGTCTCACCGATCGGCCAGTTGGTCTCACTGATCGGTTGCGCCTCTCTGTCTCGCCGATCGGTCGCACCGATCGGTCTCGCCGAGCGGTCGCGTCGATTGGTCTCGCCTACCGATCGCGCCGATCGGTCTCGCTGACCGGTCGCGCTTATCAGTGTCGCCGATCGGTCGCGCCACTCGGTCTCGCCGACCGTTCGTGCCGATTGGTCTCGCCAACCGGTCGCACTGGTCGGTCTCCCTGATCAGTGGTGGCGTTCGGTCTCACCGATTGGTCACGCAGTTCGGCCTCACGATAAGACGCTTCCCCTTTATTATCTGGATTTTTGGAAAAGGAAAGGACCCTGAGAGTCTGGGTCATCATATCAGATACCTCTCAAACTATTATCGCCCTCGAGAATTTAAACAACACAGAAGGAAAGAGTGGGTACGAACAACCACCTAGAAAGATACCTCTCAAGAATGAACCTCATTGTTAACTAAGAACACCTCCCTATCAAGAACCAAGAAATATACCATGTCAGACTGCCCAGCCATGTGGGTTGGGGAGTCTCTTTCCCCATGTTAAGATACTATCTGCTTTGGGTGGCACTGACTCGCCCGCACACATTTAATCGAATCCAACTTAATGCGTCTTGATTAGGGGTTGGGTCCTCCCCTCCCCATAGCTAGGACTCTACACACATATTCAGAAGAATGAAAACCAGTATTTCATAGCCAACATGGTAAAACGTTCTATCACAACAGGTATAAACCGAAGAGTACAAAACTCAAAACAACTCTGGGTACTGGGAACACATCTGTGCTTCCCTCTCCCACGTACTCTCCTCAATCCCACCATGTATCCATAACACACGAACCAAGGAAATGGTTTTCTCACAATGCAACTTCTCTTTGCGATCCTCGATCATCACTGGTCTCTCCACAAAGGTCACATCGTCCTAGATGTCCAGCTCTCCCCAGCTGAGGATGTGTGAATCGTCGTGTAGATACCAATGGAGCTTGGACACATGGAAGAAATCATGTATCCTCAGTAGCGGCAGTGGTAATGCTAGATGATAAGACACCTCGCCGACCCGCTGCAACACATCGAAGGGTCCGATGAACCTGGGAGAAAGCTTACTCCCCTTGACGAAACTCTGTTGTCCATGCCCAGGAGAGACCTTCAAGAACACGTGGTCTCCACCCGAAAACTCCAAGGGCCTTCTCATATTATCATCTTACGACTTCTTCCAGTCCTGGGAAGCCTTTATCCTTTCCCGTATGAGTTGAACCTTCATTGTGGTGCTCTGCACCACCTCCGGGCCAAGGATGCCTCCCTCTCCTACTTCAGTCCAACACACAAGTGAGCGGCATGGTCTCCCATACAAGGCTTGTAACGGCTCCATACCAATGGTATAGTGATAGCTATTATTGTTGGCAAACTCTACCTAAGGAAATTATCACACCCACGATCCTACTGAGTCCAGAACACATGCCCACAACATATCCTCCAAGGTCTGGATGGTGCACTCTGTATGCCCATCTGTCTGGGGGAGGAAAGCAGTGATAAAGCATAGCTAGCTTCCAAAATCATGCAGCAAACCCCTCTAGAATCGTGAGGTAAAACATGTATCCCTGTCCAAGATTTTGGAACTCAAGACTCCATGCAACCTCACTACCTTGTCCACATACTTCCGTGCTAGAGTGTCCACTTAACTCAACTCCTTAATCTCCAAAAAGTGATCCGATTTCATCAACCGGTCCACTACCACTTAGATGGTGTCCTATCCCCCTTGGACCTTGGGTATTATGGTGACAAAATCCATCGAGATGTTGTCCCACTTCCACTCGGTAACATCTAAAGGCTGTAACAACCTTCCTGGAAGACAGTGTTCAGCCTTTACCTGCTGAAAGACTTTCACTTAGCCATAAACTATGCCACTACTCCCTTCACTCTAGGCCACCAAAACTGTCTCTTCAGTCCCTGGTATATCCTAGAAACTTCTAGGTGTACCTCTAGGGGTGAGTTGTGGAAATCACTGAGAACATGGCCGCACATTACCTCTGGAACAAACATCTTCCCCTGGAAAAGCATCCAGTTTTGGCCATCCTCCGTCCATCCATCCGGAGCATTGCTCTAGTCAACAAGGTCACACATCACTTCACACTATGGGTCTCCCCATTGAGACTCCTCCACTTTCTAAAACAGATATGACTGCACTACCATCTGATACATGAAACCTCTACCGCTATCCATCCTCGCATCCAGGTGTAAGGAAACCAACTCCTCAATTGCCTACCAGGTTTTTGCCGACTCTTGAACCGCATCCTTCTATGATCTCCTACTCAAGGAATCAGCCACTACATTCCCCTTCTTTGAAGTGTAGGAGATCTCGAAGTCGTAATCCTAGAGGAACTCCATCCACATTTGCTGCGGTATGTTTTTGTCCCGCTGGGAGAAGACATACCTCAAGATTTTGTGATCTGTGAAGACCACAAAGTGTTCTACGATGAGGTAGTGTCTCCATAACTTCATTGACAAAACGACCGATGCATGCTCCAGGTCGTCTGTGGAATAATTACGCTCATGAGGGAATAGCTTCCTAGACCCATAAGAGATCACCCCTTGTCGCTACATCAACACACATCCCAGGCCTTGTCTAGAAGAATTAAAGAACACTTCATACGTCTCCCCTTCTTCTGGTAATCTCAGAACTAGGGCACTAACCAACTTCTCCTTCAGATAGTTAAAGGCTGACTCGCACTACTCACTCCACACAAAAACCTGGTCTTTCTTGGTCAAAGCTGTCAAAGGGGCTGAAACTCGGAAGATTTTGGGTACGAACCTCTGATAGCAACCCACCAGCCTGAGGAAACTACGAACCTCTTCCACATTCATGGGTGCTGCCCAAGAAAAAACTGCCTAAACCTTTGATGGATCCACTGCTACCCCCCGCTCGGACACCACGTGCCCGGGGAAGTGCACTTCTCGTGTCCCGAACTTGCATTTTGAAAACTTACCATAAAGCTGGTGCTGTCGGAGGACCTCCAAAACCATCCATAGGTGCTCCACATGATCCTCCTATGATCTTGAATAAATCAGGATATCTTCGAGGAAAACAACTACGAACTGATCCAGGTACTCCCGGAAGATGGAGTTCATAAGCCCCATGAACACATCCGGGGCGTTTGTAACACCGAAAGGCATGTCTACGAACTCGAAGTGTCCATATCTACCGCTGAAGGCCGTCTTCGAGATGTCAATCTCCTTTACCCTCAAATGGTGATACCCAGACCACATGTCGATCTTTGAGAACCACCCTTCCCCTTTCAACTGGTCGAATAGGATGTCTATCCTTGGAAGAGGGTAGCGATTCTTGGATATTACGTGATTCAGCCTCCTTTAGTCTATACACAACCTGAGACCACCATATTCCTTCTTGGCGAACAAGACTAGAGCACCCGATGGTGACGCTCTTGGTCGAACATATCCTCTCTTCATCAGATTGTCAATCTGAATCCGCAACTCTCGTAGCTCTGAAGGTGCCACCCGGTAGGGAGCCATTGAAATCGGAAGAGCACTCAGATAAAAATCTATCCCAAACTCGATATCATGTCGAGGGGGTAGAGTCGTCACCTCCTCCAGGAAGACGTCCATAAACTCACTGACGATCCCTGGTACCCAAAAAATATTCCCATCCACTGACTCCACTGGCAGCTCGGCTAACAAGGAGAGGAGGGGTTCCTCTCGTCTGCTGCCCTTCTAGCCACCCCACTCGCTGGTGAAAGTAACACGTCGGCCACCCATGTTTGAGAACACAACCCTTCCTCGGAAGCAGTCGATGATGGAAGACACATAGAATAGTCAGTCGATACCTAGAATGACATTGTATGGCTATATCTATAGCATAAGAAGATCCCTGACCAACTGATGTGGCCCCGTCGTCAGTCAGCATCCTTGACAAACATATAACAAGTCGGTCTGACCTCTGATGGGTGTACTCAGTACTAGGGGCAATGGAAGTATCTCAGCATATATACCCAAAGCATGGTCTAGACTGGGTGCAACAAAGGAGTGCGAAGCTCCGGTATTGAACAAGTCATAAGAAAGGGTGCTAAACAAACTGATCATACCTCGAACAAACTACCGTCCTGCTGGAACTGCTTCCACCATGGCGTGCAACTTCCCATGCCCATCTCCATTTCCCCTCATCTGTCGGCCACCACCCTGACCACGCCTCGGTCGAGGTCCCAGAGGAGCTCCCTGAGGTCGGCCTCCTCCTGCTACGTCTTCCCTCGGAGGAGCGGGAGCTCGCTATCCCTGCTGCTACTGCTGAAATGTCCTGGATGGAAGCTGCTGATGGGGTGGGTGCTGGGAATGTCTGCCACCTCCATACTGTACCCGGTCCAGGAACTGACTTCGGAGATGTTCATGTCTCCCACAGAAGAAGCACCACGGTCCTGGGCCTAACGTAAAAGGGCGAGGACCAGGGGACCGGAACTGAAACTACTGCGGCCAGCTCCCTACTAGTCAGATTCTGGAGGTTCCTGACGCTGGGGGCCTGGTGCGGACGGCCTTCCCCTTCAATGGTCCCAGATGGATCCCGTCTCATGACACACCTCATAGAGCATGCATCCTCTGCACTACTTCGGCCTTCTTCTGGACCTCCAGGTACAACGGCAGGGTAAAGGTGGTAACAACATACTGGAGGGAGGGTTGGAGCGCCTCCTCTAAACATCTTTCCCGAGACTCCTCCTCGGGAAAGGGGTCCGGAGAAAAATGTAGGAGGTCCTTGAACTTTATTCCTAGCTCCCTTACTAACATAATCCCCTGCTGGAGGGAGAGTAGCGCCTGCCTCTTCTCTACCTTCATCGTCGAAGAGAGGAATTCCACCCAGAACTCTCTCTTAAAATCAGCCAATGCCACCTCAGCCTCTCTCCTCTCCCCTAGGTAAAGCGTCCACCACTGACGGGCCGCTCCCTGCATCTGGCTGATGGCCAGAGAGACCCAGTACTCAGTCAAATCCCGGATGAGGCCGAAGGCTATCACCAGCTCCTCTAGCCAGCTCTTCGTCTTCATCTTAGTGGTGTTTCCCACATACTTCTCGAGGGTCTGTCCCTGGAAGGCCTGAAGTGTCTTCTACCACTGGTCATCTTCCTCCCCCCGATCAGCTCTCTGTAGATCGGCCAAGGTAGTCTCCGGGGCCTCAATCGACTGCACCACACATGGCCATCTCCCCGGTGCCATAGCTGCAAGGTTAACAAGGAATGCTTATGCCCAAGTAGTGCAGAAGATTGTTCCTAAAAAAATTTCTTAAAATTATTATTCATTTTAATTCCCCAAACCCTCATGAAACATGAGAACACAAGTTATTATGATTCATGCACCTTTCCTAGGGTCTCTAACCTGCAATCATAGTGGCCTCAAATGGTCGTTCGATAGGTCCAGAGTCATTGCATCGGATCACGGGGGGGGGGGGGGGGGGGGGGGGGCTAAAATCCCTTGTCTTAACCGGTCTTCCCTGGAAAAATTCACACACCATGGTCACCCAACACTCTTTCCCTACCATCCCATGAAATCTTCACTGCTCCTAACTCTAGACTTCATCCTATCCCTCAACCTCACCGCCTCTGATACTATTCTGTGACGACCCGCCTTCACCAAAAGGAGGGAGGGGTCAGCAGATTGTCAGGCCCTTCCTTCTTTAAGTTGAAGGAGAGATAATGACCCCCCGAAACCTGCCTTCAATAGGTCCCCGAGTTGCGACTAGAAAAATGGGTATAAAATCCCACACTAAATGGAAGGCATTACCCCTTTTCTTTTAATATGATCGGAAGATAAGATAGTAAGTCTCACAACACCAAAATTGGAAGTGCTTGAATAGCCAAAACAACCATTCCCATATGCATGTTCTAAAAGTAAATACCCCGAAGTACAAGGTGACTACAAATTTAAGGTACCAAAGAATGAAAAACAGCTACTGCAACTGCCCCAAATGTTCGAGCTAGTATAGTCTCGCGGGATCCCCGTAGTCCTCCTGGAAACCTGAAAGCAGTTTTATATATGTAGGGTGAGAATACAAGTATACTCAATAGGGAAAAACGAAATACTCTCATACACAAATGGGGGAACATACTAAAGTCCCGTGACAAAAAGGGTAATCCAAACACATAACAAGGTAAACTATCCACCCAAGCCTCACCAAGGCACACTCCCCAAATAACGCAAGTCAAGTAATGTATAGTAATAGCACATCGATGTTTGGGTACCCCGCGCCATTTTTCCACTGGTCATTGAAGACATCCTACGCATCGAACCAATCCCACCATTCTCACCGCAGTCCCACTACCATACCCCTCCCGCACACACCTGGGCCACAACCTCACCGCAGTCCCACTACCAAACCCCACCCGCACACACCTGGGCCACAATTGTCACACATAACCATGCCTGTAAACAACTAGGCCAGGATAACCACCACCACGCCCGAAGACACCTGGGATAGAAGATCCACTACCACGCCCGAAGACACCTCGTCCTCATCCTGAAGATAATTGGGAAAACCACCTGCCTTCCCACACCTGGGCCAACCACCACACTACCCTACCCGAAGATTCCTGGGCTAATAATGGACTTCAGGCCATCACAGACCGCCCGAAGATACTTGGGCTATCCGGGAAAGGGAGAAAAAAGGAACTAATAACTAGCCACTAATAGAAGTGTTGGGAAAAACACCCTCCCCCATGAAATGGGGGTGTTTGACACTAAGTTCTCAACTTGGGTGGGGCACAAATAAGAAACACAAAAACCACAAGAATATATATAGGTAACAAGCAATCTCCAAAGTTTAGGTTTTTCTTTAGCCTGCCTAAAGAAAAAATCAGTACCATGACAAGGTCACAACATACACCAAACCAAAAATCCATTTGTCCCATCCTAGTTTTCATGTTCAGTAAGGATGTTTAAATGAGTTTGGGCACCTACTTGGGAAACTAGTAATCATAAGCACAAGTCGAGGGAATGAAAACAGTCAAGCATAAACTACAAAATCCACATACGGTTCTCTTGTAATGTTACAAAAACAAAAAAACCCAATGATACAGCCCCATGTTCAATATCCCGGAGCCAAAAGGTTTCTCATCAACAGAGGATCCCTCCGCAATTCGTGATATGAACAAGGTAACCACCCTGCCTTAAATTCATAACCACCAAATCCATAACAACAGGGGATCCCATCCCCACCCACATCACCCAGCCAATTGGCCCGTGAATGAAAACAAACAAACCACCACCACCAACACAAGGCAGGCCCATGCCAGTATTTTTATATTTAAAATATTTAATACACTGCATGATTTCAATTCCCCCGTACATTTACTGGGGTTGTCACAGAAAATGGTTGATCTTGGTGCCTCTAATTTATTTATCCAGATGTACGTAATAAACCAAATTCATTTACACAACAAGGTTTCACAACCATAATACTGTAACAGCCCGAGATTTTATGAAAAATATTCTTTTTTATTTTACTAATGTCTTGTGTTATACGCTACACCAAAAGGAGCTTGCACAACACGCATCCTTGACTTGCCTTGCATTACACGCAATCGCAACCTTCCTCGATAGCGTGTGTGGTACGTAATCCTGAGTTTCACGAAACAATGATATGCTATTAAAATATTATTAAAACTAGCCGGTATGAATAGTAATAACCACTTTTTAAATTTTAGAAATTTTAACTCTCAAAATGGACTTCATTTTTGGATTCGGAGTATCGAATTTAGCCTAAGGTGAAATTTTGGTACTTTTCGAATAACTTTCATATTCTGATGAATAGTGAAAATTACTAAATTATAATTAAAAACAACTTTTTTAATCGAAATAATTAATAGTGATAAATCATTAATTTGAGTGGTTTTAAAGTATATTTAGAATATATTTTTACAATTTAATACAATGTTGGTCATTGGATGTAATTTCACATTTAAACTAGACATAAACAAGTGTCAATCTTTTGATAGATATTGTTTCTTAAAAACACGCTATTTGTTTTAACAGCGGGATTTAATTATAAAATTAATTAATGCAACTTTTATGTTATGAATTTGGTAAAATAGACTTCATTTTTGAATTCGGAATATGAAATATAGCTTGGGATGAAATTTTGGCATTGTTCTGAAAAACATCAATTTTTGATGAATAGTGAAACTACTAAGTGGTAGGTTAAAAACTGAATTTTGCATAAAACTTAATTTTACCGCTTCTGTGAATGGAATTTCGAAAATCCGAGAGACACGGTTAATATCAAGGACTAAAATGTGGTTCAATGAGATGCAAATAATTTTTTTGGTGAATAGTAAATTTTTACTTTTTTTACCACGGTTAATAGTAAATAGGGTAACTAAGGGTAAATATGATATTAATATTACCCTAATACATGTCCTAATTCTATTGGACAAGTGTAATTCGACCTAAAACAAACTTAGGAATAAAATATGACCATTTAGGCCCACTTGGATTAGATTAGGACATTTATTATTAATTTATTTAAAGAAGGGTTAAAATAGTTAAAATCAAAGTTTAATAAGTAAATCATTTTTAATATGGGGTTATACATAAGATAAATTCGACTATAAATATTCATTAGAAAGCTAAAACGATTTCCTACATGATGGAAGTTTATTTGTAATTTTTAGAAATCAAATAATATAATTTATTTATTACACAAAGATGATGTAGTAATTATCTTATTAATGAAATATTGACAAAATTGATAATATAAATACCAAAATAAATGTAATTTAAGACTTTTTATGAATTCCACTAATTTTATAGGTTACTATGATATATTAGTGTTGATTTAATCAACTTGGTTCGAACATATAATTCTGTTATGACTTTCACAAAAATCATATATCAAATAGTGTCAAAATTGACACAAAATAGTTTTTAAATCAAATATTATATTATTAATTGTTATTTTATTCCTAAAAATCTAAGGTTCGGCCAAATGACTTAGATAAGGATATATATATTAATAATAAACAATTTGGGGTTCGTTTGGCATGTTATAGTAAGTGTATTAACCATATAGTGAAAGAAAACAAAAAGACACGGTAAATGTTAAATTATTTAACTTAGAGTTAAATCTAATTGATAAGGTTAAAATAATATCCTAAACTTGTCTAAATTCTATTGGTTGATATTATTTCGACCCATCCCCACTTTAGCTTCGAAATAAGACCCTTTGGAACCATTATAAACCGATTTTGACTTTAATATAAAATAATATTTTGAGATATTCCTAAGGTGCCCCTCTCCTCCCCTATAAAAGGACACCTCCTCCCCCTCCTCCTCACACCAATTTGAGCACTCAATCTCGGCCAACCCCTGCCAAAATCTCTTCTCCACTTCCCTAGAAACATCTTAGAGGTTCTGGTCTTCCTCAAAGACAAATTTTAGTTCCCTAAGAGGAGGTCTCAAAGAGGCACTTCAAAGAAGAGGTAATTACCGTTACCAATTCTTTCATCTTTATTTCTTCTTCCACTTCTTCTTCTTAGGTTGTTTCATTATGAAGTAATAACATCAGTATCAATCATATACTGATATGTTATTATAAGTATGAAACAACCCTATTTCACCATCTATCCATCTTACGGAAAAAGAAATCACCGCGCGTGCGTACGTACGGAATACCGTCTCCACGCCGTGGTGTAATCTATTTTCCACCACCACCTTACATGGATGGGTATAATGGTGTAAAGAATAACTATAAATAGTTATTACAACATCATATTTATTCTGATATATTGTATAATCCACTCCAATTCAATTCAATATTTATAGAAATGATATCATCGCTCGTGCGTACGTACGGAATACCGTCTCCACGACGCGATGAGATTCATTCTCCATGTTAACCATTTAAGAATGATTATAATGTATATATAAGAAATAATAATGAAATATATGACATTATAAAGCTACTGGATTTATGTATATATATACCTATGTATGTCATCTACTTACTTCCATTTCAAGACAATAAGGAAAGGGAAACAACGTTCATGCATACGTACGGACTACCATCTCCATGAACGGTGTTTTTCATTTTATTTATCTACCTATTATATATATATATACTGAATATATATGATATATAAATCATATTTTATATTCTGGAAGTAAGTAAATCATGATATAAGTAATAATGATGTCAAGAACAACAAGTCAAAACACCTACGATAAATGAAACGATTTTACCCAAAACGCTTCTTTAACATGGAATTTACAAAAGAACGGGTAATATAATGTCATAAGTGAACCATATATGATATCATAACAATGAATATGATTCTGTAATAAGTCAATAACATGATTTAAATCATTATACAGGAGGTTCGGACACTTACAAAGCAAGTCGGACCTAAGGTAAGGGAAATATCACAATCTCATTTTTATCCGAGATTGTTTATTCGTAAGTATTTACTGGGGTGTATTTTATCATCCACATCCATGTTTCCTCAATATGTAATATTATTTCCATCCACCTACAAGATTTTAAATCCAATTTTACCCTTTGGTGAGTTTTTAGTAAAAGATATGAAATGGATCTTTTGTCGTTTTTTCGTACGAGGTACATTTTGACTTTTTCGACAGAAGTAAAAAAGAATGTTTTTTTACTTATACGGCATGAATAGATTTTTAAAACATTATTTCCAAGAAGCTTCCTTTACAAGTTTTCAAGTTTATTTTTAATCAACTTCTTTTATTTTAAAGTCGTATGACATGCTATGAAAGGAAAAATGTTTTTGAAGAAGAAAGGATATTTTCCTCAAGAATGGAGTTCAAGTGTTTTATCAAAATTATTTTCCATCTAAGATAATAAAGGGTTCTGTTTTTATCCCTATTATTAAATTGATTTGATCATGTTGTGATGGAATTATTTTTATGAATTCCTTTATCTTATATGAATTGTTTTATGATGTCATGTTGTTTAAGAATCCCATTTTTATTACATGGGTTATGTGATGATGTAAGATTTATGATTATGTGGCACACATAAGAAAGGATTCATTATAAGATGGGTGGGACCTATATCTCCCTCCAATGCATTGGGTAAAGATTTTATATCTCATGAGATAGACATGGCTGGAATGGTAGGTTATACCAGTTCAGTGAAACAGGACTGAAACGAGGATTACTCGATTCAGAAAGGGACTTTGTCCACTAAGATAGTCTTGGCAATGAGTCTTGACTAACAAGAAATGATTCTCTATGATTATGTGTGTATGCCACAATGAGTAATGTTTTAAGTTATGATTTCATTTTCACTTCTATGATTTATCCCATGTTATGATATTATGAGCTCTTTTGCAGGTTAAGATTTCCAAAAGCTATGTTCTTATGTATATGATGTGATTGATATTTCTTTTGTTTACCCTTACTGAACATTTGAGCTCACCCTTTTATGTTTTCTTTTCCCCAGGATATAAAGAAAAGTTCTAGGTAAAAAAAAGGAAGATCTTTATGGGAGATGTTGAAGATCTTTCACCACGATTAGAAGATTACGTTCCGAGTTTCCAAAGACACTAAACTATTACGATCCTTGTGTGTGTGTTTTTGTTATGTACTAAGTATTCCGCAAAAGTAATGTAATGTCTATGTACGATAAGCTTCGGGTCTCTACAGTTGGTATCAGAGGAAAGGTTTAGTCAACCTTTGGAAACTAGGATGCGAAAACGTTAGTGAGATCCCTAGAGATATTTCTAAGGTATGTCTAGGGATGCCCCTAAGGATAAGTATACGTATAGGATATAGTTCTAGAACTATGGTAACGATATTAGATTAAACCAAAGATGATAGATATTTAAGTTACTCCCCCTTTATTATGATTTTTGCCTCTCACACTATTCTTTTTTGGGTTTTAGAATATGGCTGGAAACAAGATGATTCACGATAATGGAGGATATGATGGACAATGGAATGATATTCTTCATGAGCAACCAAATGAAATGGGATTTGGAAGTCCAAACATCATTATTATGCCGAATCAGCAATCTCATAATATGATCAATAAAGTAAAATTTGGTATGTTTCCTGACTCGGCTAATAAGAGAAAGATGGAGTTTCGTGATGATCATAGAGGAAAGAAAGTTCAATTTCCCCTATGTAAATCATGTGGGAAGAGGCATCAAGGAGAATGTTTCAAGGGAACTGGAAGATGCTTTGGGTGTGGAAAAGAAGGACACAAAGCAAGTAAGTGCAAAGGAAAAGGTTCAGTTAACACCATGGATGAGGATAATGGTATTGCTAAGACATCAAAAATGGTTAAGTGTTTTAAATGTGGAATGTATGGGCATTATGCAAACAGATGCCCTAAGGGAAAGACCCATGAAGAGAATCAGTATGGTCATATGGGTAGTATTTATGTGGATGATGATGAAGAGACTACAAATGATATGTGAGATGAAAGAATTTTTGAAGCTCGGTCAATGGTTTAAGAATGTAGTGGAATGATTACATGTTTATTATGTGTAATGTTGTGTAAGAAATCTCATGGTACTATGGAATAAAGAGACATCTAAGGATTGTTACACTGTTGTCTTTCCTTGAGTTATGAAAGTGTATTATTAATGGTACCACAATCCATGAAAGGTTATTCAGATATTTTTGGAATTTAGATGATATGCGCATAATGAAGGAATAATAAGATAATGAGGTGTTTGATTGTATTCATGAGCTCATGACTGATATAAGGAGAAGGTTATATCATGGTTTGAGTATAGAGAATTTTTGGATTTTGGTATGTGGAAAGAGTTAACTTTTAACTGCATTCATGTTTTCACTAAGGTTCAATGGGTATTCAAGAGAATACATGATTAAGGACTTTGAATGTTTGGAGTGTGACCAACAAAACATATCTTATGATATATGGGGATCGACGATGGTGTTAAATCTCTGGTAATTGTTTTCACTATATTATGAGAGTGGACTGTAGTATTATGGATAAGCCTAAAGATTAGAATGGATTATGTTGGACATAAGTTAGTATTGTTTAAGGATAGAAGATTTTCGATATTATTGATGAGATGTTATAGTAATGTAGTTTTAGAAAAAGGACAACCTGCAGGACGGGCGACAGCCCATCGCTTCAGACAAGGCTGTGGGAATCGAACCCACAACCGAAGTGCGACTGGCCTTTATTGCCTACCACTGGCCTACAGGAAGTCCCTGATTAGTAGAAACTAGTTTTATTATATTAAGAAGTATGATATATGAATTATAAGTCCATTTTAGGAACCATATGTGATTAATCTCACTATAGAATGACTTATGTATATTTAATAACTTTTTCTAACCTTTTGTTTGAGACAGATGGAATGACCCATCATTCTATCACATAATCTGCTAACACTTCACAAATAACAAATTCAACTTCATTTATTTAAGAGATGAAGTAGAAATTGTTCAAGGCACGAACAAAAGTGAGATTGTTCCAAAATAAAGTAAGTATTTATTTTAAGCAAATTTTCAACTTTAGGGAAATGATCTTGAAAACCAAAAATGTTGTCCTAGTGATCTTATACCTGATGAATCAGATGGTACCTTATATCATCACAAATCTATGGATTTGTGACTACTGGCTTTTCCATAGCCATGTTCTCTACCACTCTCCATCAGAACATGACGGTTAGATTTCTCTTCCATATCCATATTTTCACCTATGTGGAAACCCAGTGATTAGTTTATTTGGGTAATCGTTACATTTCATACTTTAGTTTTTAAAGCCAAGTTTTGGTATTCCCTTTTACGATGTGGGTTTCTATTAAAGAAACTTTCGAATAGTAAACCATTTATAACCCCGACGAATTTCGAGGGCGAAATTCATTTTAAGGGGGGTAGAATGTAACAGCCCGAGATTTTATGAAAAATATTCTTTTTTATTTTACTAATGTCTTGTGTTATACGCTACACCAAAAGGAGCTTGCACAACACGCATCCTTGACTTTCCTTGCATTACACGCAATCACAACCTTCCTCGATAGCGTGTGTGGTACGTAATCTTGAGTTTCACGAAACAATGATATGCTATTAAAATATTATTAAAACTAGCCGTTATGAATAGTAATAACCACATTTTAAATTTTAGAAATTTTAACTCTCAAAATGGACTTCATTTTTGGATTCGGAGTATCGAATTTAGCCTAAGGTGAAATTTTGGTACTTTTCGAATAACTTTCATATTCTGATGAATTGTGAAAATTACTAAATTATAATTAAAAACAACTTTTTTAATCGAAATAATTAATAGTGATAAATCATTAATTTGAGTGGTTTTAAAGTATATTTAGAATATATTTTTACAATTTAATACAATGTTGGTCATTGGATGTAATTTCACATTTAAACTAGACATAAACAAGTGTCAATCTTTTGATAGATATTGTTTCTTAAAAACACGCTATTTGTTTTAACAGCGGGATTTAATTATAAAATTAATTAATGCAACTTTTATGTTATGAATTTGGTAAAATAGACTTCATTTTTGAATTCGGAATATGAAATATAGCTTGGGATGAAATTTTGGCATTGTTCTGAAAAACATCAATTTTTGATGAATAGTGAAACTACTAAGTGGTAGGTTAAAAACTGAATTTTGCATAAAACTTAATTTTACCGCTTCTGTGAATGGAATTTCGAAAATCCGAGAGACACGGTTAATATCAAGGACTAAAATGTGGTTCAATGAGATGAAAATAATTTTTTTGGTGAATAGTAACTTTTTACTTTTTTTACCACGGTTAATAGTAAATAGGGTAACTAAGGGTAAATATGATATTAATATTACCCTAATACATGTCCTAATTCTATTGGACAAATGTAATTCGACCAAAAACAAACTTAGGAATAAAATATGACCATTTAGGCCCACTTGGATTAGATTAGGACATTTATTATTAATTTATTTAAAGAAGGGTTAAAATAGTTAAAATCAAAGTTTAATAAGTAAATCATTTTTAATATGAGGTTATACATAAGATAAATTCGACTATAAATATTCATTAGAGAGATAAAAAGATTTCCTACATGATGGTATTTTATTTGTAATTTTTAGACATCAAATAATATAATTTATTTATTACACAAAGATGATGTAGTAATTATCTTATTAATGAAATATTGGCATAATTGATAATATAAATACCAAAATAAATGTAATTTAAGACTTTTTATGAATTCCACTAATTTTCTAGGTTACTATGATATATTAGTGTTGATTTAATCAACTTGGTTCGAACATATAATTCTGTTATGACTTTCAAAAAAATCATATATCAAATAGTGTCAAAATTGACACAAAATAGTTTTTAAATCAAATATTATATTATTAATTGTTATTTTATTCCTAAAAATCTAAGGTTCGGCCAAATGACTTAGATAAGGATATATATATTAATAATAAACAATTTGGGGTTCGTTTGGCATGTTATAGTAAGTGTATTAACCATATAGTGAAAGAAAACAAAAAGACACGGTAAATGTTAAATTATTTAACTTAGAGTTAAATCTAATTGATAAGGTTAAAATAATATCCTAAACTTGTCTAAATTCTATTGGTTGATTGGATTTCTACCCATCCCCACTTTAGCTTCGAAATAAGACCCTTTGGAACCATTATAAACCGATTTTGACTTTAATATAAAATAATATTTTGAGATATTCCTAAGGTGCCCCTCTCCTCCCCTATAAAAGGACACCTCCTCCCCCTCCTCCTCACACCAATTTGAGCACTCAAGCACGGCCAACCCCTACCAAAATCTCTTCTCCACTTCCCTAGAAACATCCTAGAGGTTCTGGTCTTCCTCAAAGACCAATTTTAGTTCCCTAAGAGGAGGTCTCAAAGAGGCACTTCAAAGAAGAGGTAATTACCGTTACCAATTCTTTCATCTTTATTTCTTCTTCCACTTCTTCTTCTTAGGTTATTTCATTATGAAGTAATAAAATCAGTATCACTCATATAATGATATGTTATTATAAGTATGAAACAACCCTATTTCACCATCTATCCATCCTACGGAAAAAGAAATCACCGCGCGTGCGTACGTACGGAATACCGTCTCCACACCGTGGTGTAATCTATTTTCCACCACCACCTTACAGGGATGGGTATAATGGTGTAAAGAATAACTATAAATAGTTATTACAACATCATATTGATTCTGATATATTGTATAATCCACTCCAATTCAATTCAATATTTATAGAAATGATATCATCGCTCGTGCGTACGTACGGAATACCGTCTCCACGACGCGATGAGATTCATTCTCCATGTTAACCATTTAAGAATGATTATAATGTATATATAAGAAATAATAATGAAATATATGACATTATAAAGCTACTGGATTTATGTATATATATACCTATGTATGTCATCTACTTACTTCCATTTCAAGACAATAAGGAAAGGGAAACAGCGTTCATGCGTACGTACGGACTACCGTCTCCATGAACGGTGTTTTTCATTTTATTTATCTACCTATTATATATATATATATATACTGAATATATATGATATATAAATCATAATTTATATTCTGGAAGTAAGTAAATCATGATATAAGTAATAATGATGTCAAGAACAACAAGTCAAAACACCTACGATAAATGAAATGATTTTACCCAAAACGCTTCTTTAACATGGAATTTACAAAAGAACGGGTAATATAATGTCATAAGTGAACCATATATGATATCATAACAATGAATATGATTCTGTAATAAGTCAATAACATGATTTAAATCATTATACAGGAGGTTCGGACACTTACAAAGCAAGTCGGACCTAAGGTAAGGGAAATATCACAATCTCATTTTTATCCGAGATTGTTTATTCGTAAGTATTTACTGGGGTGTATTTTATCATCCACATCCATGTTTCCTCAATATGTAATATTATTTCCATCCACCTACAAGGTTTTAAATCCAATTTTACCCTTTGGTGAGTTTTTAGTAAAAGATATGAAATGGATCTTTTGTCGTTTTTCGTACGAGGTACATTTTGACTTTTTCGACAGAAGTAAAAAAGAATGTTTTTTTACTTATACAGCATGAATAGATTTTTAAAACATTATTTCCAAGAAGCTTCCTTTACAAGTTTTCAAGTTTATTTTTAATCAACTTCTTTTATTTTAAAGTCGTATGACATGCTATGAAAGGAAAAATGTTTTTGAAGAAGAAAGGATATTTTCCTCAAGAATGGAGTTCAAGTGTTTTATCAAAATTATTTTCCATCTAAGATAATAAAGGGTTCTATTTTTATCCCTATTATTAAATTGATTTGATCATGTTGTGATGGAATTATTTTTATGAATTCCTTTATCTTATATGAATTGTTTTATGATGTCATGTTGTTTAAGAATCCCATTTTTATTACATGGGTTATGTGATGATGTAAGATTTATGATTATGTGGCACACATAAGAAAGGATTCATTATAAGATGGGTGGGACCTATATCTCCCTCCAATGCATTGGGTAAAGATTTTATATCTCATGAGATAGACATGGCTGGAATGGTAGGTTATACCGGTTCAGTGAAACAGGACTGAAACGAGGATTACTCGATTCAGAAAGGGACTTTGTCCACTAAGATAGTCTTGGAAATGAGTCTTGACTAACAAGAAATGATTCTCTATGATTATGTGTGTATGCCACAATGAGTAATGTTTTAAGTTATGATTTCATTTTCACTTCTATGATTTATCCCATGTTATGATATTATGAGCTCTTTTGCAGGTTAAGATTTCCAAAAGCTATGTTCTTATGTATATGATGTGATTGATATTTCTTTTGTTTACCCTTACTGAGCATTTGAGCTCACCCTTTTATGTTTTCTTTTCCCCAGGATATAAAGAAAGGTTCTAGGTAAAAAAAAGGAAGATCTTTATGGGAGATGTTGAAGATCTTTCACCACGATTAGAAGATTACGTTCCGAGTTTCCAAAGACACTAAACTATTACGATCCTTGTGTGTGTGTTTTTGTTTTGTACTAAGTATTCCGCAAAAGTAATGTAATGTCTATGTATGATAAGCTTCGGGTCTCTACAAATACAATCCGATTAAACATCACCAGAGGTAAGGGATTCATTATTGCACAGAGAAAGACCACCAATGGCCATGATTTTCCGTAGGCGTAAGCCCGCATAATTCAGAAAAGAATATCATAAAACAAAGCAGCATCATCGATCACAACCCCCCATTCATTCTTTATAGAATCTGTTCTTTATCTCTATTTAGGTTTGGTTCATCCAATTATAAAGAAACAAAAGCATGCCCATCCCAAAAGATACACAAAAATGATAAATGAAGGTGAAATTCCTTACTTGTTGATCAACTATCGACGCTAAGCCTGGGCATGGAACTCCACGGATAGCGATGCGGATCGTCTGAACGAAATGATGCTTGTATGAATGAAGGGTACTCCAAGAACATGGTGATAAAGAAAAGAAACACAGGGAGAACCCTTAGTTTATAAAGGGTGAGATACAACACACCCTGGGTCGTTAAGATATGGAGAAAAAGATCCCAAAACCGCGTAAGGCGCAGGGTCATGGGTTGACTACGCGGTTGAGACACCCCACACGTCATTAAAGGGTCGGTCAGTTTAAACCAACACACACACCAGTATAATTCTTTAAATATTTAATTAAATGACATTTATGGGAGTTACTGGGCTTTAAAACAAGCTTAAAGGGGTCAAAATATGGTTTAAAACCCAATTTGCGCAAAAGGGAGGCATCACTAGAAAACCCCGACAAGGCTGGATGAAACTGATCGGTCTCAATGATCGACTGGTCGATCTCACTGATCGGTTGCACCACTCGGTCTCGCTGATCGGTCGCGCTGCTTGGTCTCGCCGACCGGTCGCGCCAATCGGTCTCGCCGATCGGTCGCGCCGCTCGGTCTCGTATAGTGGTCGCGCTACTCGATCGTGCCGACCGGTCGCACCGATCGGTCTCGCCGATCGGTCATGCGGATCGGTCTCACCGATCAGTCGCACTGATCGACCTCACGCTGAGACGCAACCCCTTTAGGATCCAGATTTTTGGAAAAGGAAAGGACCCTCAGAGTCTGAGTCATCACACTATCAGTGGCCTTGAAGCGGACACAACATTATGGTCACATCAGAGGTGTGGGTTTTGGGGTGACAACCAAAAACATGTTTTTATAAAAAAACAAGAGGATAAACATAAAGAAATGAAATAGATGAAAGAAAAACTATATACACTTTAATAAAAATTTAAATAGTAGAGAGAGTTACTAGAAACTTATATAGGTATATGAAAAGAGAAAAAAGAACTCAAGAACAACTATTTCTTGTATATCCCTCCCCACACCCACTAGCATTGAGGTGATCCATTCCCCTCGAAAATATGTCTTGGACAAGGTAATCAATGTTCTAATAAATGTTTCTATAAAATTTGAATAAGATAGACACTAATACCTTTCTGGTACTGTTATTATACATGATGATAATGACTGTGATTTATATCTATCAAAACCCACCCATCGCCTTGTAGTGAGGGATACAATGTTCAATATCCAAAATTATGTGCTAAACAATAGACCACATCCAATAGGACTTGTGAGAGTTTCTATTAGCATAGCCCATGATCTGAGGGATGATAGACCAATTCGAATTTATGATGAATATATTCATAAGGTTGAACAACTATTGTAACATTCAATGCATTGCCATTAAATCTTGTAAAAAAATATGTCGACAAGGAGGTATTCATTTCCGATTTATTTTTGATGATAAACCATTAATAATTAATGAAAAAAGTTCTAAACCGATGAATTCTATTAAAAATAGACAAAGGGATGGGGGTGAAATTAAAGGTTGACTTAAACCATATAAAGGATCAACCAACTGATTGAAAAGACCTTTCAAAAGAACATTTACCCGTCCCATTGAATATCCACATTTACTAACATTATAGGTTTATGCGGATGCAAAACTAAAAAGTGGTAGTAGTCACATAGTTGATTTTGATGAAAAAATGTGTGGAGAGGGTGTTATTGACTGCATTCTTCTAATAATGTAGATGAAATCGTCAACTATGAATGGCTAGGTGTCTCATTTGTAAATGTATACATGAGGTACGTTTTCATGATTTAATTTTCCAAAAGAAGATATAACATGTTAATTATGACTAAATACATTTCTTATTTTTTGAAGTCATATATATCAATACCAATTAAATGGATTTTCCCATAAAAAAAATTGGACTCTTTAGTCCTCACGTCACTTCTATAGAAAAAACAGAAATAAAATCCTAAAAATAGATGAATGAGTGGCAAAATTTGGAAAATCATTTGAATGAAAACATGGGGATGAAATAATTTCCTTAATACAAATGATTTCCGGATAAAACGCTTCAATTTAATCTTATTTAATATATTTTTCATTTCCTTCATTACTTATTCCATTTTTTGTTTTTAAGAAACCTTGTATTCTCATTACTATCAATTTGGATACTCTAAATATTTATTTCTTGGATTCACTAAATAGATTACAAAAAACCTGACCACACATGATAATGTTTTTTAATTCGTAATACACTACACCCAACATTTTAGAACTAAGCATCAAGTTATATAATTATATTATGTTTTAATTAGGATTTCGTTATTATAGGGTGGTGTGTAAATATCATCTAAATCATGGCATGAGGACAAGCATTGCACACAAAGACCCAAAAAAGTTCTACAACTGGATAAGTATCAACGTATATATAATATGAATTAACTTTCCAAAAACATATAAAAAAATTACTTATTTTTATTAATGTTTCTTCAGTGTCAAAAATAATCAAATGGAAATTATTATAGTTATTATGTTTGTAAATTTATGAGATAGATCATATTCCATAAATAAAACACACATCCCATAAGAGGTATTTTGAAAGTAAATTACTACTTTATTTAAACTATTTATTAATCATTTCTGTATTTATATTATTCTAATACTATTATGACTAAAAAAAATATTATTTTCAAAATAATATAAATTTTATTAGAAAAAAATGGCCATCATACCTGATCATAGAATGTACACTAATGGTATGAAGATGTGACTTCTATAAAAGTAATGGGTAGTTTCATATTTTTGTTTTATTTATTTATTTTTAGCATTAATAACATAAGATATTTTTTATTATATAGGAGGATTCCTTGGAATTGAGGATTCTTTTAATACTTTGGGACATGTAAGAATCAACAACACCTCAATCTGACATACCACATGATCGGTATGACTCCAAGTGTGTCATTTTATTTAAAACTGATCATAATTTTATTACAATATACAACTCAAAACTCAAAACCAAAAAAGAATTAAAATTGTGTTTGTACTTTAGTATAATGATCTATAAGTAATTTAAGATATGTATGAATCATCTACACCTCCATCCAAAAAATAGTGTGACCAGTATGACTCCAAGTGTCTGTTATCAGTTTAAAATCGACATTTTATTTCTAAATACATCACCCACTAAAAACAAAGAAAATTCACTCATATTGTCTTAATAATTTTATAAATCATTTCATAAATCATTTTTTATCTGTAGGAATTTATCTCATGTCAAACTGATACTCTATGTGACCGGTATTATTCAAAGTGTGTGTTTCTAGTTTATAATGAATTTTTTCTAAAAAAGAAAAGAGACATACTAAAAAAAGAAAGAAATATTTGGATTGTTTTGATACATTAGTACAAATATCCATAAGTAATTTTGGATGTGTAGAAATTAGTCATACCTCAATCTGACACACGGTGTGACCTGTATGACTATATGTCCATCTTTTTATTTAAAAGTGACGTTAATTTTAGTAAAAAGGAACAAGTGACATACAAATAAATGATCAAACACATTCGGATTGTTTTGATACATTTGGGTACAAATACATGAGTCATTTGGGATGCCAATGATTCTTTTTCACCTCAATATGAGGCATATTGTGACCGGTATGAATACAAGTGCGTCTTTTTATTTAAAATATACATTAATTTTAGGAAAATGGACAATTGACCTACTCAAAAATGAGAAAACGAATTTGGATTATTTTTATATTGTAGGAAAATGATCCATGAGTTAGTTGGGATGTGTATGAATCAACTGCACCATAATGTGACCCATCAACAAATCCCAAAATTAGCTATAAAATGAGTCATACGATTTTCCTCTCCCAAAAAAAGATGAACAACATTAATAGAATAACAGCACCAATGATATGGTGATATTGATAATAGATCCAAAATATTGGTGGCCACCTGCATCCTCCTTCAGCATGTCGATAATACCTTGACAATCATATTTGACTATAATATCCTTCCAGCCGAGATATGAAATGAATTGCATACCATTCCAGATAGCCATTCCTACTACTACAGGAGGAGACCAAAAAAAAGTTTCTGGGGAATGACGAGCAACAATGATAGAGATTACATGGTCCTAGAAAATTGCCATAAGGTCAACAGAGTCATCACTAGGAATCACCGCATCAGTATTAAGTTTGAAAATACCCTGAGGGGGATGAAGCCATCTGACGGGAGGAGGATGAACAATTATTGGATAACAAATGTTGAAACCCACATTTTGAAATTGCTTATTGCGTAACCGACATTAAAACTCTCACTAACATGGTTTTAACCTCGGTTATACACTAACTGATGTCAATACACGATTCGTTTGATTTTTAACATTTGTAATGTATAAATGAACAATCGTGATGAATTCATAACATATTTTTATGTCAATTATACTCACACATCAAAATATTTATTGAACAAATTCATTGGATACATATATTTATTATAATATATATTTATTTCATCATAATTATAATTATAAATATATATATTTAAAAAGTATTTACATATATTTATAAAAATAATAAAAATAATAAAAATATTTATTATTTAAAAATTAATTATAATCTTATAATTATTTAAATATACATTTATTTAATTATAACTTATAATTACTTTTTTAAAACATTATATATATATATTTTTTAATTAAAAAAAATATTAATTATCAACATGTTTTTTTTATTTTATTTATACAAATAAAAATTATTTTTTAATATAAATATAATAATTTTTTATAAATTAATAATATTTTTTATTAAAAAAATTAATCAGCACTACTAATAGAATTGGGTTTGGATTATATGGTTTCATCAAAACGCTATCATTTTCAAGATCATTATTAAAGACGACAGGGTCTGGCCTTCAAAGATTCTAAACTGGGGCTCGCAGTGGTTGTATATTGAGGAACCTTGTCCACCTTCACCTATTCATTACCTTCCTGTCAGATGGATCTCCCCCCCTTTGGGTGTTCTCAAACATAATACTGATCTAGTGACCCCTAGGGATGTTTTTGTTGGCCTTTAGACAATCCTTTGGGATCACGTTCTCTCTATTATTGCGGCTCATCATTCCTTGGACATTGCTGGTTAGTCTCCTCATGTGGCAGAGGCCATGGTAATTTAGAAGTGTATGTAGCCCATCTTGTCTCTTGTCTGGAAGGATGTTATGGTCGATGATGATTTTCAAGTTATTATAAATGCACTGAATGAGGATAATGGTGGCCTCTAAGCCTATGGTTCCATTATCAAAATCATCAGATATTTGGTTCCATTGTTTTCTTCTTGTTGTTTTCCCTTTGCTTGGAGAGAGGGCAATTGAGATGTCCATTTTTGGCTACTTTTTGGAATCATTGGGGGAATAATTGATGGATTTCATATTTTCCTACAGAATTATGTTCATTTAATTTGGTTTATATCTAGGGTTTGAGGATTGTTTTGTTTAAATGGCCCCCTTTATCAGTGATAAAGAACGTGCTGATAAAGGGTACACCTTTATCAACCTTTCTTTAGCACTTATAAAGGGAAAAATTATCATCACTTTTATCTAGCGGTGATAAGGACCCCTCCCTTTATTAGTGCTTTCTTCATAGCGCTGATAAAATAAGACGCATCCCTTTCTTCGATCCGTGGTAGTGAATGGGAGGATCCGCCACATGTTGGAAGCCGAAATCAATTTTTGCGGCGGTTTAGACTGCCACCAAATCAAAAAATAACCACTGCTAAACGATTATTTTCTAGTAGTGGATACATAACTCATTTATGTTGAGTAGGAATTGAATACATGTCAATTGGAAATATGATGTGATTGATATGACTCAAATTCTGTGTTTTCAATATAAAAGGGACATTTTAGTTTAATGATATAATTATTAAAAATTAGTTAAATAATTAAGAAACTAAATAACTGATAATATCATTACTATATTCAGTAATTGTTAATATATTTTACAATGATAGTTAATTAACATTGTAATTAAGAATTTATTATAAAATTATCAATAAACATTAAAATTTTTAATTTATAATTAATTTAAAATTTTCAATATAATAAATAATAATAAAATTAGTAGTATGAATTATAATATCAATAATATATATATTAATTGACAATATATATTATCATATGTGATTTATATATCATTAAATTTTAATTTTTTTATGAACTCCTACTAAGATAAAAATTATTTTTATCCGGTGGACAAACCTTTGTACAGAGGATGATCGTCGGAGAAAGCCTACTAAAAAACCGTAAAATTTTAAAAAAAAATTATACCCTAATTATGTTGAAAAAATCTCAAAATTATATATAAATACTTAAATTATATAAACAAACAAATTATTTGGTAAAAATATAAACTTATAAACTAAAATGTATTTTTTTGTTATAATATGTTTTATAAGTTATTTAGAATATTAAATTAATAAAGAAGTAAAAAATTATAAATTAAGTTATTTTATCAGTTTTTGGTTATTTGAATTAATAATCAAGACCAAAAAATTCAGTTAACCAAATAAAATTTTTACTAACCAATACTCATTTTAGTATAACCCTTTTGTTATTTTTTAATCAGTTTCTAAATAGTTGTTCCGTTGACCACCTCTTTGCCCACCCCTTGGGGGTAATATCTACAAAAATATATTTCCATTTATGAACAGTTAGATAAAAAATCAAAAGATTGCAAATATACAAATATAGAAAGAGAGAGATATATATATATATACTAAATGATGTATGAAGGTTGATACGAGTCAATGTTAGATTATTGAATTAAACCCAACATTAAAAATTAGATGTGAGTCAAATATTCTCAAAATCAATTCTACATTATTAAATTAAAATTCATCAAAATTATTTAAATCTATAACTTTGATAATTAGGGTTAAATGTTCATTAAAAATCACCCAACATTAGGGATGTCGACCGGTCAAGTATTCATGAAATTTGGGATAATCGAATCTTAACTCGTTGTATTTTTTCAAACCCAAATCCATTTACATCACATTTATTTTTTAAAACACTATTTTTAAATATATTTTATTATATTTTGAAACACACTTTTATCTTCCCAAACCGGCTTAATTAAAGAGGCATATTTTATTTTTAATTTTAAAATTTATTTATAAATCAAAAATCAATTGATATCATAGAAAGAAAATAAATTTTACTATTTTATTAACATTTCAAAAGAATCATTATTCAGTTAATAATAATTAATTTATTTATATTAGAATTTATATTTCATTTATAAATTTAATATGAACAATTATCAAAATAGATAAATAAATTGGGTAGGTTTACTATCTTTTTAATATTCGGTTAATAAATTAATTAACATTAAATAAATATGGATGTTTAATTCTTCATATTAATTGGTGTTATAAATAAAATATTTGGGTATCGCAAAAATAATGGTTGATTGTACTATATAAGGGTGGAGGGTGTGTTTTAAAACATCAACCCTCCCACTCGGATTACCCTCTTCTCTAAATCCCCTCAACGCGTGATGATAAAGATGAAGATGTTACATAGATGGATTGGAACCCGTTGGAAGTCGTGTTTTGGTAGAATATCCTTAGAAAAGGAAAAAAATCAGGAGCAGTCAGTGGGAGTCCCACGACCCATGATGAATCCGATGATGAGTTATTCAATTATCACCAATGCACCGATCTTATCGCGACAGAGGATAGGGGAGGACTATGAGGGAACCTGTCCAACTAACTACGTGGGACCCCGCCCAACTGTCCCCTTCGCCTGGGATCTCCGCCCCGGGGTACCCAAGCGAGCAGATCCGAACCCTACCCCAACCCCAACAACGGAGAACCCTAGGGTGCCGACAGATGTAGATTATTATTATGTTGGGCAGTGTCCAGTGGTCTCATTTGCCTAGGAACAGGCCCTAGGGGTACCCAAGCTAGGAGACCCCGAATTCACCACAACTCTGGCACCAGAAATTGCTCCTCCCCCAGGGTACCCAAGTGCGGGGATCATCCGGAAGGTGCACCAATCCAGGAGCTCCTGATGGAGGTGGAACACGGTTGAGGCGGGATGTGGATGTGTAGGTGTGCGGGGCGGAGCACGGTGCGGTCGCTCCGTGAGGTCATGGTAGAGGCGGATGGCGGTTGAGGCGGGATATGGATGTGCTGACGTGCAGGGCGGGGCACGGTCGCAACGTGCGGGATGGTCATGGCGGGGCGGAGCGCAATCGCGGCGAACAGCCATGGCGGGGCGGAGCGCGGTCGAGGCGGGGACGCTTTTCAACTGACCTTCATCATCGCGGTCGAGCCGGTAGAATCGAGGCGGAGACAGAGATGGTGTGCGGGGCAGCAAGGCTTCAGCTAGACGAATGGCGCATGGATTTTCTTTGAAAATCCTAGAAAAACCAATTATTAAATATTTTTATTGATTAATATCATTTTGAAATTTTTTATTGTAAAAATAATGAAAATAATGTTAATAATAAAAAATTATTTAATATGAATTACAATTTTAAATTATATAGTTTATATGTACAAATATTTCAATATTTTATTTATATATTTTAAAATATATAATAGCGCGCACACACACACATATATATAAACACAAACATATGATTCTAAATTATATTATATGATACATATATATAAATTTAAATATGATTTTGGTATATTTATTTATATAGTTCGCATCACTATATTATAATATTTATATACCACTAAAAATAATGGCTTTTGCAATATGTTTTTTACGACGGATTCTCACCGCAAAGAGTTAATTGAGATAGGAATTCATCACAACAACCCATATTGGAAAATCACGAACAAAATAATAGAAATCATGAAGGGATGTGGAAATTAACCTCAGGGTGATGAAATTTATGATGAAACTATTTAGCCATCATAAACAAACTTTCTGTCATTGCACATCATTTTATTCTATATAATTTGCAATGGAATTACAAAAGAGTTAATTTAATAAATAAAAAATTAATCATATTTACATATAAAATATATTTCTCAATAAATAAGTCTTATATAAACAAAAACCAATATCCATTTTATTTAAAAAACAAATATATGAATATTTATATACATATAAAATGTGTTTGTGCCTATATATATATATATATTAGTTTGTGTGTGTGCGTGTATTGACAAAATGATATGTGTGTGTGTCTGTCTGTCTGTCTATTGTATAAATGTATTTATTTATTTATTTATATATACACACACATAAAAACATATTTTATAAATGAATTTAAAAATAATCCTATAAATATATATTAATATATAGATAAATATTCTGATGAAAAAATATAACCAAATATATATAAATATAAATATAAATATAAATATAAATATAAATATAAATATATAAATAGAACTTACTATATATATATGGACACGTAGTTGCGGTTTGGATTAGTGGTAAGCACCCCGTAATACTACATGAAGAATGGGGGTTCAAATCCCATGGGGCTACAGGTACTGTAACAGCACTGTTTATCGGCGGGTACTGTAGTTGTGGTGCTGCTTTTTATCGGCGGGTACTATAGCGGAGGCAGGACAATGTAGCAGCTGGGTTACTATTCAAAAAATGGGCCTTAGGCCAAAATTTTGGGCTTACAGGCTATGTAATGGGCTTCTTGCCCACTGGGACTTCGGGCTATGTAATGGGTCTCCCTCTACCCAGTTAAAAGAGGACATTGCTTTGCTTTAATAATAAAATGAGTCTTCAACCCCAAAATTTTAATATATATATATATATATGAATAAATATAACTATATATATATATATATTTCAATAAAGGGAGAATCAAACAAGATGGGTGAGTGGTAATGGTGCAGACGCTCAAGGGAGAGGTCTTAGGTTCAAATCCAAGCAGAGGCAGGGGTGCGTAGGTGGGTGCAGTGGGTGACTAATGTTGTTAAGGGGCTGGGGATGTGCACATAGCACTGTTAAATGGTGGCGGTGGTGCATGCGGGAGGGGCTTCCTAGCGTTGTTGAAAGAGAGCTATTAAAAAGTGTTATATACCCTCTAATTTACAAAAAAAAATTATATATTGTTTTCTTTTATCAATGCTTTTTTAGTGCTAATAGAAGGGAAATTTAGCATCACTTTTTTGAGCGCTAATAAAAGTCCCCCATTTTAATATATCTTCAATTATCAACATTGTTTCATTGATGATAGAGGTTTTTTAAGGAAAACTATGTTTTTTAGTATTGATTGTTGTAGAGTTGCATTTGAGCACTTTGAATTTCCCAATCACCAAAAAATATTCTATGTTCATCGTCCTTGTGGTTGTGAGGGGAGATTATTGGGTTATCATGCATTAATTATGAGGGGGTCTAGTGTGTTAAATATGTGTATGAGGGAAACCCTTTCCTACTAGATTGGGTTTAAGAAGTCCCAATAACATTTACACAGGCATGTAGTTGTGCATGCAAATTCCACACACACCAAGACCTATGGTGTGGATATGTATTCATATGTGTGGATGGGACATAAAGAAACCTCCTAAACATCAACGTTGACATCATTTATTATTTTTACATTAAAAATGTAATTAAAACTAATTCATGTATGTAATTATTTGGTGAGATTTTTATTTTTAACATCATTTTGGATACTAAAATTGCCTTTTAATATTTTCTAATTCTTCCAAAAACATAATATTCATTTCTTGTTATACATGACATCTCATATCCATAAAAATTAATTTATATTACTATGAGTAATAAAACTATTTTTTTTAAAATAATGTTAAAATATTTATGCAATAACTTATTGATTATTTTTTTACTGGCATTGTGGCTTCTGTGAACATCGTTCACACATGCCAGGACCCTGTTTAGTAAAAATATATAGATTTATCCCATATCAACAAATCAACTCCAGTTTTTCCTGTTAAAAATTTCAATTATAACTCATTTTTTAAAAAGAAATTAATGTGAATGAAAATATAGTTCATTACTACGTTTTTAAAATATAATAAAAAATACATCCTTTGAAAATTCATAGAAAAAAACATTGTTTATTGAAAATATAATATACCCCTTTAACTAAATAAATCTTAGTTTTTTTATTTTATGTTAAAAACTAAAACTCCCTTACAATAAAATCAATTAATGATAATTTAAAAATAATTCTACCATAATTAAAAATACTTTTTTTAAAAAATATCCTTTGTTACAAACTAAATATATAATCATTCTTCTAAAGTAATTTTGAAGGAAAAATTTTGAATTTTTACTTTTAACATTATGTTTTCTAATTAAATGTTTTCATTTTTGTTGAAAGGAAAAGGGGGATTTTTTGATATTTTAAATTGAAATTGGATCATTTAGAAAAAGGATTAATTTTAATTTATATTAATATAAAAGAATAAAATTCATTTTTAATTTCCAAATACAGCATAAACAAATGGAATATTTAATTTTTTATTTGTAAAATAAAATAATTTATTTTAATTAATTTTTTAAGATGAAAATTGGGATATTTTTTAAAATTTATAGGGGATAAATATTTTTTTGATAAAATATTTTTTAATTTGGAATATATATTTTTAATTACTTCATATGGTAAAAGGGAGTTTTTATTAATTTTTCATAACTAGAAATTTAGTTTATTATTTTATTGTTAGGAAAAATAACTTTTTTAAGTGAATATCTTATTTCTTTTAAATTTTTTATTTTAATTTCATAATGAAAAATGAGTTTTTCTATTTTTTTAAAAAATTTGATATTTTTTAAATTGAAAGAGAATTTTGGATGAATATATCATTATGAAAAAATTTTTTGTTCTTGTTTTTTAATCATTAAATTATTAATGGAAAATATGAATTTTGTTTTTAATTTTAATAATTTTATAATTAATTATTTGTTTTTAAAAAAACCAGTCACCGGTCCTGCATGAAATACTTGGTTATATATGGTTGTAATCCCATTATAACCACATTATTTTCAAATCCTTTTCATTTTTTGCCTGTATAGGGATATCATAGTCACTACAAAAAAATGAATTTCCACAACCAGAGATGGACCTTTTAACACTTTGGAGAGAGATTTAATGGTACTAAAAAACACTATCGTCGTCAGCGTCATTAAAATTGGGACCCCATTATCATTGTTTTCATTAACGATTATAACTAGCCTACTGTTGCAATGTGTTGTTTGAATGACAATGCATTGCACCAAATACACCTGTATAGAAATGAACCAATATGAAAATTCATAATTTAATTGAAATAAAATTAACATAAAAAATACAAAAAATCATATTATATATATTTTAAACAATATTTTGTATAATTACATTTCCATTTACTATCTATAGACATTTATAAACATCAATGTTTAATTTTATTTGGCACCTGAGACAACCTCTCAAAAAATCCTAATCAGGGTATCAGTTGCTAAAAAACCACCCCAACCCGAGCAAAAGAATTCACCTATATAATAACACAATTTTTTTAATAATACTATAATGAAACAAATTAAACATAAATATGAATGAATATATTTTTAACAGGCCATTTTTAAATTAATGGACACACATGGATCACTACCACAAAAACCACTTTACACAGGGCCACCGTTTAACAACGCTAAAAAATGCGTTGATAAAGGGGGTTCCTTTATCAGTGATAAAAAAACTACTGATAAAATATTCTTTTAACAGTGCTAAAAAATGCTGTTAAAAGTAACCCCTTTATTAGTGTTTATTAGAACTCATAAAGGTACCTCTTTATCAATGTTTTTTTGGGCTATTAACGGGACTCCCTTTTTCAGTGTTTTTTAGTAGAATTGATAAAGAGGGGATTTATCAGTGTTTTCTTCCTAGAACAGATAAATAGTATGTCTTAAAAAAATTATATTTCCTTATAAATAATATATATTTTTTAAAATATGTTTTATTTATTGCTAAATATACATTTACACATAAAATATAAGACAATTAGTGAAAATGGCTTATAAAATAATTAAAATAATATTATTAATTAATAAATTGCTAGTTATTATTGAGTAACCTTGATTTATTAACAATTTGAATACACAAAAAATAAATAATTTAATAAATTATCTAAAATAAGTTGAAAACGAAACTCAGATTTCAAAAGGTCATAACATTCAAATCGAGTGTCTCTTTGAGCTATACCACATATAAAATCTAATCTTCTGACAATATCTACACACTAATGATGGAGGAATCCCCTATTATGTCTTCTGAGGCCCAAAAAGTCCCTAGAAGGGATTTAAAACTGAGTTTTTAGTCGCTGTTTCCTAATTTTTTAACATTAAATCTATTTTTAGCCTCATTTAAGGGGGGTATTTTCCCCATTTTTAGCGGGGAATGAATATATTCACAATTATTACATTCTTTTTAATATGAATGTTATGAAATTTAATTATTTTTCATAATTTAGTTTTATTTATAATCATTTATATAAAAATATATACATATTTTGTATATATTCACACATAAAAATTTAATTTTATAAATATATATGTAAGCATATTTACATATAAAGTATATTTCTAAATATATAAACCATATATAAATAAAAAATAATATCCATTTTATTTAAAATAAATAAATAAATATATTTATATACAATTACTGTATATATAATGTATGTATGTATTTAAATATATTTTTGTGCACATTGAAAACTGATATATATTTATCTATATATTATAATGTACGTATATAAATATTAACATATAATATATTTAACAAAATAAAAATATGTAAAATTATATTTATATATGCACACATATATGTAAATATATATATATATATGTATATATTTAAAAACACACACACACACAAACACATATTTTACATATGTATTTAAATATATATAAATCTATATCTATAAATATATGGATAAAAACTATAAGGAAATAAATATAAATATATAGATGTATCATAAAATACAAAATAAAATGACATATGGGAGTAGAAAATAATCGAGATTATGAGGGGGTTCTTAGTTTCCAAACCAAACTAAGGGGTGTGCGTGGGTGGGAAATGTAGGTCCGTAGTACTGTTAAATGGTGGGCGGGGATTCCAAGACATTGAAGGGGTGTGAGGCTAGAAAAGCACTATTAAAAGTGGGGATTGAGCACAGATAAAAGGGGGGAGGTCCTAGCATCCAATTTATAGAAAAATAATTATTTTTATGACTTTTATCTGGGCTAAAAAGGTGTCGATAACGGTCCCTTTAATCAGTGATTTTTTTAGCACTGATAAAAGGGTCCTTTATAAGCAGCTTTTTAGATATGAAAAAATGACACCTTTTAATTGTTCTGGGGATAATAATGCATTTTAAAACTATAAATTCCCGTTTTACGAGTAGTTAATGGCCATATCTACAGTAGTGGAGTCATACCACTCACCCCATGCATCGGATTGAGGTGGGGCGGATTCCTACACATCAAAAATGACTAATGGAACATTTTTCTAAAGTACTGAAACAATATGAATATATATTAATTTCAAATACCTGAAGATAAAACAAATTAATGTAAACATAACGTAGTGGTCAATGGAATGATCTGAACTCCTGCTCGGTGGTGGGGGTTGGTAGGAAAGCGCCAGGGCTAGTGGAAAAGGAAGGCCCCTGGTCATCATGGTGACTAAAGGAAAGACTCAATCATAGGTGCGATGGTGAGGGATAATAACGACATTCAAACCTTACTCGGGGAATGGGTCGATAACATTAGAGTAAGAACCCGCTCCAGTTGGAGATAGTGATTTTCCAGGCAGATCATATCCATTATCAGCAGATCCGTCCTCCATGATGATCTTCCAAATAGTTCCCAATGGAAGCTATGGTTTGGGTTTCTAGTTTGGTGTTCAAATGGATGGATAGATACCTTGGGGGATTTCAAAGAAATCTAATTATATGATTCTCTACCTTAGTATATCAAGCTATATGGATTTGAATTCGAGGTAATTAGATTTACTTCCATTTAAAATTTCCATGTCTTTGTTTGGGGCATGTTGTGTTTGGGGATTCAATCATGGAATGGGTTCTATCTCAATCCATCTTAAAAGGGATTTTTCTTTTCTTAATAGAGTGGTTTTCCCAACATATTCTAATAATAGTGTTCACGAAATAAATAAAAAACCATAAAAAAAATTATTATAAAATATAATATATTAATATATATAAATATATTGATATTGATATAAATAAAATTTATATTTTTTAATTATTTTTTAGATAAGTATAGATATACATTTACACCTTATATATAAGATGATTAGTAAAAATGGCATATAAAATACTTTAAAATATATTATTAATTAATAATTTAATAATTATTATCAAGTAATAATCATTTAATAATAATTTGAAGACACAAAAATTAAAAAAATTAATAAAAGATCTAAAATAAATTGAAAACGTATCTCAAACTTCAAACAAAAATGAACTTTGATTCGGGTTTCCGTTTGAGATCTAATACATATCAAATCGAAGATTACGACTAGTTCTACATACTGGTGACATAAGAAAACCCTCTATAAATTTTTTTGAGGAAAATAAAGACCCAAAATCCCTTCAAAACTGAGTTTTTAGTCGGGATACCCAATTTTGTTTAGCATTCTATAGAATTTCATCCTCGTTTAAGAGGGTCTTTTTTCCATTTTTCAGTGGGGACTGAACTTATTCATATGTATTAAATTTATATTATAATTTTTGGCTTTTAATTTTTATGATTTTTTATAATGTAATGTTATTTATAACCAAATATATAATAATATATAAATATTTTTTTTCTATATTCACACATAAAAATTTATTTTTATACATACATAATTAAACATATTTACATACAAAATATATTTCTCAATATATAAGCCTTATCTAAATAAAAATTAATTTCTATTTTATTTCAAACACAAATATATGAATACATATATACTTATATAATGTGTGTGTGTTTGTCTATATATATATATACTACTAGGAAATTGAGCTATAGCCACGCTTATAAAGCCACAGATTAAAAAATCCCTTGCTACACCCCCACAATCAGCCACGGCTCCGTGGCTGAATACCCCCAACCCATTCATTTCTTCTTCCTTCCACTCAATCCATCCTCCATAAAACCCCTCAACAGCTCGACGCCCACCCCGACTCCTCCTCTCTGCGACCCTCCTCATCTGTAGAAGTTTCTCCGAGCAGCCTCCCCACCTCCTCTCTTCCTTCCCAAACCTTCCCCGATGCTACCTCCCCGATGACTCCTTGCCAACAGCCCTCAATACCCACGACAACTCCTCACCGCGACCCTCCTGCCCACGATCCTCCTCCCCTAGTGAAGATTCTCCGAGCGGCCTCCCCACCTCCTCCCTTCCATCCGGACGGCTCTCCCCCACAACCCTCAACACCCCGGACACCAAGGTCGACACCACCCACACCCTATCATCAAGTTATTTGAAAATATCTTTGACTTCTTCTATTCTTTCTTGAATCTGAAACTAATACTCGACGTGGAGTTAACTACAAAGCTATGGTATATGGTCTTGTTCTTTTTCAATTAATGACTTGATGGTCCTAATTATTTGTTAAAGGATGTTTCCCTTTTGGGGATCATTCTTTATTCAACACATTTTAGTGATGTATTGGATAATGATAGAGGGAATTGAGAATAAATTTCATACATTATCTTGTTGTGAGATGGGATTTTTAATGATTCTATTGATGGAGTAACCATTTTAGATCCTTTTGATCCTGATAGGTTCTCACTATAATTTGGTCATTTAAAAAAGGTTACATATATACCTCTAATAAATATTTAGAGATAATATAACTCATTTTTCCTTTATGAAATTTGGTTGATGATGATGCATGGGGATTCTGACATAGATATTTCATTACACCTTTAGAATGGTCCAAATAAATTCTCATGGGGATATTCCACGTTATGGTTTGAATACTATACTGATGGGGTATTGGGGAAACTAGTTTTATGGGTGTATAAAACATTTGATTCTCAAAGATCCTTTCATGTCATACTATCCTTATAATTCATTGGGGGGAAAAGAATTATATACCAACATTTTAATAATCTTGAGGGAGTTTCATCCTCATGATATTTTTTTGATATTGGTGAAGACTCCACATGTTTGACTACTAGTGTTGGAAGACCTAATTACATTTGTCATAGTGGAACAGTGTTAGGTATTCATCTAATCAATGCTAAACTATCATGTTAAATCCCTAAAGTTAAACAGGAGGGAATGATGGAAGACTTTCTTACAATTATGACACAATTTAAAGAAGATATGTCCCTGAAAAACAATATTCTATATTATATACCTGTAGTGGAAGTTGAACAGATTTTGGTTCCCAATATTATCATCTAGAATTAGGTATAATGAAAGTGGGGTTGGTTCAATGTTTAAACTCTCATCATATATAATCCTTTAGAGAATTGTTTTGATAAATATGATAACCATCAACAACGTTCCTTGGCCTAGGTGTAGGTTTGTTTTATTATCGACCCTGGAACATCCTTGTTCATAATGTTCTCATTTATTGAGAGGATTTAGCCACCCATGAATATGATCTCATCAAGTTTATTTTTCCATCCACCATACAATATATTTAAAGGATAAAACTACAGATTTAAATCTCTTAACTATAGAGTAAGTGAAACTTCATGATTTTATTTCTATACAGATTGTAGAGATTCAAGAATATGTGGCTCACATGGACAAAATAAAGGCACAAATATCATAAAAAACATAGGTCTAGAATCCATAAAATATAAAATACAAGAGCTAAACACCTTTTACACAAAAAATCATACTCTATCTAATGATAGAGCTAGTCATAGAACCAATATCGAGTAGGCCCTTAACACCTCTTGTTATAAATTAGAAGATCTATTGAATCAGGTAGGTATAATTTCACTATATTCACATAATTTCTATTTCATTTCCTAATACATTAAAGAGATACTCTAGGATGTGTATACTCCACCATATTTTTTTCAATGAAAGGAATATTTTATGCTCTCAATCATCTGTCCGTTTGTTACAACTTTCCATTGATATTTTAATAGGAATAATGGATTATACATATTTTCTTGTCAGAATGTCTAAATATTAGAATGTTAAGATTATAATAATTTTAACATGATAAATACTCTAAAATTTAGATTTTTAGGGCCTAATAAGACCAAATTACACTAATGATTTAGGATGAATGGATTTTACTGATAGTTATTAGGGTATTTACACCATCCAAAAATTTTTATTCCATGAATATGAGATTCCCTACATAGATAAGACTCCTCTGTAGGGAGATAAAAATTTTCATTTTCTATATTCTTAGAATGTGTCCAAAAATAGAGGAACATGTTTTAGAATATTCTATACCAATCAAACTCATATGAAAAATGCATATATGTGTAAGTGTAAAGGGGTATATGCATGTATAAACATATATTTAAGGACCCCCTTATGAATATTTGGCTATGAAAATATGTACATAGGGGCTAGGTGTCCTTATATATATGTGAAGATGCATATGCGTGGAAGTAGAAAAAAGGAATATTTGAGCTTTCATCGTCAAAAGAAACATGTCTTGAGGTTGAGGTAGGTTCCCTCTACCTAAAACTTTAATTTTAATTCTATAATTGCCTGATTGTTTTAAAAACTTGTTTCCATATTTTCTTTATTGTTTTAAAAAATTATTTTCTAATAACCACTATCTTTTTTCAGGAAGAATATGAATATAGACATTGATAATGTGCACATATATTCTATATGAAACCTAAAAATAATTATTAATAAATTTATTATACTTATATTAATGATTCATAGGATTATACTGATAAATATTTGAGAACCAAGGAGAACCCTCCCTCATAATTAGATCCCTTAAAGATGAAATTTTTTTAATTTTGAATAGAATATTGTTTGAGTAAGAATATGTATCAATGAAGTGTGATTACCCATGTTTTAGGAATCTGAATCTTTGGTTAAAACATGGGAAATAATTATCTTGAAGTCTTGGGAATCCATTTTACTGGTGATGTGATCTTATAATTATAGAGATGTCGGAACATGCATTATTTTATAGTATAAGATTTATTATGTTATAACAATATGATGATTCACCTTTCCTAATCAATCATAATCCCATCCTTCCTTATGCGATGAGCATGGAATTCCTTGGGTGATGAGCCTTGTGTTCATCATGTGAGGAGCCCAAAATACCTCAGGTGACTAGCCTATAGAGGATGATTATCATTGGGTATCAACTTCAGGGATTGGTGAACCCGTTAAGAATTTCGTATGCTTAAAAAATGATATAATGAGTAACATAGGGCATATTAGTCATCATAATCATAAAAAACACTTAAATATTGATTAAATTATCTTATGGAATTCCAAGAAATAGATTTTGTATGTGAGGTTCCCCAACCATTTATAATATGTGTAGGGGTAGAATAAGTTCCCATGATTCTACTAAAACCCATGATCACCCAAAAATGGAAATTTCATACCTCTATTCTGATGAAATTACTACTATCTCCCTCACCTGATTTACCTTATAAAGATCATGCAGTGGAGGGTTATCAATACACTGGTCAACCACTATGAGTATAAATAAATCATACTAACAATAAAAATGGCTAAGGATGAGCTGGAATCCATTATTCCACATTAAAACAACCAATATAAAAGACCCTACATGGGGGGACTGGCAGGGGGAGGGGGTGTCCAGGAGGGTCTGCAAGGGGGACAAGAGGGTCTGCAGGGGGTAGTGCAGGGGGGAGGGGAAGGGGGGTCTGATTAGGATAAAACCTCATGTTGTGATTGATCCTCCTTCAGCTTCTTCCTACAAAAAAATTCCACAGCCTTCCTAGCCTCAAAAAAATATATGTTCACTGTATAAGGGAGATCAGAGCCCCCTACTATTTCCAAACCTGCTCTCCCCCTCAATGAAAAAAATCCTAATGAATTTATAGATTCACCTATGGTACACCCATCCATCCATTTGTTTATTCTTATTGAACTTTCAACTTGTATACTGGATACTTTTACTCATTCTGTTTACCTTTTCATTTCAGGTATTTGAGGATGCCTATAAGTCACAATTAATCATTATAATCCTTGATGACATTGAGAGGTAATTACAATAAATTTCAATGAAATGCTAATTTTGGTCCTTTTGTTTGATAACAACTATGTTATTCTTTTTAATACATGCTTTTGGAGAACATTGCAATTGGACCACATTTTTCCAATATTATTTCTCAAATGCTGATGGTCCTTTTGAAATGGCTTCCTCCCGAGGTATTCTTCAAATCCATTTATTAGTATAACTCATTACAAATATATATTTATGAGGTTTTATTTGTCTCAATGTCTTCACAAGACCTGTATTTCTTGTGTTTATGCTTTATCATGATAGTTTTTGTCTGTGGATAGGGATTCATGCTATGTATAGAACTAAGAACAAAACATAGACCATACTTATGCATGTAAGAATATATATAAGTATCCTTTTGTGGTAGTTTATTCTTATATAGATTGGTTGAAATTATTTCATTTATGTTTTCCATTTTAATCCTTACTCCTCTCATTTGAGACACCACGTGCATCTCCGAAGATTTTCTTGACTCACAGGGGGTGTGTAAGCTAGGGGCTAGTGCAGGCTAGGGGGTGGTGCATCCAAGGGGGGGCTCATGCAGGATAGGGGGTGGGGGTTGTGCAGGGGGGGCTTTTTAGGATAGGGGCTCGGTGGAGGGGGCCGGGGGCAAGTTGGAGGGGGGAAGGGGACAGGTCTGTAGGGTAGGGGTTAGAGAGCAAGGGGCAGGGGGTAGGGGGAGGGTTAAGGGGGGAAATGGGAAGGGGACATGGGGTAGGGGAGAGGTCTGTAGAGCATGGGGCAGGGGGCAGGGGGCATGCGGTGGGTGGAGGGGGCAGGGTGGAGGGGGGTAGGGGGCAGGGGGCAGAGGGCAGTGGAATGGGTAACCATATTTTATTAAATTATAAAGTGTTATATAATGAATACTGTTTTAATATGTTCTCTCACCTCATGTATTTGGGGATTTTAGTGTTTTTGACTCCATATTATGTTTTGAGTAGGGCTTTGGATCATTTTGTGTGGTTTCAGGTGGATTTGGTTCTCCTAATCGAGGTAAGGATTTAATGTCGTTGGTTCCTTTGTCACTAGTAATATAGAATCCTTTATGTGTTTTAATGTTCATAATATCCTTTCTATAGTGCGTTGATCCCTGCTCGTTGGTTTCATGTATCCAAGTTAAGGGAGACATTCATGTGTGTGCATAGGTACAAAATTATATGTATGTAGGTTCCCCTGTTACGTGTATTGTCAACCATGGCAGTGATTATGCACGCATGGGGATATGTGTTCACATGTATATATATAAATTCATACATTGGTGAGTGGAGACTGGTATATGCATATAAGAATATGTGTAAGGATCCCCTTGCACATTCTCATGGCCATGCAGGTGTGTGCATAGGGGCAAAGGGTCCTTGCATGTGTGTGAAGGTGCATATACCCAGTGGGAGGGCAGCAACATTTAGATAGAACGATCCAAGAGCTGAAGTGGATGGTTTTGTTCCACCTAGATGTGGGATCCCTCTTCAAGCCTCTTTAATTCAAGAATACTTTAAATTAAATTTATCTTCTTTCATAATTTTACTTAATTATATTGAATTTCATATCTTGAATCAGTGTTCTTTAATACAATTGTTTCATTTCATAAATAAAGTCATGTATTTATAATTAAACCCCTCCAACGGAGGGGCACTATCTGTGAAAACTCATAGTGATAGTTATGTTGATCTAGTTGCTTAAATTATTGCATTTGATATGTGCTGAATGGGTTTTATAATACATGTTAAATATAATTAAATGAATTGTGTGATAAAGAAATTCCATTATTTTATAATAAAACCCCTCTAATGCAGGTGCGTTGTCTTCTAAACCAAAGATTAGTGATAATTATTTGTATCATGTTTAGATTTGGTTTGAGTCTTTCATATGCCCATTGTTGGTGTTTGTTTTGTTGCTAGTTAGTTTTTGTTTTCTTTGAATAATATAAATTGGCTTATCATACTCGTTTAACTCAAATGAAATTTCCCGAGTTGGCATATGCCTTGACCATGACAGTTTCATTTTGACGCATTGAATATTATAAATAAAATTTCCATGTTTAGGCAACGTGAATGAATTTGTAAATGGCTTGAGTAGGGTTTATGATTCTTTTCTGTAGTTTTTTTGACCTTTAAATGTTGCTTCATTGTTCCCCTCGCTATAACCTTCTCTACTGATCCCTTGTTATAGCATATTAAATAGTTGATCTCTTCTATCATTTTCCGGTGGGGCGATGGTCAGAATGTTTCCCCACCTCCTCCCGCTCCCTTCGCTCCTAGCTGGAAGAAGCCGCCCCGCAGATGTCGTTAGACCGGGCCAACACGCCGCGGTCAGGCTGTGGTCACGCCGCGGTCACTACGCGGTCATGCCGTGGTCACGTTGCAGTCAAGCCATGGTCACACTGCGGTAATGCCGTGATTTGGCCCTACTCCAGGATGACACCCTGTGGTAGTTCTCAGTGATAGTATTACACAAGTCTTGTGATCAATGTTGAGACTAACTAATCACAATTTATGCTGGCGAGGAGACGACCGGAATGTTGCCCTGCCTCCTCCCGCTCTCTTCTCTCCGGGCCAGATGTTGCATCCCCGTGGATGTTGTTGGACAAGACTAACATGTCGCGGTCACGCCGCGGTCACGCCGCGGTCCTTCCGCGGTCACACCGCGGTCACACCGTAATTTGGCCCCGCTCCAGGATGACAACCCACGGTAGTTCACAATGATAGTATTCCATGAATCTTGTGATTAATCTTGAGACTGAATAATCACAATTTCTGCCGGCGGGGTGATGACCGGATTGTTTCCCTGCCTCCACCCACTCACATCGCTCCTGGCCGGAAGATACTGCCACGCGGATATTGCTGGACCAGGCCAACACGCCGTGGTCACGCCGCGGTCACGCAGTGGTCATGCTGCGGTCGCACTGCAGTCACACCGCAGTAATACCGTGACTTGTCCATGATCCAGGATGACACACTGCAGTTGTTCACATTGATAGTATTCCACGAGTCCTGTGATCAATGTGGAGACTAACTAATCACAATTTCTGCCGGCGGGGAGACGGCCGAAATGTTTCTCCACCTCCTCCCACTCCCTTCGCTCCTGGTCGAAAGATTCTGCCCTGCGAATTTCACTGGACTGGGCCAACACGCCGCGGTCACACTGAGGTCAGGCTGCGGTCATGCCACGGTCACACCGCAGTCATGCCGTGGTCACGCCACAGTCAGGCCGTGGTAATGCTGTGATTTGGCCCTACTTCAGCCACATCTACCCCTCACCAGCCCCCTTCCACCTTCATTTTAGCCCACTGCCACCAGCATTCAAGCCCGCAACAACCCCCCTTCCAACTTCAAATAATCCCACACCATCCCCACAACACCTACAACTAGCCCCCTTCCACCATCATTACAACCCCCCTCCACCTGCATTCGAGCATTCACCATCCCCCAACCACCTACAATCCAGCCCACACTAGCCACCACAGCAGCCACCACCCACCAGCCACCTACAAAACAATCATTCCATCCCTGTGACACCTATAAAATAGCCCCATCCACCAGTTCCATCCCTCACAAGCCCCCGACCTCCTACATCCCAGCCCGCACCAGCCCCTACCACATGCCCAACAGCCCCCACCCACCTGCAATCCAGCTCACACCAGCCCCATACCACCTACTCCAGCCCACACCAGTCCCCTACCATCCCCCTACCGCCTTCCTTCCGGCCCACACCAGCCACTATAGCCCGTACTAGCCATTGCACCAGCCCCCAACCTCTTGCATTCTAGGATGACTGAGAAAAACTCCATGAAAATCATAAAAAGGAAGGTGAAAGAGGATCCCCTTTTCTGAGCCCTCTTTTCCGCGAAAAGTGGCCATGTAAACCGCCATTAATGTTCACCGAGAACATTAGGGTAGAGATACATCTTTTAACCTAATATCAGAACCTAGCCGGAAATCTGAGTAGAACCAAATCATCCCATACGAATTCCCACCTAAACAAACCAAAATACTTGAATAAATTGATCATGAAGGCACACCTAGGAACCCCAGAATCAAGATGGTATCCCCACAATAATTTCTAGGTAAAAATATTCTTAGGATGAATTGGTTTTGGTACTAAATGTTGAGGATATTTTTATCCAGCTTTAGATTTATTAGCCTCTTAATGTTATTTTTTGTAACCATCCTACTAGAGGGTCTGAGTTATAAGTGGTGGAAGTCTATTATTTAGACTAATCCAGATAAATACTATTTTTGGAAAAGTTTCAAGGCATTGTTCATTTAGCATTCTTTCATAATGAAGTGAAGGTATTGATGGCGATAGAATTTTATAGGAGGGGATGTCCAGGTGGGGTGTCCAAGTGCTGTCCGGGGGGGTCTGCAGGGAAGGGGGAAGTGTGGAGGTGGGGTGTCTAAGAGGGGTTATACGAGGGGTGTCTAAGGGCTGTCCGGGGGGGGGGGGGGGGTGGGGGGTCTGTAGGGCAGGGTGAAAGTGGGGTGTCCAAGGGTTGTCCGGGGGGTTCCGAGGGGACTGTAGGGAAGGGGGGAGGGTATAGGTAGGGTGTCTAGGAGGGGTTTTCTAGGGGGATTTCCAAGGGCTGTCTAGGGGGGTTTGGGGGGGAGGGGGTCTGTAGGGAAGGGGGAAGGGTGCAGGTGGGGTGTCTAGGGGGAATGTCCACGGGGGTGTCCAAGGGCTATTCGGGGGATGATTTGAAGAGATAAACCCACGAGAAATGGGACCTAACCTCATATCAATAATTTTGATAATGATTTATGTAAAGGTATTCCCAATAGAAATAGGTCTGAAATCATTTACATCCCCAACATTTAACTTCTTTGGGACTAGGGAAATAAAATTGGAGATGATTTCATAGGGCACTGAGGCATGGTTAAAGAACTCCCTCATAGCGTTATGGAGCTCATCACAAACTATGTCCTAGTAGAACATAAAGAATTAATTTGTGAACCCATCAGGACCAGCCGCACTATCAAGATTCATTGATAAAGGGAACTCTTAACCTCTATCTCGTCTAGGGATGCAATTAGGGAGATTGTTGGATTGGTGTATCCCAATTTGGTTGGTCCGAATGCCTGTGGCCTGCAATTTCTGTAGGTCGAGCTCCACGGTGAGATCACTGGGGGTTTAGGGGGGAAACGTGCCCCTACTCCAGGGGTCCGTGGGACGAAGGCCCTGGTCAAAGTTTTCATGAATTATAGAAACTTTGACCACTATAGCAATGCGGACTTTAGAGTTCACTTTCCTGTTGCACTTTTTACTTTCAGCCGGCAGCAACTAGAGTATTGGATACATATAAGAGAGGCTTTATAAGATTGAAAAGGTTTATAATGACATTTAATCATCTCTCTATATTACTAAAGTAACATTATCCTCCATTAATAGCTTGAGTAGAGTTTTCATCACTTTCAACTGGTCAACCTATTCCTTGCAAACCCATTCTATAGAATCTACCTCAATTAATCATGATGTGATGAATGCACATAACCTATAACAACATAGAGATACTATTTGACAACAGACTAGGTCAAATCAACATCAACTAAAGCCGAGGGAGGTGGAGTAGTAGATGTGGATTCAACAATATGAGGTTCCTCATAACTCAAAATTCCACTGAAATCGAAAAGAAGTCTTTCTCTAAAATATTATAAATATAATATGGATACAAAATCTGAATTCACTGGGGAAACATATCTCTCAACAATAGGTAAAGAAGCCTCTACAGGTTATGATTTAGTAGGTACATCTAAGGGAAAAGACTGAAGCTCACCTGCTAGGTCAATATTCTTACCTAAGGATCCCTTAGGACATGTGCAAGTGATGTGTAGGGGGGATGTTGTCCAGTAGGGGGGCTGTCCAAGGGGTCCAACAGGGGGGCTTCTGTCCAGGGGGTCCAATAGGGGGGGGGGGGGGTGCTATACAGGGGGGTCCAGTAGGGGGCTGCTATCCAGGGGGGTCCAACAAGGGGGTTGCTGTCCAGGGGGTCCAGCAGGGGGGTCTGTCCAGCAGGGAGATGGTGTCTAGGGGGGCTGGGGCCGCTTTCCAGAGGGGGCTGATGTCTAGGGGGTATAGTAGGGGGAGAGGGGTGTGCAAAGGGGGTTCAAGGGGGTGTGTGTAAGGGGTGAAATGGATGTTTGTGGGGGGGGGGGGGGGCTGTCCAGGGGTGCAGAGGGGGGGCAGTAGGGGTGTACGGGGGGTTTCCAGTACGGGTGGTGCAAGGGGGGTCTAGTGGGGGGGGGGGGGGGGTTGCCGTCCAGGAGGGACCAATAGTGGGAGGGGGGATTTTGTCCAGGGGATCCAGTTGGGGGGGTTGCTGTCCAGGGATATTCAGCAGGGGGTTGCTGCTATCTATGGGGTCCAGTAGGGGGCTGCTGATGTCCAGGGGGGTCCATCAGGGGGGGGGGGGGGTGTCCAGGGGGGTCCAACAGGGCGGGGGATTCTATTTAGGGTGGTCTAACAGGGGGTGGGGGGTTTCTATCCAGGGGGAAAGTGGTGTGCAAGGGGGTGAAAGGGGGTGTGTGAAAGGTGTGCAAGGGATGTGTGGGGGGGGGGGGCTTCTGTATTGGGGGCGCAAGGGTGGGGGTGTCCCGCAGGGGTGAAAGGGTGGGGGTGTCCAATAGGGGTGGTGAAAGGGGGTTCCAGCAGGGGGGTGTTGTCTAGGGGGGTCCAGTAGGGGGATGCTGCTGTCCATGGGGGTCCAGCACGGGGGTGCAAGGGGTGTGAAAGGGGGGGTTAAAGGGGGGTGTGCTAGGCATGAAAGGGATGAGTGGGGGGGGGGGAGTGTTGTCCAGGGGTGGATGTCTAGTAGGGGTTCAAGGGGGGGGGGGGGGTTGTCCATTAGGGGTGGTGAAATGGGGTGTCCTTCAGGGGGGCTGCTGTCCAGGGGGGTCCAGTAGAGGGGGGGATGTTGTCCAAGGGGGTCTAGTAGGGGGAAAGGGGTGTACAGGGGGGGGGGGGTCCAAGGGGTGGATGAGATGTGGGGGGGGGGGGGTGGCTGCTGTCCAGGGGGATGGTTTTCTTTTATGAAATGGGAAGGGTTTTAGCCACGGTTCATTGAACCATCGCTTGTATTATCGTGGCTATAGGGCCAAACCTATAGCCACAGTTTGAATCTGTGGCTATTGGGCTATATCCATGGTTTGAAACTGTGGATATAGGGCTATATCCATGGTTTGAAACCGTGGATATAGGTCTATAGTCATAGTTGAAACCGTGGCTATAGGGTTATAGTCACGGTTCGAAACCATGGCTATAGGGCTATAGCCACAGTTCAAAACTGTGACTATAGGTTTGGACCTATATCCATGACAATACCAGCCACAATTCAATGAACCGTGGCTATAACCTATAGCCATTGTTTGTGGGCTAATAGCCACGGTTCCAAACCGTGGCTATAACATAATTTTCTAGTACTAATATATATATATATATATATTAGTGTGTGTCTGTATTAAAAAACTGATATATATTATCTATATATTCTAACATATGAATATACATATGAATATATAATATATGTTAATATACATAAATATATATAACTATACGTATACATACACATAATATATATAAATATATATATATGTGTGTGTGTGTTGTATATATGTATTTATTTATTTATTTACACACACACACAAACATATTTTATAAATGTGTTTAAAAACAATATTATAAACATATTTAAATGTACGAATAAATATACGGATAAAAAAACATATATATATATATATATATAAATAAGTAGATTTAAATATGAATATATAAATATAACTAATTATATCGATTAATATATATATATATATATATGAATGTATATATACGTAAATTAATTTATGAAGAAATGACCTCTAAAAGTGCTAAAAAATCATTGTTATTCAGAGATATGATAAGGGGAGCCTTTATCAATGATTTGTTTAGCACTGATAAATGCCTAGCCTCATGTATTGTGCATTTTATATAACAACACACCCAGAAGAAAATTTTCAGTTTAAACAAGACACCCAGAAGCAAAGATGCTATATATATTTAATTGATATCATCAATATAAAAATTTCCACCCATGGTATTTAGAAAAAAACACTACTATTTACATTTCGAACAAAATTTTTATATAATTACATGTACAGTTGTCCAAGAAATATTCTAAAACAATAATATTTCATATTTTGATGCCCATGATCCCCCCTCAAAAATTTCCACCCATGGTATCAGTTTCCAAAATAATCAACAGAACCTGAGAAAAATATTCCCCCTATATAATAAAAAAATATTAAGGTCTTAATACTATAAATAAATAAATTAAACATTAATATGAAATAACACATTAAAAAAATGTCCATATTTAATGAAAATGAAACATTTGGAGTCATACCAGTCATATCATGTGTCATATTGAGACGAGGTTGATTCATATACATTTAAATGAGTTATGTATCATTTTACTAAAATATCAGCACAATCCGAATGTGTTTTCTCGGTTTTGAGTATGTCACATTTTATTTTAGTAAAATTAAAGTTAATTTTAAACAATGAAACATTTAGAGTTATACTGGCCACACCGTGAGTCATATTCAGTTATAGATAATTACTACCAGTCACAGATTATTAATATATAATTTTTATAAAATATCAAAACAATATGAAATCATTTTCTTGGTTTTTAGTATGTCCATTGTGATTTTTTACTAAAATATAATTTCAATATGAAAACATGCATTTATATTTATACTAGTCATATCGTGAGTCAGTTTGATGTGAGACTACTTCATACACATCCAAAATCACTTATGAATCATTTTACCATGTTATCATGAAAAACAAAGAAAGTTTTCTTGGTCTTTAGTGAGTGACACGTTTTGAAGTAAAATGTAAATTTTAAACTGATAAGAGACACTTTTAGTCATAATGATCACACCATCCATTAGATTGAGGTTTGGTTGACTCCTACTTGTCAAAAATTACTCATGGATAATTGGACTAAAGTATCAAAACAATATGAATGTACTTTATCAGTTTTCAGTATGTCACTTGTTTTTTTTACTTAAATTAATGTCAATTTTTAATAAAAATCGACACTTTGAGTTATACCGTCCACACAATGAATACTATTGAGGTTTAGTTGATCTATACACATCAAAAACAACTAATATATCATTTTTATAAAATATAAATACAATATGAATGTGTATGCTCAATTTCTAGTAGGTCACATATTGTTTTTACCTAAATTAATGATAATTTTAAATAAAAAGAGACACTTTGAGTGATTCCTATCATACTGTGTGTCATATTGAGATGATATTGATCTATTAAAATCATAAATGTTTAATATATCATTTTCCTAAAATATAAAATCTATAAAAATGTGTTTTATTGGTTTTAAGTATGTCATTTATTGTTTTTACTTAAATTCATAGTAATTTTAAATAAAAAGAGACACTTTGAGTTATACCGGAAAAACCGTGCATCATATTAATGTATGGTTGAGTCCTACATGTCAAAAATGACTAATTTATCATTATAAGAATGTATAAAAATAATATGAATTTGGTTTCTCAGTTTTCATTATGTCACTTGTTCTTTTTACACAAATTAATTTCAATTTTAAATAAAAAGACACACTTTGAGTCATACTGGTCACACCATCTGTCTTATTGAGGTGAAATTAAATCCTACACCTCACAAATGAATCATGGATAATTTTCCTTAAATATCAAAAAAATAAAAATACGTTTTCTCAGTTATCAGAATGTCAGTTGTTGTTTCTAATTAAATTGATGTAAATTTTAAATAAAAAGAGACATTTTGAGTTATACCAGACACACCATGCATCGTATTGAGGCGAGGATGAAGTAGATGTTATTTTTTATGATCATTAAATAAATAAATATTTCAGGTTGAGATCCATGTTGTGAGGGATGATAAATAACTTTCCAGCTTATGGAAATTTTTTAGGATATAACATTACAGTAACTAAAGAGTGTCCTATTTGTCAAAAAGGTATACATTCAATTTGGGTGAAACATTCAACAAAGATTATGTTTCTTGAATAATTTCGATTTATACCATAATGGGATAATTACCTATATTATGTGACATCATTTTATGGAAGTTCATTATAACATACAACACCATCTCCCATAATAGTTGATCAACTGTTTGAGAAATTAAATTATATTGACACTACTTTTGGTAATCCATTTTTGAAAAACCATATGAAAATCGGTTGGAAAATGTGATCAGTTTTTTGTTTGACTTATTATTATATAATTTTCTGTACACCTGACATTTTCTTGATTGTATTTATTTTGAAGATAAATTATGTGATAGTTTCATCGATAAGTTGTTAAATGCACCGAGAGAAAAAAAAGTATGGAATTAAGGCTAGGTTGGAGATGGTTTACATGGGAATATGAGAAGATTTGGTGCCTATTAAGAGTGAAAATAGAAATATTCTTCCTCTACCTGCTTACACACTTTCCATGTAAGAGATATATCAGTTTTTTACACTTCTTGAATAACGTAATGGTTTCATATGGGTATTCATCGAATATCAAGAATATTGGGTCAATAAACGATTTGAAGTTAAAGGGTCTGAAATCACATGAATGTCATATTTTTATGCGAGAACTAATTACTATAGATTTATGATTCATTATTTACAATAACTCCCTTCATACATTAACCAAGATTTATTTCTTCTTCAAAGCTATATCCAGAAAAGTTATAGATCGGATGAAATTTCCGACTATGGAAGGATAAATTATCATCATATTATGTGAATTGTAAATTTTCTTACCGTAAAAATTCTCTAATATAAGTGTTCACTTTATGGTTCACTTAGTGAGTGATATTAGAATATGTGTCCCTATACATTATAGATGAATATACCCCATTGAATGGTAAATGTTGTTTTCTAAAGGGTATGTCAAAAATATAATTTAACCACATGGTTTTATTGTAGAGCGATCTATTGTTGAGGAAGCCATTGAATTATTTACAGAATACATATCAGGTGGGGAAAGATTTTGTCTACCAAAATCTCATCACACTGGGAAGCTTGCAGGTGAAATAATTTTTGGAAGAGATATCGTGAAAATCAATATTGTAGTTCCAAAGCAGAACCACCATTACGTTTTGCATAATGGTTTAGAGGTTCCACCATATGTTGAAATAAAAAATGAAATTCTTAGGCATTTTAATCCATGAAGGGATGAATGTTATAAATCAAATACACATAATCACCAATTTATAAAATGGTTTTAGGAATATATTTTTAACGTGTCAGATGAAAATCCATATTAAATTTTAGAATTAATTATATGGTTATCAGAGCACCAATTGTGTATGTATTATATTACAATGGTTATGTAAGTAAGGGATATAAATTATATAGAAATGGACATTATGAGACAGTTCCATGAAAAATAGTGGAGTTACACTTGTGGATAAAGCAATGCATGTTTCTAATACTAAGGAAGAAAATATAATTTACATGAATATGTCATACATTGGCATCATAAAACAAATATGGGAGTTAGATTATACAACATTCCCAAGTACTGATTTTTCAATTCAAGTTGGTTATTAATAGGCGTGCTATTAAAATAGATGAATTGAGATTCATGAAAGTTGATTTCAGTAAGGAAGGGAACAAAGATGAACCATTTATAATAGAATCATAGGAAGTACATGTATTTTATATTCTAGATCCTGTAATGTGAAAGTGGTCAATTATTCTGTTATCATCCAATACCACTGAAGGGTCAGATGAAAATTAATAGAGTATTGAAACTTTCATTTTGACTCTGTATTAATTTTAGAGTGGTCCTAATGTAGATTATTATTTTATGTTAGAGGATAACACAATGAAGAGATTTTGATAGTCAGTAAATGGGTCAAATCCCTTCATCCTTTAAAAAAAGGGTGTTCAATAATCAAGTTATATTTTTTTGTAATATAGACTGTGTTACCTCATGTTATTATCTATTCGCTATTGTATTTATGTTGTCTAAATTAAATGTTAAACCAATTATGTAGATAATGTGTTTTACACATGTTGGTTCCCCCAATCTTGAGGAAAAATAGTTCTTTCAATCTAATGTTGCTCACAGTACATAGGAACAACGACCTTCTGTATGTGATGGTGCTCCCAATCCAGAGGAATAATAGGTTTCTCATCATGTTTCTACTCTCAGTGCATAGGTTTAATGAACACATTCTCATGATGATTCTACTGATCCATATAAATAATATATTGATGAGTTCGAAACCAAAGAAATGGTAGGTGATGAAGGAACAACGATGCAGAAAAAATAAGAGTTCTATAGTTTGATGGTGTTAGAAAAAATCATTAAGGTGAAAATGAAATACATCAAATATGAGGTCACATGGAATGCACGAGGACATCATGTTAACCCCCAAAAGCCTATATTCAGTAGTTACATTAGAATCATCACTCAGTAATGTGTTCCAATTGATGTAGATTCATGCCACCATGTTGGGACTATTATAAATACATTGATGAGGGAAGATATTATGGTAACTTTATGACATAATTTCATTATTTTTTGAAAAAATAAAATAACGAAACATAGAATTAATCTTCACGATCCCTTGTAGTGTGAATTTATATTAGATGAATCCCATAAGAAATATGTATTAATGATTTCTGGAATGATTCATAGAGGCTTTCACACAATTCAAATGAGACATAATCTTAATGATACTGAAGGGAAAATAAAACCACACCCACTGCTTATGTATACACACCTGATAACCCAAGATGCATGGGATGTGTTTACTGGAAATTGTGCGGTTGTGTCTTTTCATGTACATTGTGGATAGTAATACATTTTTTGGAAATACATATATTTAGCACTTTAATAAAAATTTATTTATTAAATAAAAACTGAGTGATGAAAATGAGGGATGGGAAGAAAAACAAACGTACCCCTAAAATAAAGTAAGGATGGTGTATTCTTCACTTGAAACAATTGTTATGTATTTAAAATCTATTGAAACACTTTTATATGTCATGAAACAAAGAAATAATTATGTTACACTATTTTTATGATGATTGACGAATAAAAATCACAACCAAATTCCATCTCATGCCATGTGTTTTGAAGGAGGAATGTGTAAATAAAGACGAGATACTAATAGATGAAAGTACCCAAAATGTTGGGAAACATGTGTATGTATGACATAATTATTTTTTTATTTAAATCCCTATTACATAACAATGATTACTTATTTTCCTATATTTTCTCTATGAATTAGTCATAGGAATCATCAACACCTGTACCAGATGAACACCTACTCTCAGTGGCCTTGAAGCAGACAGAACAATATGGTCACGTCATAGGTGCAAGTTTTAGGGTGACACCCTGAATATATTTTGATAAAAAAAATAAGAGGATAAAGATAATGAAATGAAATAGAAGAAAAAATGACTAGTTGTACTTGATGAAAAATTACAACATTAAAGAGAGTTACTAGAAACATTTATGGGGTTATGAAAACAGAAATAAATTACCCATGAACAGTCATTTCTTGAATATCTTGTCCCACCCCCACCATCTTTGAGGTGAGGAATTCACCTCAAAAAGCTGTTTTTTACAAGGTAATAAATGATATAATAATTTTTTATATTAAATTTAAATCAGATAGACACTGATAAATTTCCTATGCTAATATTATATTGCGTGATAACGACTATGATTTATATATATCAACACCCACCCATTCCTTTGTAGAGAGGGATACAATACTCAATATTCAAGATGAAATTATACACAATAGAAAAATTACAATAGGTCATGTGAGAGTGTTGATTAGGATATACCACGAGTTGAGCACTGAGCTACCTATTCCAATTTATGAGAATAGTAATCATATGGTTGACCAAACTGTTGGAACATTAATTTCATGTCCTTCAAATATTGTAAAAACATGTCTACAAGGAGGTATTCATTTCCAATTAATTTTTCATACTAAAACTATAATAATTAATGAAACAAGGTCTGAACCGATTAATATTATTACAGAAAAACAATGTAAATGGGATGAAACAAAAGGTCAACTGAAAAAAATTATATGATCAACCAACCGATAAAAAATATCTTCTAAAAGCACATTTACCCTGCCCATTCAATATTCGTATTTACTATCTTTGATGGTTTATGTGGTTGAAAAGATAAAAAGTGCTAGTAGTCAAGAAGTTTATTCTGAAGAAAAAATTTATAGAGATAAAGTTACAAACTACATTTATTTTAATAATTTAGATGAAATCCTCAACTATGAATGTCTATGACCCTCTATTGTAAATTTATACATGAGGTATGTTTTCATGATTTAATTTTCCAAAATATGACATAAAATTTTAATTTTGACTAAATAAATTTCAAATTTTTTGTAGGTGTATATATCAATACAAATTCAACGGATCTACCCATAAAAAATAGACTTGTTAGTCCTTACATCACCTCTATAGACTAAACAAAAATAAAATCCAATCAAATGGACGAAATATTGGAAAACCTAGGAAAATTGTTTGAATGAAAAATTGGTGATGAAATACTCTTCTTAATACCAATGATGCAAGTAAAAAACACTCTAATTTAATTATATAACACACATTTTTCAATTATTTCATTAATTATTCTTTTTTTTATTTTTAGGAAACACTTGATGCTCATTATGGTCAATTTAGATACTCCAAATATTAATTTCGTGGATTCACTCCCTATATTACCAACAAACCAACCACATATGATGACGTTTTTCAAATATTAATACACTAAATCAAACATTTTAGAAATATAATCCATGTTATGTAATTTAAATTTTGTTTTAATTAAAATTCTATTATTATAGGGTAGTGTGTAAATATTGTCTAAATCATGGCATGAAGACAAACACTGAGCACAAGGACCCTGATAATTTCTAAAACCTCATAAGTATTAGGGTATATATAATAATATTTCACTATAAAACACATATCAAAACAAATTAATTATTTTCCTCTATATTTCTACAGTGTATAAATCAAAAAAATGGAAAATATTGTGATTATTATGATTGTAAATTTATGAGAGAGATCATATTCCATCAAAAAACAAACTTCCCCAAATAGATATTTTCAAAGTTAATTACTAATTCATTTAAAATATTAATTAATATTTTGTCTATTTATATTTTTTTAGTAATATTATAAATTTTGAAAAAAATCATATTCAAGAAGATGATATACATTTTCTTAGAAACAAATGGGCATCATAACTGATCACAGAATGTATACAAATAGCACGAAGATGTGACATCTAAAGAAGTAATGGATTGTTTCATATTTATGTTTAATTTATTTATTTGTATTATTACTCAAATAAGAATTTTTTTCACATACTATAGGATTCCTTGGATGTTTGGGTTGTTTTGAAACTTTGGGTCATGTATGAAACAACAATGCCTCAATCTGACACATGGTGTGATTGGAATGAATCAAGGTGTATCTTTTTATTTAAAATTGACATTAATTTTAGTACAATATACAACTCAAATACTAAAAACTGAAGAAAATAATTCATATTGATTTGATACTTTAGTACAATGATCCATAATACATTTAATATCTGTAGGAATCAGCTGCACCTCAATCTGACACACGTTGTGACCAGTATGAATCAAAGTGTTTGTTATTAGTTTACATTGACATTTTTCATTAAAATGTGTCACTCACTGGAAATAAACAAAACTCACTCATATATTATTTATAATTTATGAAATTTATTTGTAAAACATTTTTAATGTGTAGGAATTGGTCTCATTTAAAACTGATACACGATGTGACCAGTATGATTCAAAGTGCGTGTTTCCAGTTTGAAATGAAATTTTAGTAAAAAATACAAGGGACATACTGAAATCCATTAAAAATTATTTTTTTGTTCTAATACTTTTGGAAAATGATACATGAGTCCTTTTGGACGTGTAAAAATCATTCACACCTCAATATGACATACGATGTGAGCGGTATGACTCCAGGTGCCTCTTTTTATTTAAAATTGACATCAAATTTAGTAAAAAGGAACAAGTTTCATACTAAAAAATGATAAAAAAACATTCTCATTGTCTTGATATTTTAGGGAAACAATCCATGATTAATTTAGGATCTGTAGGAATCTTTCACACCTCAATCTGAGGCATGGTATAATCGGTATGACTACAAATGCGTCTTTTTTATTTAAAATATACATCAATTTTAGTAAAAAGTATTATTGAATTAATCAAAACAAAAAAACACACATTCTAATTAGTTTTATATTCTATAAAAATGATCCATGAGTTAGTTGAAATGTTTATGAATTAGCTGCAAAACAATCGGAGACATTGTGTGATCGGTATGATTCTGAGTCCATATTTTTATTTAAAATTGACATAATTTTTTAGTAAAAATGACCATGTGATGTATTTAAAACTGATAAAACTCATTCATATTGTTTTGATAGTTTAGGAAAATGATCAATCAGTCATTTGGGACATGTAAAAATCATCTGAACTACAATCTGAGGCATGGTGTGACCCGTATGACTCCAAGTGCGTTATTTTTATTTAAAATTTACATCAATTTTAGTAAAAATGAAAACTAACCTACTCAAAACCATGATAATGAATTATTAATGTTTTGATACTTTGGGAAAAAATTCAAGAGTCATTCTAGATTTGTGAGAATTATCCAAATCTCAATCTGACTCACTGTGTGACCAATATGACTACAAGTGCAACTTTTTATTTAAAATTGATAACAAATTTAGATAAAGGAAGAAGTGTCTAACTAAAAATTGAGAAAATTAATTTTTATTTTTTCGATACTAGAATAAAATGATCCATGAGTTATTTGGGATGTGTATGAATCATCTACACCTCAATCCGAGTAACGGTGTGATCAGTATTACTCCATGTGCGTCTTTTTATTTATAATTGACATTATACTTAATAAAAAAACTATTGTGGTATTGAAATCCAAGAAAATGAAATCCTATAAATTTTATACTTTAGGTAAATGATCCATGAACCATTTGGAACATTTATTAATTAGTCAATCCTCAATATAATGCACAATGTAACAGTTATGACTCCAAGTGCGTCTTTTTAATTTTCAATTTACATCAATTTTATTAAAAAAGACAACTGACCTACTCAAAACTGAGGAAACACATTTTAAATGTTTTGATACTTTAGGAAAAAGAACTATGAGACATTTTATACTTCTATGAATCATACTCACCTGAATATGATGCATGATGTAACTTTTATGACTATAAGTATGTCTTTTTATTTAAAATTGATGTCAATTTTAGAAAAAGGAAGTAGTTTCTTACTGAAAACTGAGAAAATGCATTTGGAATGTTCTGATACATTAGATAAAAAATTAATGAGTTATTTGGGATGTTTAAGAATTATCCACACCTAAATATGAGGCACGATGTGACTGGTATGACTCTAAGTGCGTCTTGTTATTGAAAATTGACATCATTTTTTAGTTAGAAGGAAGAAGTGATGTACTGAAAATCGAGCAAAAGAATCTGGATTGTTTTGATACATTAGGGAATTGATACATGAGTTATTTTGGTTTTATAGGAATCACCTACATCTCAATACAATGCACAATGTGACTGGTATGACTCAATGTGTCTATTAATAGTTTAAATTGACATTTTAGTTCAAACCGTATGCCACTCACTGAAAACAAAGATAATGAGCTCCAAATTTATTGATTATTTTGGACATCAATTACTAAGTCATTTGTGAAATTTGAGAAGGATTATCATGTAAAAAACACATTATGTGACATGTATGACTCAATGTACATGTTTCCATTTTGAAATGACATTTTAGTAGAAAGCACAAGTAACACACTAAAAACCCACGAAACATATTATGATTATTTTGATACTTTAGGAAAATTATCTTTAAGTAATTTTTTATATAAAAGAATCAATTTTACCTCAATACCACACATAGTGTGATCGGTATGACCACAAATGAGTCTTCATTTAAAATTGACTTTAATTTCATTAAGAAGAACATGTGACATAATCAAAACGGAGAAAATGTGTTTGAATTGATTTGATACCTTAGGATAATGGTCTTTAGGTCATTTGAGACATTTTTGAATCAGATGAACCTCAATATAATTAATTGTGTGACTGGTATAACTCAAAATGTGTTTTTATTTAAAGTTGTGATTTTTATAATGTATTCATTCATAATAATGTTTAATTTATTTGTTTCTAATATTACTAACATAATATTATTTTTATTATATAAGTTGATTCTTTTTATCCGGTTGAGGTTATTTGTTCAGCAACAGATACCATGGGTAGACCTTTTTGAGATGGGATCATTGGTGCCAAAGACAAAAATTAATGATTAAATTTTTTGCAAATAGTAATTGTAAATTTCATTATACAAAACATTGTTTGAATTGTATATAGTAGTGTATTTTTTTTATTATGATGTAAAAAGTACTTCAATTAAATTATATATTTTCTGTGTTGGTGGTAGTGGGGTGCTGTTTTTGTGTATAAGGGATTTTTTAGGGTGTTTTTATACAAACAACACAATGTAGCAGATGGGGCCTTTATCAATTCTAAACTATCGCTTATAAATGGCCCCCCTTTAAAACCGCTACAATTACCAAATATTTTTTTTAAAAATTATTTTTTCACGATGTGAAATATCATATCAGTAGTAGTGTAAATAAAAAAAATTATAACCATAATAAAATTATAACCATATGAAATTTTTATTCAGAAATAATTTATAACAAAAAATTAATTAAAATCGTGAAAATTTATAACTGATAAATATGTGTGTATGAAAAAATAAATTAATGAATATATTTTATAGAAAAAAATAATTAATAAATATACTGACCATAAAAAATAAAAGTTTAAATTTCAAAAGATAAAGATTCAGGAAGATGAACCATGAATAATAGAGCCAAAATTGAGATAGGCAATCATCAGATTACCAGCAATGAAAAATTGGTTTAGATGAAAATAGATATTAAAGGATGATAAAGGAGGAACTTGAATGAGATAAATGGCATGATGCTTTTGTGGGAGAAATGCAGATGATCATGGTGGAATGTGAGTGAATCAGGGTGAACATGACAATAAGAAGGGGAAGGGATGAAAAATGTGCAAAAATATAGTTGAAGGAAGGAGATGGATCATAACCATGTTTCACGAATGTTAGGGTTTCATGAGATTAGGAATCAAAATAATGAGTAGATATTGGTTTTCATAAATTGTTTACACTGTGGTAATATACTCGTTTTCTATTTAATGTCAATAGTTAAATTGGAATAATCACTTAGTAATGCGTGTTGATTGATATAGATTCATGGTACCATGTTGTGATCACACTTAATAGACTGATGTGGTAAGAGATTACAATAACATTACAATATCATTTATTTGTTTTAATAAAAAAATAAAACAATGAAACATTGAATTACTCTTCACCATCCCAAGAAGAGTGTATTTATAGTATGTGAACCCCATAATAAATGTGTATTAATTCTTGTTGGAAGGATTCAAAGATATTTTCACACAATTATAGCGAGGTATCATTTTAAAGATTCCGAAGGAAAAATATACACACACCCACTAGTTTTGTATGCAAACTTGAGAACCCATGAAGCATGGGATGAATTTACTAGACATCGTACAGATGTGTATTTTCAAGTACACCTTTTATAGTAATATGTTGTTTTTAAATACATATATTCATCACATTGATCGAAAATTTTTTATTTATGAAATAGAAACTGAGTGCTGAAAATAAGGGATGGGCAACAAAACCAACGTACCCCTACCGTAAATCAAGGATGGGGTATGCTTCATTTGAAAAAATGGAAATTATTTTAAATCTACCATAACACTTTTATATAATATAAAACAACAACATAATTATGTTCATTTATTTATATGTAGATTAATAAATTCAAATCTAAATCTACTTACATCCCACACCTTGTTTTGTGGAAATAGGCATGTGTTAATAAACATGGGATACTAATAGACTAAAACACATAAAAAGGGTGAGAAATATGTGTAAGTATGATATTATTTTTATTTTTATTTAAATATCTATTACATAACACTGATTAATTATTTTCCTATATTTTCTATATGACATAGTCACAGGAATCATCAATGCCAGTACCAGATGAACACCTACAATCATTGTCCTTGAAGTGGCTAGAATAATATGGTCAAGTCATAGGTGTGGATTTTGGGGTGACACCCTAAATATATTTTGATAAAAAACAAGAGGAGGATAATGATAAAGAAATGAAACAAATTAAAGAAAGACTATCTACCCCTATAGAACAATTACAATGTCATAGAGAGTTACTATAAACTTTTATGGGGGACTCAAAGAGAAAAATAACCCAAGAACAACCATTATGTGAATATCCTGCCCCACCCCCACCAGCTTTGAGGTGAGCCATTCCCCTTAAAGAGCTACTTGGACATGTTAATAAATGTTCTAATAATTGTTTCTATAAAATGTGAATCAAACGAACAGTGATAACTTTCCTATACTGGTATTCTACATGGTTACAATGACTATGATTTATATCTATCAACACCCACCCATCGCCTTGTATAGTATGATATAGTGTTCAATATTCAATCTAATGTGATACATAATAGAACACTTCCAACATATCTTGTGAGAGTGTCTAAGAGCATAGCCCATGATCCAAGTTCGGATCTACCTATTCTAATTGATGAGGAAGATATTCATATGGTTGACCAAGTAGTTAAAACATTCATCACATGGCCGCCACATCTTGTAAAAAATATGTCGACAAGGAGGTATTCATTTCCAATTTATTTTTCATGCTAAACCTATAAAAATTATTGAAAAATGACTGAACTGAAAAATGATATTATATTCAGACAAAGGTAATGGGTTGAAATGATATGTAAAATCAAAACCACTTAAAGGATCAACCAACCAATCAAAAATATCTCCCAAAATCATATTTATCCCGCCCATTGAATATCCGAATTTACAAACAATAATGGTTCATGAGGATATAAAGTTAAAAAGTGTTAGTAGTCACATAGTTGATTTTGAAGAAAAAAATGTATGAAGAGGAAGTTACTGACTACAATTCTTCTAAGAAAGTAGATGAAATCCTCATCTATGCAATTCATGGAGCCTCAGTTGTAAATGTATACAAGAGTTATGTTTTTTTAATTTAATTTTCCAAAAGATGATATACTGTGTTAATTATGACTAAATAAATTTCATATTTTTTGCAGGAATATATATCAAAACCAATTCAATGTATTTGAACATAAAAAAAGGACTCATTAGTCCTTACGTATCCTCTACAGAAAAAAATTGAATACAAACAAATGGATGAAATAGTGGAAAACTAGGGAATATTGTTTGAAATAAAACATGGGGATGAAATAATCTCCTTAATACCAATGATGCAGGGGTAAAATGATAAAATTTAATCATGTAAAATATATTTTTCATTTCATTAATTTCTTATTCTTTTTTTATTTTTATGAAACACTGGATGCTCATTACAATCAATTTGGATACTCTAAATATTTATTTCTTGGATATACTTCATGGATTTTTAACAAACTGACCACACATGGTGATTTTTTTTCAATTTTTAATTTACTACATCCAAATGAATAGAAATAAAAATATAATTATATAATTTAAATTATGTTTTAATTAGGATTCTATTATTATAGTGGAGTTTGTAAATATTGTCTAAATCATGGCATGTGGACAAGCATTGCGTACAGGGACCCTGAAAAGTTCTAAAAAAGGATAATTATCATTGTATATATTATAAGATTTCACTATCCAAACACATATCAAAACAAATTACTTATATTTCATAATGTATATATAGTGTACGAAATAAAAAAATGGAAAATATTTTGGTTATTATATTTGTAAATTTATAAGAGAGATCATATTCCATCAAAAAAACACACATCCCCAAAGAGGTATTTTTAAAGTTAATTACAACTTAATTTAAACTATTTATTAATCCTTTGTCTATTTATAATTTTCCAATACTTTTATGAATATTTAAAAAAAATCATATTCATAAGACGATATACATTTTCTTAGAAACAAATGGGCATCATACCAGATCGTAGAATGTACAAAAATAGCATGATGATAAGAATTTTATATAAGTAATGGATTAATTCATATTTATGTTTAATTTTTTTTAGTATTACTCACATGAGAATAGTTTTCATGAACTAGAGGATTCCTTGGATGTTAGGATTGTTTTCATACTTTTGGACATGTAGGAATCAACAACACCTCAATCTGACATACGATGTGATCGGTATGACTTCAGGTGTGTCTTTTTTACTTTAGATTAACATTAATTGTAGTAAAATATACAAATAACATACTCAAAACCAAAAAAAATTCAAATTTTTTTGATACTTTAGTAAAATGATCCATAAGTCATTTATAATGTTTATAAATCAACTTCACCTCAATCCAAAAAATGGTGTGACTAGTATGACTCAATGTGTCTATTATCTGTTTAAAATCAACATTTTACTTCAAAATATGTCACTCATTAAAAGTTTAGAAAACATGGTCATATTTTCTTGATAATTTAGTAAATAAATTTATAAATCACTTGTGATGTGTAGTAATTGGTCTCATGTCAAACCAATAAATGATGTGACTGGTATGAGTTAAATTGTGTGTTTCTAGTTTAAAATGAAATTTTAGTAAAAAAGACAAGTGACATATTGAAATCCAAGAAACAATATTTGGATTGTTTTAATAAATTAAGAAAACGATCCATGATTCATTTGGGATGGGTATAAATCAGTCAAACCTCAATCTGACAGACGGTGTGACTGGTAAAACTCAATGTATGTTTTTTTATTTAAAATTGACATCAATTTTAGTTAAAAGGAACAATTGGTGTACAAAAAAAAGTGCAAACACATTCATATTTTATAGATACATTAGGAAAAAATATCCATGAGTCATTTGGGACATATAAGAATCTTCTATAGATCAATATAATGCACAGTGTGACTGTTATGACTAAAAGTGCATCTTTTTTATTTAAAATATAAAACAATTTTAGTAAAAAGGACAATTGACCTACTCAAAACTAAGAAAACACATTTGGATTGTTTTTATAATGTAGGAAAATGATCTATGAGTTTTTTGAGATGTGTATGAATTAGCTGCACCACAATTTGACCCTCAACAACTCCCAAAAGTAGCTATAAAATGAGCCACATCACTGTCCTCTATGCTAACAATGGAAAAACTACAAGAAGATAATAAAAGAACTAATGATATTATAATGTTGATAATAGACAGAAAGTCCTACTGGCCACCTTCTTCATCTTCCAGTGCATCAATAATAAATTGATAATCTGATTCGTCCACAATATCCATTGAGCCATGAGATGAATTGAACTACATACCCTTCTATATAGTCATGGCCTCTACTATCGGAGGAGACAAAAAAAATTTCTGAGGATTGATATGCCACAAATATAGAGCCTCCATGGTCCAAGAGAACTGTCACAAGGCCAACAGAGCCACCACTAGGAATTGATGCATCATTAATAATTTTAAAATCACTTTGAGGGGGAGTAAATCATCTAATAGGAGGGGATGAAGAGTTATTTAATAACTAAGGTTAGAAACTACATTTTCATGTCACTTATTGCATATCCGATGTTAAAAATCACACTAACATTATTTTAACATCAGTTATCCATTAACTGATGTTAAAACTCTATCCGTGTGAGTTTTAAATTTTGTAATGTATAAATGAACAATCATGATGAATACAAAACATATATGTACGACAATTACAATCACACATCAATATATTTATTGACCTAATTCATTGGAAACATATATATATTTAAAAATATATATATTTAGCTATAATTATAATTATAAATATATATATTTTAAAAGTATTTATATACATTTATAAATATGATAAATATAATAAATATATTTATTATTTAAAAAATAATTATAATATTATAATTATTTAAATATATATTTATTTAATTATAATCTAATAAATAATTTTTTAAACATTATATATATATTTGAATTATTAAAAAATATTTATTAATCATACACATGTATTTTTCAATTAATGTATAAAAATAAAGATTATTTTTGGTTATAAATATAATAATTTTACATAAATAAATATTATTTTTATTAAAAACTTTTATCTGTGCTAATAATATCGTTGTGCCTGGATTATATGGTTTTGCTATAACACTTTCATTTTTTGAGGACATTTTTAAAGACAATAGGGTTTGTATTTACATGATTCATAACTACGGATCTAAGTGGATAGATATTGAGGATGCTTGTCCACCATCACATGTTCATTCCCCTCCTCTTAGATGCCTCCCCCTTTGGGTGTTCTCAAACATAATACTTATGAAGCCACCCATGGGGATGGTTTTGTTGGCCTTGGGGCAGTCCTCTAGGATCACGTTGACTCTCTTATTTTGGATCATCAATCCTAAGACATTGTGGGTTGGTCTCCACCTTTAGAAGAGGCTATGTATATTTAGAAGGGTATGCATTTCATCTTGACTCTTGGCTGGAAGGATGTTGTGGTAGAATCTAATTGCTAAGTTATTATCACTGCATTGAAGAAGGATGAAGGTGTCCTCAAATCCTATGGGTCCATTGTCGACATCATCAGATCATTGGTGCCTTTATTCTCTTCCTATTGTTTTTCCTTTATTAAGAGAGAGGAAAATTGAGCGACACATTTTTTAGCTGATTTTGGGAATTATCAGGGGATCTAATTGATGGATTTCATCTTTTCCTCCAGAATTATTTACATTTTAATTGGATGATATCATAGGTTGGAGGATTGTTTTTTTGAAAAAAAATTAATACCCCCATTTATCAGTGATAAATAAAGCACTAATAAATGGTAAACATTTATTAACTTTTTTTAGTGCCGATTAAGGGTAGATTTATTAATTCTTGTAGCCAGCATTGAGAAAGGCCCCCCTTTTATTGGCACTTTTTTCTTAGCGCTGATAAAACAAAATGCATATCATGCTTGGATTTGTGGTATTGAATGGGAGGAACCACCACATGTTGTATACAGATATCAACTTTAGCGGTAGTTTAAACCGCTTCCAAATCAAAAAATAACTACCGCTAAATGACACTTTTCTTATAATGGATACATAACTCATTTATGATGTGTAGGAATCGACTACACATCAATCCAAAATATGATGTGACTGGTATGACTCAATGATTGTGTGTTCAATATAAAAGTGTTATTTTATTTTAATGATATAATTATTAAAAATTATTTAAGTGATTAAGAAAATTAATAACTGATAATATCATTAGTATATTTAGTAATAGCCAATATAATTTATAGAGAAAATTAATTAACAATATAATTATTAATTTATAATATAATTATTAATAAAAATAAAAAATAATTATTAATAACTAATTTAAAATTGACAATATAAACATTACTATTTAAATTAGTAGTATAACTGATAATATAATTAATATATATTGTAAGTAACATTATAAATAATCATATGTGAATTATATAACATTTAAATTAAAATTTGTTTATTTTTAGGAACATCTACTAAGATAAACATTGGTTTTATCAGGTGGGAAAACCATTGTAGGAATGTTTATCATCGTAGAAATCCTACTAATGTTTAAAAAACCCTTAGATTAAAAAAAATCTACCCTAATTGTGTAAAAAAAGTCAAAATTATATATAAATCCTTATGATCAAAAAAATGTATTTGAAAAAAAATATAAATTTATAAAAAAATTTATTATTTTTTGTTATAATCTATCTCATAAGTTATTTAAAATAATAAATTGAGGACAAAATAAAAAAATTATAAATTCAGTTATTTTATCAGTTTTCAGTTATTAAAATTAATAATCAAAACCAATAGAAAATATGTTATTAACCAAATAATTTTTTTACTAACCAATAATCATTTTAGTATACCCCTTCCATTTTATTTATACGGTTTTCAATTAACTATTCGATTAACCACCTATTTTCCCACCCCTAGGTACAATTGGAGATTGGGAGGTAAGCTCTACAAAAATAAATTTCCATTTATGAGTGGTTAGATAAAAATTAAAATTATTACAAATATATAAAAGAATTATAAATATATGTATATATATATATATATTAAATGTTGTATAAAGGATGATATGAACAAAATGATAGATTATTGAATTAAAATCAACATCAAATGATACATGTGAGTCAAATATTCTCTAAATCTGTTCTACATTTTAAATTAAAATTCAACAGAATTTTTAAAATCTACGACATTGATAATTAGGTTTAAAATGTTCATTAAAAATAACCCAATATTGAGGTGGGATGTGGATGTTCCTATGTGTGGGGAGGAGCACGGAACGGTCACTCCGGGAGGTCATGGTAGAGGTAGAATGCAGATGAGGCGGGATGTAAATGTGCCGACGTGTGAGGTTGTCATGGTGGGGTGGAGTGCGGTCGTGTAATGCGTTCATGGATGAGGTGGAACACAGTCGAGGTAGGGACGATTTGCGAATGGAATTGATTTGCGCTGTCATAGAGGTGGCAGAATCGAGGTAGAGACAGAGGTGGTGTGTGGGGCATCAAGTCTTCAGCTCTCTGGTTGGCATAGGGATTTTCATTGAAAATCCAAGAAGAAACCAATTATTATATATTTTTATTGATTAATTTCACTTTTCTAATTTTTTATTATGTAAATAATGAAAATAAGGTTAATAATAAATATTTTTTAATATGAATTGTAATTTTAAAAAAATATCATTTATATGTAAAAACATTTTGATATATTATTTATTTATTTTATAATATATAATCACACACAAACACACTCATATATATGTAAACACAAACATATGATTATAAATATATAAGTATACAATAAATGATATTATATGATACAAATATATAAATTTAAATATAATCTATATTTAATGTATTGGTATATTTATTTATATAGCTCATATCACTATGTTTTAATATTTATATATCACTATAAATATAATGGCTTTTTTGACTGTTTTTTATGATGGATTCCCACCGCAGAGAGTTAATTTTGATAGTAATTCATCACAAAAAAACACCATGGAAAATCACTACATAAATAAATTGATATAAATATAAATATATAAATATAACTATATATATATATTAATATATGATGAAATATCGTAATTTTTTAATATATTTTTCTACTATTATCAATTATTTTTTTAGTGCTGATAAAAGAGGCATTGATCAGTTCTTTTTTCAGCACTAATAAAAGGGACCCCCTTTTAATAACACCTAGACTGTCAGTGCTTTTATAGAATTGATAAAGGCTTTTATAGTGCTGATAAAACTCTGTTTTTTAGTAGTGATTGTTGTATAGTTGCATTAGAGCAATTTGAATTTCCCGATCACCGAAAAATATTCTTTGTTCATCGCCCTAGTGGTTATTAGAGGGAGATTATTGGGTTATCCTACATCGATTATTAAGGGATCCAGTGTGTTAAATATATGAATGAGGGTTACCCTTGCCTCATGGGCTGGGTTTAAGAAGTCCCAATAACATTATATAGGCCAACAATTGTTCATGAAGATGCAACACCAACACACCAAGACCTATGGTTTAGATATGTATTCATATTCCCATATGTGACATAGAGAAACCACATAAACATCGATATAGACATTAGTTATTATTTTTACATTAAACATGTAATTAAAACTAATATATGTATGAAATTTATTTGTGAGATTTTTATTTTTAGCATCGTTTTAGTTAGAAAATGGCCTCTTAATATTTTTTAATTCATTCAAAATCATAATATTAATTTCATATTATATATGAAATCTTTAATATATGAAACTTATTTAAAATAAGAATCAATAATCAAACTATTATTATTTTTAAACAAAATTAATAATGATAAAATATTTATGCAATAATTTATTGATTATTTTTAGACTAGCAGTGTGGCTTCTATGAACATCGTTTATGCATTCCAGGACACAGTTTTGTAAAAATATTTTGACTTATCCCATATCAACAAATCAACTCCATTATTTCCTTTTAAAAAATTCAACGAAAACTCATTTATTTAACATTAAATTGAATTAAATGAAAATAAATTCCATTACTACATTTTCAGAAAATATTAATAAAATACTTCCTTCAAAAAAGCAATGAAAAAATTATTGTTTATTAAAAAAATAATATAAAAAATTCACTTAAAAATTAGAGTTTTTTTATTTTCCGTTAAAATCAAAATCCCCTTCCTATAAAATCAAAAAATTACCAAATAAAAAAATCTACTTCAATTTAAAATAATTTTAAAAAATAAAATAATAACCTTTGTTAAAAAATAAATAGATATATTTCTTTTAAAGTATTTGTAAAGGTAAAATATAGAAGTTTTCCTTTTAACTTTAAGTATTTTAATTAGAATATATAATTTTTTTAAAAGGATAAGGGGGTTTATTTTGGTATTTTAAATTTAAAACAAGATCATTTAGAAAAAGGTAAACTTAATATTTATCTTAATATAAAAGAAAAAAATTTAATTTTTAGTTTCCAAATAAATAATAAAAAATGTATATACATTTTTTTAAAATTTATTATTTTTTAATTAATTTTTTAATATGAAAATTGAGATATTTTTTTAAATTTTTATGGGAAAATATTTTTTTTAAATATTTTTTAATTTGGAATATATAATTGTTTATTATTTCATATGGAAAAGGGATTTTTTATTAATTTTTCTTAAATAAAATTTAGTATTTTATTTTATTATTATGATTAATAAAAAATAAATTGTATTTTTTAAGTTAATGTATACTTTATTTTAAATTTTTTATTTGAATTTAATTAATGTAAAATGAGTTTTTTTAATTTTTTAATAAAAAATTATATATTTTAAATTGAGAAAGAATTTTGGTTTAAAATATCTTTATCAAAAAAAGTTTTGTACTTATTTTTTACTCTTTAAATTATTAATGGAGAATATGAATTTTATTTTTAATTTTCAATATTTTAAAAATAATGTTGTATTTTTTTAAAAACTGATCATCGCTCCTTTATGAAATCCATGGTGATATATGGTTGTAATCCTCTTATATACTGAATTTACCTACTTCCTCATCTAGCGATTCAACACATACTCATTGGATTTATTAACACAAATTCTTTAAGTTCTTTTCATATTATGTCTGCAAATAGATATCATTGTCACTACAAAAAAATTGAATTTCCACAACAACAAGAATACCTTTTTTCACCACGAAAAGAGATTTAACCGCACTAAAAAACACTTTTGTCATCAAAATCAGTAAAATGAGGACCCATTTAACATTTTTTCAGTAATGTTGATAAATTCCCTACTACTGCAATGTGTTGTTTGAATAACAATAAACTGCACCAAATACACCTGTATAAAAATGCACCAACATGAAAATTATTAATTTAATTAATATAAAAGTTACATTCCAAATACTAAAAAAATCAAATTATATACATTTAAACAATTGTTTTATAATTAAACTTTCATTTAAATTCCACAAACATTTAAAAAGACCAATGTTTAATTTTATTTGGCACTTGCGACCCCCTTTCAAAAAAAAAACAAATCATTGAGTCAGTTGCCAAACAAACCACCCCAACCCAAGAAAAATAATTCACTTATATAAAAAACAATTCTTATATAAATAAAACTATAAATAAATAAATTAAACATAAATATAAAAGAAAATAATTTTAATATTTAAATTTTAAATAAAAGGATACACATGGATCACTACCAGGGAAATAGATTTTCCAGTGCGACCAATTAACTACGTTAAAAAATGCCTTGATAAAGGGGGTACCTATATCCACGCTAAAAAAACCACTGGTAAAAGGTCATTTTAATAGTTCAAAAAAATGATGTTAAAACTACCCCTTTATCAGTGTTTTTTTCACTAACAAAGGTACCCCTTTATCACAATTTTTTATCACTGTTAAAGGGACTCCATTTATTAGCACTTTTTTAGTAGCATTAACAAAGTGGGATTTATCAATATTATTTTACTAGCGTTGATAAATGATATATTAAAAAAATTGCATATTTTATTAAAAATAATATATATTTTAGATAAGGCTAACTAGATATTTACTCTTAAAATATAAGATATTTAGTGAAAATGGATTAAAAAATAATTTAAAAACAATTATTAATTAATAAATTTCAAATTATAAGTTAGTAATAGTCATTTAATAACAATTTAATGACATAAAAAAATAAAAAAAAATTTATGAAAGATCTAAAATAAATTGAGAATGTAACTCGAATTTCAAAAGGATATAACTTTTGATCTGAGTGTCCGTTTGAGCTCTTCAATATATCAAATCATAGCTTGAGACTATATCTACAAACTAATGATAGAGAGTATTCCCCTATTACATTTTCAAAGGCCCAAAATTTCCTATAAGACCATTAAAACTGAGTTTTTAGTTGGTGTATCATATGTTTTTAACATTTAATGGACTTTCAGCCTCATTTAAGTAGTTCTTTTTCCTTTTTTTAAGAAAGTGTTTTGTATTGGGAGGTAGGGTTATATAGTGTGTCGTTGTTTTATTTTGAAGGATGTTTTTTGGTATTAAAATCTTAAAATACTCAAGTAACCACATATCTGTTATGTTTGAAGCCCCGAGTTCCCCTTCTTGGTTATTCATTGAGTTATATGGGTGGCCTTCCTTTCATGATATGGGAAAATCATGGAACATGTAATATAGGATTTGTGTGTACTTTTATGGCTCTCTCCTCATTAGGGATGACTTCAATGATATTTTTGTCATATCGAAAAAATTAAAGTGGCCTCTTAAAGAGTGATGAAACTATAAAGGATTTTAAGAAATCCCTACTGTTGAAAACCCTCCATGATCTAGGTTTTTCAATCCCTCCTTTCACTTGGAAAATGGGTAACTCAATAGAGGGATGCATCGCTGATAGAGTGGACATATTTTTTGGGATAGATAACTAGAAATCTATCTTCTGTGCATCCTCTATTGAACAGTTGGCCCCGGTTTCCTCTAACCACTCTCTGATCCTTCTTTCAACATCACCCCAAAGGAATCGGTGTAGAGGTGGGTGTACGTTTAGGTTTGAGAGTCTATGGTTCTATGATGGGACTTGTGAGGAGGCCATTCATGCTATTGGGGGTGGGGGTCTGAAATAGTTATTTAGCTCTCAAACCAAGAATGATAGTATCAGTCTGAATAATTGGAGTTCAACTAGGTTTAGGCCTATAGACAGACACATTAATAGGGAAGAACGATGGTTAAAATTTTTCTCTGCCCGGAATTTTTCGGACTCTATGATTAAGGATATCTCAAAACGTGAGAGGTATTTGAATGTTGTGCTTAAGGAAGTGGAAAGATACTCGTTCATATAGGTAAGATAATCTAACATTAACAAAGGTGACCATAACACTAATTTCTTCCACTAAAGAGATACTAAGAGAAGGGGAAAACCCCACATCTCCAACCTTGAATATTTACATGGTACAGTGATGCAAGATGCTGTAAGAATTCATTAAATTATTCTGGAATTATTTGGAAATATTTGAAAGGCTGACTACATTGACATCCTTCTTAGTCTCACCAGATACATCCCAATAATTTTTCTGATGATATGAACTGTTCTCTAGAGATGGGCAATTCTGATGATGAAATGTGAAGGGATCGTCACCATTTTCATTGAATGAATTTTTTTGGTCATAACGGGTTTCTGGCCCTTTTTTTCAAATGGTTTTGGCCCATTTTTGGTCTAGACAAGATCAATAAGATGAAGGATTTCTCGGAAGGTATGAATTACTTTGAAAATTTTAACGAGACTGTTATTACCCTCTTCCCAAAATCTAAATTCCCTCAGAAGATTATGAAGTTCAATCAAATCATCATCTGTAATGTTATTTAAAAAATTTACTCTAAGATTTAGGTTTCTAGGTTGAGAGTTTTTCTACCACTTCTAGTGTTTTAATAATACCGTTATTTTGTCTCATGGAGGACCTTTAATGATAATGAAACCATTTACTATGAGATATACCACTACATGATGACCCTCTCCATAGAAAAAAGGAGTCTTGGCCTTGAAACTAGATATTATTAAAGACCATGACATAGCTGAATGTCCTTTTCTCGATCTTATACTATCAAAACTGGGGTTTGGATCTAAATGTATTCTTAAAATTATGAAATGTGTTACTTCAGTTTCATATAGAATAAACATTAATGGGGAGTAGATGTCAAATTTCACACCCTCGAGAGGTTTAGGATTAGGGGACCTAATCTCTCCATACATTTTCATTCTTGTAGAGATTTTTTCCCATATCCTTTTAAAGGAGAGAGAGAAAGGTGTTATTCATGGATCCAAGGTATGTTGCAATGTTTCTCATCATTTATTTTCAGATTATTTCCTTCTGTATGCTCAGGATACTACCCTTGAGTGTTACTCAATCATGATGATTTTCAACCTTTTTGAGAATGATTCTAGGAAATGGATTAATGCCTCTAAATTTTAACTATCCTTCAACAAAGGTGTTCCAATGATGATGAAACAAGAGATTCAGAGATTATGCTGGTTTCTTATGGTCACAAAACATTAGAAATACCAGGGGCTCCTAACTTCTATCAGAAGATCAAAGAAACATGTTTCATGTTAATCATGGAAAATGTTGATAATTTAATCAGTGTTTCGCCTAGTAGAAAAACATCAAAATAGGGGAATGAAGTGATAGTTAAATTTGTGTCGCAAGTTGTCCCCTCATACGCCATTTCCTTTTTCAAGTTCCCAGTTACCCTTGTTGATTGAATTCATTCTCGGATGGAAAACTTATGGTGGGGTTATGCTAATGGAGAACACAACACTGACTGGATCATGTGGGATAAGATGTTTGTTTCAAAGTCATGTGGTGACCTTAGGATTAATAACCATCAATGGTTCAATGATTCTATTTTGGAAGAAACGAGGATGGCACCTCATGTAATATACTAATTCCCTTTTCACTACGGTCTTTCGAGCAAAGTATTTCCCAAAGTCTGACTTCTTACATGCTTCTATTGGAACCAAGACTAGATTTATGAATATAATCTACTGTGGTGCTATCCTTCTGATCAATTGTGGTAGTGTTTGGAGGACTGCTGATGGGAATAAGGTGAATGTATGGGGAGACCAGTGGTTGGTAAAGGGGGTCAACATTAGAGTCTCTTCGCCAGTCATTCTGAGGTTCAAATATAAAAAAGTTCACGAAACCATTGATGATTATTTAGAAGAGTGAGGTTGGGATAGAGTTTTGGTTTGTTAAATAAAACATATCGATGTCTTATCTTTAGCATCCAGATTACATTTAGAGTTGGTGGTGACCAAATATGCTTGTTTGGGGATGCTTCTAGGAAGTACACTTTTAGGTCGGGGTATATCAATTTGTTGCATGGGACTACTCAGGCTCATCTAGACGATCAGTGGAGGAATATTTGGGCACTCTCCACCCCCCCAATTCATGTTTTTATGGTTGTAGGTTTTATTGGGTGTCCTACTGATTTGCAACATTCTTACTCTATGACACATGTGGGAGGATGATGTGATCCCCCTGTGACTTCAACAGATTGAAACTCTTTTGCATACTATTCTTCTCTTCCAGGGAGTGGCAGGAGTGTGGAATGAACGGTCCCCATGGTGTAAGGAGCACCTAGTCCCATATTTGGAGCTGGCCCATGTTTTCAATGATTGGGTTTCCTCCTTGGAACCAAAGGTTGTGGGCTTAGTGTGTACTTTTTATTAACCTGTTTGGTCTCAAAATAATGAATGGGCTTTCGAAGAGAAGTCCTCACTTGATTGAATTTGGGTGGATAAGGATATGAATGGAATAAATGGTGGATTTTGAACAAGGAGTGACCATCAGTGCTCTAATCACAGAAAACACAAACATGCTGGCTTCCCCCTCCCGAATGATTCATTATAATCAATAGAGATATGATTGTCTTGATAGTGTCTCGAATTGGGGTGGTGCTCATTTCCCAACAACATAATGTCCAAGTGATTGATGCTCGGTTCATTGTTTTCCATGGATGTTGGATCCCAATTTTCGTGGAATCATTATCAATTCTTCAAGGGATCATCCTTTCCCAGGCTAAAGGATGAAATTAGATGGTTTTGGAGTTTGATTGTCTTGAATCCATTAATGGTTTGTCAAACAATGGAGAGAATTCATCTTTGGTATTGTTCTAAGGAAAATATGGTCTCTTTCTAATTCATTCTCAATATGAAAATTCTCCTTCATCTTGTGTGGGGTTAATCTTGAAGCCCACTGGCTTGCGAGCTATAGGAAGTCTTGGGATAACCATTTTTGGTTGATCCTTTTCTTGATTGGATTTTCTTGTATAGTTCCATTGATCAATAATATATCCTCTCTTTATTTAACAAAATATTGATATTAATGTTTCGAAATATTATCATTTTTCATAATGTTGTTTTACTTACAATCAAATATATAAAAATATATGCATATTTCATATATATTCACCCGTAAAAATATAATTTTATAAATATATATGTAAACATATTTATATATCAAGTATATTTCTAAATATATTAACCTTATCTAAATAAATAATATCCATTTTATTTAAAATAAAAATGTATAAATATTTATATACATAAACAATAACTGTATATATAATGTTTATATATATAAATAAATTTATTTGTGCATTGAAAAACTGATATATATTTATATATATATTCTAATATATGTATATAAATATTAATATATAATATATGTAAATAAATATAAATATGTATAATTATAATTATAGATGTACATACATATATATATATATATATATATATGTATTTATAAACACACATACACATAGAAAAAATATATTTTATATATGTATTTAAATATATATATATATATATCTATAAATATAAGGATAAAAAAATAAAATAAAATGAAATAAATATAAATATATAGATATATCATAAAATACATAAGAAAACGATATAGGGGAGTGGAAAAGGAGTGAGATTATGAGGGATGTCTTAGTTTTGAAACCCAGAAGAGATTGGGGCGCATGCGGATGGGTGATGCATGTCCCTAGTGCTGTTAAACATGGGGGGATTCCACGAACTGTTAAAGGGATGGGGAGGATACACTATAACTGTTAAATAGGGGTTGAGCATAGATAAAAGGGGGAAGGTCCCACCCTTCAATTTTTAGATTTTTTTAAATTATTTTTCACTTTCATCAGTGCTAAAAAATATTCAATAAAGTTCCCTTTTATCATCACTTTTTTAGCTATGATAAAGGACCCCTCTTTTCAATGCAATTAAAGGGGCCTTTATTAGTGATTTTTTAGAATTGATAAAATGGTCCCCCTTTTAATAGTGACAAATATAATAACACTTTTTAACACAATAAATGACCATTTTTCACGCTGTTAAAGGTCATATCTATAGTAGTGAAGTCATACCAATCACCCCATGCATAAGATTGAGGTGGGTATGATTCCTGTAGATCACAAATAACTTATGGAACATTGTTTAAAAGTTTCAAAAAAATCACAATATATATTCATTTCAAATAAATATAGATAATAATTAAATTAAGAAAAACATAGAGGTCAATGGCGAGATCTGAACTCCTACTCGATGGTGGGGGTTGGTAGGAAAGCACATGGGATAGTGGAAAAAGAAGGCCTCTACTCATCATGGTGGTTGTAGGCAAGACTCAATCCCAGGCATGATGGCAAGGGATAACAATGAGGGTCAATCCTTACTCAAGGTAGGGGTCGATGATATTAGGGTAAGAACCCACTTTAGTAGGGTATGGTGATTTTCCAGGCAGGTCGCCGAAATTATTAGCAGATCATTCCACACTGATGATCTTCCCAATAGTTCCCAAATGATTCTATGGTTTGGGTGTCTGGGTCGGTGGTTAAATGGATGGATTTCTACCTTGGGGGTTTTCAATCAAATCCTAATTCATGTTTTCTCTACCATAGTATTTCAAGATATATGTATTTTACTTTTAGCTAATTATATTTTCTACCATTTATAATTTCCTTGTATTTATTTGGGGCATGTTGTGTTTTTGATTAAGTTATGTAATGGGTTCTATCTCGATCCAACTTAAAAGGGATAATAATTTTCTTATATAGGGGTTTCCCAAATTATTCTAAAAATACATTTCACTAAAAAATAAAATACCAAAAACAAAAAATTACTATAAAATAAAAACATTTATATTATAAAAAAAGTTCACAAGAAAGAACATAATAATAGTGTCACTAAGAGGGTGGGGGGTTTACTCCATTAGATAGAGGTAAATCCATACCTAAACTTTTTTTAAGTCAACACATATACTCCATCATCTAATCATGTTGTTGATGCTGCTACTGACGTTGCTACTCCTGATGTTGTCACTACTCTTCCTGCTCTATAAATAATATTTGAACAGTTTCATCCTGAGCTCAAATCCTTGCGTCGTACTCTACGGATGTTTAAGATTATGATCTCATACAAACTAAATTTTGTGATAAATTATTAAATAACTTCAATTCCATAGTAATTGTTGGAGTTGATCCTAAACCAATGTCAATCACCATTCCTTTCAAAATAAAACTTTTCACTACCAATGACAAATTTGTCTCATCAAAACTTACTCTCTTGAGGCTTTGTCCCCACCATAAGTATTACCCTAACCCCCAAACATATGACAAATATTTTTCTAATATATCCCATATATTTATAAAAATATAAATAAAATGACAAAAAAATTAAATTATATTACGCGAAAAAACTTAAAAAAAATGATAACCATAATCAGTTACTGTATCTCACCAGCAATCTTTCCAATACTACTATCATTGTACATCCTACTGTACGCATAAAAATATGTAATTGATGGATAGACCATAAAAATTATGAATGTATCGTATACATATCATATTAAATAATATTATTTACCAACTTTTGATTATGTATTCTAAATGTAAGACGCTCAACTCTATGTGTGACATCCTTCCAGCCCCAATTCTATTAACTATAAGATGGTAGCCTCTGGAAATTATCTTATATCCAGTAAGTTAAAAATACCAATGAAGCCTAGGTGGGGACACTACCATAGAAATAGGTTTTTCCAATGCCACCCTTTATCATCCCTAAAAAAACACTGATAAATGGGGATCCTTTATCAGCGGTAAAAAAAGAAATGATAAAAGTTACTTGTAAAAGTGCTAAGAATGTGCTGTTAAAAGTACCCTTTTATCAGTGATTTTTTACCACTTTTAAAGGGACACCATTTATGAGTGCTTTTTTAGTAGTGTTAATAAAGGGGGGTCTTTATCTGTGCTTTTTTTACTAGTGCTCATAAAGGAAATATTTCAAAAAAAATCATTAAAAATTATATATATAAATATATAAATATATAAATATATTTATATTGATATAAATAATATATATATATATTAAATATGTTTTAGACACGTATAGATAAAATTTTCACCTAATATATAAGATATTTAGTTAAATATATTATAAAATATATAAAAAACTATTATTAATTAATAATTTTCAAATTTTTATGAAGTAAAAATCATTTAATAACAATTTTAAGACACAAAAAATCATAAGATTAATAAAATATCTAAAATAAGTTGAAAATTTAACTCAAACCTCAAAAGACAATAACTTTTGATCTTATTGTTTGTTTGAGTTAACTACTTATCAAATCGAATCCTAAAATTAGCTCTATGAACTAGTGCCATTTGAGAACCCTCTTTCACATTTTTCTTTGCCAAACAAATGCTCAAAAGGCCTCCAAAACTGAGTTTTTAGTCGGGATTCAAAAATATTTTAACAATCGATGGAATTTTAGCCTCGTTTAAGAGGGTCCTTTTGCCCTTTTTCTGAGGGTATTGAATTTATTCATAGAGATTACATTCATATTGATATTATGGATTTAAAATTTTATCATTTGCACAATGTAATTTTATTTATAAATAAATACATAACAATATATACATATTTTTTATATATTCACAGAAAAAAATTTATTTTTATAAATAAATAATTAAATATATTTACATGTATAATATATTTCTCAATATTCAATCTTTATCTAAATAAAAACTAATATACATTTTATTTAAAACACAAATACATGAATATTTATATACCTATATAGTGTATGTGTGTGTGTATATATATATATATTAGTTTCTGTCTGTATTAACAAACTGATATATATTATTTATATATTCAAACATATGAATATTTATATTAATATATAATATATGTAAATATATATAAACATGTATAATTATAATTACACATACTCATATAATATATATATATATATGTGCGTGTGTGTGTGTGTGTTGTATATATGTATTTATTTCATTATTTTTACACACACAAAACATATTTTAATAAAAATTAAAAATAAACTTATAAATATATATTAATATACAAATAAATTTACGGATAAAAAAATATAACTAAATTTATATATATACAATTAGATGTAAATATACATATATAAATATAACTATATATATATATATATTAATATATATATATATATATTAATATATTAATATATATTAATATCAATATATTGTCATGACCCGTCCTGGTGGGGCCCGAGCTGCAACTCCCCAAGCCCGCCACCAATAGGCCAGGGGCTGGTGACTAGCACCGAGTAGCCATGCTACTAACATGGGAGGCATTGGCAATAAACTTGTACACACGCACACACATCTACAAGCACACAAAGCTGAAATGTAAAAAATACAAAAAGGAAAATATGCATGCATACACTAAAAACCAACCAACAGAGTACGACAGGGAAGTAAAGTACAGTAAAGTAACACCCTAGGCCAAAAGTACAAGCCCACCAACAGAAAGTCTGCAACATGTCCAACCTGTAGAAAAAGGTACATGGACTGCAATCCGCTGTCGAAGGAACACACCTTGGCCTGTTTGATCTCACTGAGCACCGTCCGGTCCTAGTCCACCTAGAATCCTGTGAAAGGCTCGCTCGTCTGCACAAGACACTACACGTGCAGGCAAAGCCCGTGCATGGGTGAGTATAACAATACCAAGTAGGAAATCCCAAAAACCACAAAGGAAAAACAACAGAGGAAAAATACCACAAAGAAAAGGTAAAGTCATCTTTACATAGTATATGTCTACGAAACATATAACAAGAATATCCAGATATACTCATACACAAACATCCTTCGCAATACCACCTCTAGATCAATCTTGATGATCCCACTAAGCTTACTATCGAGAGAAGACACTCCTAGGTCCGAAGAGGGAGATACGAAGTACTCGTTCCGGGAGTACACACTCCACAAGTATGTTGGAAACAATATGCTCAGTTGAGGATCACAGCCATGTCATGGGGTGATTTCAACAAATCATTCTGTGAAAATCCTCTATGTAGAGGATCGACGCTCGGGTAAAGTTGGTCATGTCGATACCAAGAACTCTACCTAGGGTTCTAGAAATGAATAGAGGATCCTGCTCAGAGGGGATTACAACAACTCTATTCAGGGTGTTCTTCTAAAGGGATCATACTCTTGTATAAAGGAGTCGATACGAAAACGTTCAAGGAATTACCAAGGGTACGAACCCAAAGAACTAGTCCAAGTCACAAGAGGCAAGTGGCTCAAGCCTTTAAGAATTTATTACACGGCATGTAGTATGGTTACACGTCGTGTTCCTTGACCCCGAGTACTGCCCGTGTAAACGGACCATGTCCTACGGCATTGCTGGATAGAAAACAACTACACGACGTGTGGAAGAAAATCACACGCCGTGTTCGAGCACCTGGGATCTCTTTGTGTACGCTGGCCATGTGCCCGTACACGGTCTCTACCTGTGTCCGTGTCGCCAGCCCGTGTACCAGTACATGGGGTACCCCGTGTATCTGGACGGGTCTTCCGAGGAGTGGTATAGACGGCATGTCCAGGGCCGTGTATCCTTCATGTGTCCGTGTACTCCCGGAGTACACGCCGGGTAACCCTACTGACGAACACACGCCGTGTAGCCCATACTACACGACATGTAGTCAGGATTCTTCCAGAAACGACATCTTCTTCCACGCGCTTCGACCGATCCTTCGGATCTTCTTTTTATCTTCCGTTCGTAACGGTACTCCAGGGTTAGGTTCGCCTTATCACACGAACACCGAAACGGGGGTTTTCGGTCCTCAAATCGGATCATAAACCTTAATCGATCCGCCGGAAGAAAAACTCCCAAAAATCCAAATCTCCCAAACCGCTCTGAATCACTCACTGAAACCATAATTGCACCTATGTGGAATTACTTTGGGGTTGGATCTTGAATATTGGATTGTTGCACCAACAAACGAATGTGCAATGATCGATTTCCTCTAAGAACGCATATAACAAAATTAAGAACGCAAGGGAGAAAAGAAACATGAATTAAAAAAGTGGGATGATCCTCGATCATTGTTCGTGATGATCCGGGTTCTTCGCCGTTAGATAAAAAACCAAAACAATCAAAAGATTATAATTCTTCAGTATTTGATCTCCCAATATAAACCAAAATCGCACCCGCCTGCAAAACGATCGATCCACGGGCTAATCTGTTCGTGGATTATCCCACGTTCATCGTATAGAACAAAAATGGGTAAAAGAGATATCAATAGCAATCATACTACCTGGATTCACTGTGTTTGTCAGCGAGGAACCGCTCGTCGTGTCATCGTCTCCGTCAAAATCCATCAAGAACGTCGTTGCCACCGCGTTGGGGGTCCCCTCCAGAGCCGCCAAGGGTTTTTGGGGTTATGGGTTTGTAACCCTGGACCCTGGCGCAAGCCTCTTTTAAAAGAGGATAAAAGATATGAGATTTTAAAAGATCTTAATGTAGGAATAAAATATTTTCATTTAATATTTTATTACTGTTGCGTCCAAAAACCAGATTTCACCACCATCCTGTGTCGGCCGCACTTAGGCCTCGCCTAAGGTAAAATCGTAGTTCTGAATGCAACGGTACCATCAGATATCTAATTCGAGAACCGTTCTTGAGTTATTCCACTTTTTATGGAAAACTACATGCGCACATAATTTAATTATTAAATTAAATTAAAACATTTGTCCCGGGCTCACCGGGCCTCGGAACTGCACGTCGTCTTAGAGCCTGGTCTCGAAATAATTCCCAAATAATATTAAAATAATACATGGAAAAATTTCGGGACATTACATCACACCCACCTTATGGATTTTATGTCCCTGAAAAGCTAAAACAAGGGCTACTAAAAAAGATGTGGGTACTGCATGTGAATCTGAGCCTCCCACTCCCACGTGCTCTCCTGTAGATTCCCGTGCTACCACCGAACATGCACCAAGGGAATAGCTCGTCCACGAAGGATCTTCTCCTGCTGATCCTCGATCTCCACTGGGTACTTAGCAAAGGTCGCTCCATCATCGATGTCCAGCTCACCCTAGTTGATGATGTGTGATGGATCATGCACATACCTCCGTAGCTGTGACACATGGAAGACGTTGTGTACCTTGTCCATCAGAGGAGGTAGATCCAAGCGATACGCCACCTCGCTAACTCAACTCAGAATCTGAAAAGGTCCAACGACCCTCAGAGATAACTTGCCGCCCCGGCCAAATCTCTGCAATCCCTATCGAGGTGAGACCCGAATAAACACATGGTCTCCCTTCTCGAACTCCAAGGGCCTCCGCCTCTGGTCGGCATATGTCTTATACCGACTATATGTAGTCTTCATATGCTCCTAGATGACATGAACCATCTCTATAGTAGCTCTCACCATCTCTGGGCCCATGAGTGCTGAGTCTCCGGGGTTAGTCTAGCAAAGTGGCGACCTGCACAGTCGCCCATACAGAGCCTCGAATGGTGGCATACCAATAGTGGAATGATAATTGTTATTATATGAAAATTCCACCAGTGGTAGGTGATCCTCCCAGCTATGACTGAAGTCAAGTATTCATGCTCATAGCATATCCTCCAGGACCTGGATGGTCCACACTCTCTAACCATCATTCTTGGGATGAAACTTTGTGCTCAAGCATAACTGAGTCCCAAAAGCTTCCTGTTATCCCTTCCACGACCGGGATGTGAAACAAGAATCATGATCTGAGACGATCATGGATGGTACTCCATGAAGCTGAACTATCTCCAGCACGTAGAGGCGTCCCAAGCTCTCTACTAAACTCTGCTATCGTATGGCTACGAAGTAGGCCGACTTGGTGAGTCGATCAACAACCATCTAGATGGCATCGTGTCCCCTGGACGTGTGTGGTAAACCTGTCACAAAGTCTATGGATATATCTTCCCACTTCCACTTTGGCACCTCAAGGGGCTGAGTCAAAACTTGATGGAACCTGCTGCTCTGCCTTTACTTGCTGACAAGTAAGGCACCGAGAAACAAACACTGCCACACGCTTCTTCATCCCTAGCCACCAGAACTGACGTCGGAGGTCCTGGTACATCTTTTCCTTTCCTAGATTGACCGCCAAAGGGGATGTATGGAACTCCCTCAGAACCTCCTCCTGCAACGTCACTGGTACTACCGTGCACCCTCAGAAAAGGACAACGTGCTCCCATCCTTCTGAAAATCCATCAGCAGCATCACCTGTGGATATCTGATCACGTAGAGTCTCACAGCTAGCATCCTTGTGCTATTCTCCCCTGACTCACTGTAAGAGTATAGGGGTAACAACCATCGAATAATGGTAAGCTCCCTTATCTCTATCCATGAAGGAAAACTGCAAAGAGGCCCACTGCCTTGTCACCTCATCCAGCAACTGCGAACTGGATTTCCTACGGAGAGCATCTGCCACCACGTTCCCCTTCCCATGAGTATAAACGATCTCAAAGTCATAATCCTAGAGAAAATCAAGCCATCGCATGTGTCTCAAATTTAGATCCTTTTGATAAAAGATATATCTGAGCCTCTTGTGATCAGAGTAGACGGTAAATTGTTCGCCCATCAGGTAGTGCCGCCACATCTTCAGTGCGAAGACTACCACTGCCAACTCAATATCATGGGTCGCGTAGTTCTGCTCATGGGGACTCAACTGACGTGAGCCATAGAAAAAAACTTCTTGCCTCTGCATCAGGACACAACCAAGCCCGGTTCCTGATGCGTCTCCGAACACTACGTACTCAACACCCTCCTCCGGTAATCTCAAGATCGGGGCACTCGTCAGACTCTTTATCAATAGCTGGAAATCCTACTGGCATTTCTCGGTTAACAGGAAAGGCTGTCCATTTCGAGTCAAAGCATTCATGGGTGCTGCAAACTTGGAGAAATCATGGATGAATCTCCGATAGTATCCTGCCAACCCAAGTAAACTCTGCACCTTCGTCACGATCCGGGGTGGCTCCCATGCTCTCACTACCTCCACCTTTGCTGGGTCCACTGCTACACCATCTGCTAGGATAACGTGCCCCAGAAAGTGGACCTCCTGTAACTAGAACTGACACTTCGAGAGTTTCCCATACAACTGGTGCTCTCAGAGTGTGTTCAGAACCATCCTTAGGTGTCTCACGTGCTCCTCCTTAGACGCATAGTACACAAGGATATCATCGATGAATACCACTACAAATCGGTCTAGATAGGGCTGAAAAATCTGGTTCATGAGTCCCATGAACACTGTCGGGGTGTTCGTCACACCGAATGGCATCACCAGGTACTCATAGTGACTGTAGCGACATCTAAAAGCCGTCTATGGTATATCCTCCTCCAGTACTTGCAACTGGTGATAGCCTGATCGTAGATCAACCTTCGGGAACCATCACGCCCCTCTCAACTGGTCTAAGAGGTCATCGACGCTCAGTAGTGGATACCGGTTCTTCACGGCCACCTGATTTAAGCGCCGATAATCCACACACAGCTTCATGATCCTGTCCGCATTCTTGGAAAACAACACTAGGGCTGCCCAGGGTGAAATGCTGGGTCTCAAAAAGCCCTTCTTCTGCAAGTTTTCCAACTGCATCCTCAGCTCACGAAGCTCTACAGGAGCTATCCGATAAGCTGATGTTGATATCGGGGTCTTCCTGGGTTGCAACTCAATTCAGAAATCTATCTCCCGACGGGGAGGTAGCCCGGGGACTTCCTCCGGAAAGACATCCTCGTATTCAGCCACAATTACAGGAAACTGTAAACTCATAACATCTTCTGCACAAAAGGCTAGGCCAGCCAACTGATATGAAATCAGTTGTTCCCTCCTATGCACGAGTCCATCCTGCGCTACCTGGGTCTCTCTTTCATCGAAAAAATAGAACCTCATTCCGTCACTGTAGACACACCGCACCCTTCGCCTAAAACAATAAATCTGGTCATGAACTGTGGATAACCAATCCATGCCAAGAATGTCATCGTAAGGCCTCGATGCTACCACCAAGAGGTTCCAACCAAAACTCTCGCCTCCAAGGGTATGGTCACACTGCCTGCAAAGGTGTGTGATCTCTGAATCTTCTCCAGTAGGTGGTTATAAGCATAAAGGTCGAGTCAACGGCTCAACTGGAATTTCAAGGTCTCAAACAAGATAAGAAGCCGGAAAGGAATGACTAGCACCTATGTCTGTAAATATGGCAGCCAACGTTGAAAAGACACAGATAATACCTCTAATCATTCCAGGAGTACCTAGGTCATAAGCCTCCTCGCCTGCAGCTGTCCCTACCTCTTTCAACCAGCTCCCTGTGCCTGGGGTGGACCTCCTGGGGGTGGTGGTGGTAATGGGTCGAAACGCCAACCACCTCCATCTTCTCTCCCAGATCCTCTGCCACGTCTGCTGCCTCGGGGATCATCCTTCTCCACACGTTTCCTCTATCTCGTTGGTTTATCCACTACTCATGTGTCAGTACCACGATGGGTTGGACAATCTCGAGCGAGATGTCCCATGCCGTCACATGAGTAACATCGCCTCTCTCGAGGCTGGCTGGAAGCGCCCTGTGAACCTTGTATGGTTGATCCCCTGTCCTAGGATCTCCTCTGGAAACATCTCCCATGCCTGGGTCCCTGACGTCGGCTCCCTGCCACAGAGGTCTCTACTCCAGCTCACCCACAGCTGAAAACTGTCGGCTGTCCCTGCTCTGCCAGGAAGCTCTCGACCACCGAAGCCCGCTCGAGCACCCCAGCATAAGTAGGAATTCTCATAGAGATGATTCTAACTCAGATATCTCTGCGCAAGCCCCGCTCAAAAGTCTGAGCTCTGAAGTACTGATCTCTGACCATATCCATCGAGTATCGCGAGAGGTCGGTAAACCTCGATGAATAGTCAGCCACCGACATGGTTCTCTACTAGAGCTGAAGAAGCTCCTGTATACGTACCGCTCTCAGGGTTACCGATGAAAACTCATATCTAAAGAGACGCTCAAACTCCGACCAAGCAAGATTCGCCTCATCGTGAGTCTGGATGACCAAACTCCACCATCCCCATGTCGAGCCCTGCAGAAGGCTCGCTACCCGGACCACCGTTTGGTCTGTTGGTGTCCTGACCAAACAGAAGACTCCGGTCGCTGCCTCAAGCCAGTCCTCTGCTACCTAAGGGTCAGGATCGCCTCAAAACCTGAGGGGTATCTGTATCCAAAACTCGTGGATTGCGCTCAGCCTGCACTCCTCCTCCACTGGTACAGCAGGCGTCAAACACTGCCCCATAGGTGGTGGAATAAATGGCATGCCAGCTGGTGGTAGAACTGGGGGATCTGGTCCCTGTATCAAAGCTTCATCACTGAGGGGGTCATCATCGTGATCGAGCTGCTGGATCCTAGTGGGAGCGCGTCGTGGAGGCATCCTGTTTAAGAAACAAGATATATCACAATCAATGAGTATATCTGGAGAGATGACTCAAGAAGGACATGGAAACCACAACCAATTCCTATATGATGCATGTACCATTACTTTTCCCCATATAACTAGTGTTTTCATGTTCCAAGTCTAAAAGCAAGTTATTAGAGCCCTGGTGTATGGATACGTTGGCTGCCGCACCAACACTGGGGTCCCTGACATGAGAGCTGAACAAGAAACACTTAACACTATTTCCCCAAACCAACTCAAAGACTCTTGGTCATAAGGTAGAACCGACCACCTCTGATACCACTCTATGACGACCCGTCCCTGTGGGGTCCGAGCCGCAACTCCCAAAGACAGCCTCCAATAGGCCAGGGGGTGGTGACAAGCACCGAGTATGCATGATACTAACATGGGAGGCATTGCCTATAAACCTGTACACACGCACACAAATCTGCAATCCCACAAAGATGAAAAGTAAAAACTACTAAAAGGAAAAGATTCATGCATACACTAAAACCCGACCAACAGAGTACAACAGGGAAGTAAAGTACATTAAAGTAAAACCCTGGGCCAAAAGTACAAGCCCACCAAAAGAAAGTTTGCAACAAGTCCAGCCTATAAAGAACGGTACTGGGACTACAATCCACCGCCGAAGGAACACACCTCGGCCTGTCTGATCTCACTGAGCACCGTCCGGTCCTAGTCCGCCTAGAATCATGTCAAAGGCTTGCTCATCTTCACAAGACACGACACGTGCAGGCAAAGCCTGTGCATGGATGAGTATAACAATACCAAGTAGGACACCCCGAAAACCACAAATGAAAAACAACAAAGGAAAAATACCACAAAGAAAAGGTACAGTTAGCTCTACACAGTATATGTCTACGAAACATATAACAAGAATATCCAGATATAATTATACACAAACGACCTTCGCAATACCGCCACTAGATCCATCTCGATGATCCCACTAAGCTTACTATCAGGAGAACGCACTCCTAGGTCTGAAGAGAGAGATACGAAGTACTCGTTCCGAGAGAACACACTCCACAAGTAACTTGGGAACAAAATACTCAGATGAGGATTATAGCCAATTCATGGGGTGATTCTGACAACTCAGTCTGGGCTAATCCTCTAAGCATAGGATCAGCGCCTGGGTAATGTTGGTCACGTCGATACCAAGAACTCTACCTAGGGTTCCAGAAATGAATAGAAGATCCGGCTCAGAGGAGATTCCAACATCTCTATACAGGGAGTTCTGCTGAAGGGATCATACTCATGTATAAAGGAGTCAATAACAGAACCTTCAGGGAATTACCAAGGGTAAGAACCCGAAGAACTAGTCCAAGTCACAGGAGGCAAGTGGCTCGAGCCTTGAAGAATTTATTACACGGCGTGTACTATGGTTACACGCCGTGTTCCTTGACCCCGGGTACTGCCCATGTAAACGGCCCGTGTACTTTGGATTTTCTGGATAGAAAACAACTACACGGTGTGTGGAATAAAATCACACGCCGTTTTCGAGTGGCTGGGCTCGCTATGTGTATGCTGGCCATGTGCCCGTACACGGTCTCTGCCCGTGTCAGTGTCGCATGTACGTGTACCAGTACACGGGTACCCCGTGTATCTGGCCGGGTTTGGCCGGGGAGGGGTATACATGGCATGTATGTGGCCGTGTATCCTGCCCATGTCCGTGTACTCCCAGAGTACACGCCAGGTAACCCTACCGATGAACACACGCCGTGTAGCCCATAATACACGGTGTGTAGTCGGGATTTTTCCTGAAACAGCGTCTTCTTCCCCTCGCTTTCGCCGATCCTTCAGATCTTCTTTTTCTCATCCGTTCGTCATGATACTCCAAGGGTTGGTTCGCCTTATCACACGAACACCGAAAATGGTGTTTTCGGTCCTCAAATCAGATCATAAACATCAATCGATCCGCCTGAAGAAAAATGCCCAAAAATCCTTATCTCCCAAACCACTCTAAATCCCTCACTGAAACCATCATCGCACCTCCATGGGATTGCTTCGGGATTGAATCTTGAATCATGGATTGTTGCGCCAACAAACGAATGTGCAACGATCGATTTCCTCCAAGAACGCGTAGAACACAATGAAGAATGCGAGGGAGAAAAGAAACAAGAATTAAACAAGGGGGACAAACCTCGATCATTGTTTTTGATGATCCGGGTTCGTCGCCGTTAGATAAAAACCCACAACAATCAAAAGATTATAATTCTCCAGTATTTGATCTCCCGACCTAACTCCAAATCGCACCCACCCGCAAAACGATCGATCCACGGGCTAATCTGTTCGTGGATTAGCCTGGTTCGTCATAGAAAACAAAAATGAGGAAAAGAGAGATCAATAACAATCATCCTACATGGATTCTCTGTGTTTTCCAGCGATGAACCACTCACCGCGTCGTCATCGTCGTCAAAATCCATCAAGAACGTCGTTGCCGCCGCATTGGGGGACCCCTCCAGAGCCACCAAGGGTTTTCAGGGTTATGGGGTTGTAACCCTAGAACCTGGAACAAGCCTCCTTTTAAAGAGGATAAAAGATATGATATTTTAAAATAGATTATTGCATGAATAAATTAGTTTTATTAAATATTTTATTACTGTTGCATCCAAAATCCATATTTTACCAACGACCTGCACCTGCCAAAGTTAGGCCTCACCTAAGGTAAAATCGTTGTTCCGAACGCAACAGTGCCCTCAGATATCTAATTCAAGCACCTTTTCGGGTGTTATTCCACTTTTTCAAGAAAACTGCATGCGCGCATAATTTAATTATTAAATTAAATTCAAAAATTTGTCTCGGGCTCACTGGGCCTCAGATCTGCACGCCGTCTGAGATCCTGGTCTCAAAATAATTCCCATATAATTTTAAAATAATAAATGGAAAAAATCTGGGACATTACATATATATTAATATACAAATAAATATAACTACATATTCATATAAATAAATAGATATATCATTAAAGGGAGAACCAAACAAGATGAACGAGTGGTAAATACTACTACACATATGGCCTTTCACAATGTGCAAAATGGCCTTTAACAGGGGTAAAAAAGTGATGTTAATCAAACCGATGATAAGTGGGGCCCTTTATCAGGGCTTTTTTAGTGCTGATAAAGGCCTAGCCCCATGCAGTATTTGGTTTATCTAACAACACACCCAAAACAAAACCTACAATTAAAACTGTACACCCAGAATCAAACCAGCTATATATACTTGATTGACATCATCAATACAAAAATTCCCACCCACAATATATATAAAAATGATTATATTTACATTTCAAACAAAAAGTTTTATAAAATTACTTTTACAATGGTCGAACAAACATTCTAAAACATTAATATTTCACATTTTGATGATCGTGATCCCCTCTCAATAATGTCCTACCATGGTATTAGATTTCGAACAAATCATCTCAACCTGAGGAAAATATTCCACCTATATAAAAAAAATATTATGTTAGTAACACTATAACGAAATAAATTAAATATTAATATGAAATAAAACATTAATAAAAGGTCAATATTTAATAAAAATGACACATTTGGTGTTATAATAATCATATCGTGTGCCCTATTGAGGTGGGGTAGATTCCTAGACGTTACAAATGAGTTATGGATCATTTTCTTAAAATATTAAAAAAAATAAGAATGCATTTTATCAATTTTAAGTATGCCACTTGTTCATTTACTAAAATTAATGTAAATATTAAATAATGGAATATTTGGAGTTATATCGGCCACACCATGTGTCGTATTGGGGTACATATGATTCATAACTATCAAAAATTACTGATGAATCATTTTCATCAAGTAACAAAAGAAATCCAAATTATTTTTTTTAGTTTTTAGTATGTTCGTTGTGTTTTTTTACTAAAATATCATTTTAAACTAGAAACACACATTTTGAGTCATACTGGTCATATCGTGTGTCAGTTTGACATAAGACTGCTTCATACACATCATTTATGACTTATGATTTTTGTCATAAATTATCAAGACAATCAGAGTGTTTTTTCTTGGTTTTTAGTGAATGACAAATTTTGAATTAAAATTTTCATTTTAAACTAATAACAGAATCATTTGGTCATAACAGTAACATTGTGCATCAGATTGAGGTTAAATTAACTCCTATACATCACAAATGACCCATGAATCATTTTCATAAACCATAAAAACAATCTAAAGGCATTTTTTTAGTTTTTAGTATGTCACATGTTGTTTTCATTTAAATTAATGTCAATTTTAAATTAAAAGAGACACTTAGAGTTATACCAGCCACACCACATGTCTTATTGAGGTCTGAATGATCCCTACACGTAATAAATCACTATTAAAATGTTTTCCTAAAAAACAATATGAATGAATTTTATCTGTTTTTAGTATGTAACTTGTAGTTTTTACTTAAATTAATGTCAATTTTATACAAAAATAGACACTTGGAGTGATACTAGCCACACCGTAAGTCGTATTGAGGTGCAGTTGATTCCTATATGTCAAAAATGTATAATAGACCATTTTATTAAAATATAAAAATAATCTGAAAGAGTTTTCTTTGTGTTCAGTAGGTCACTTATTGTTTTTTGTTAAATTCATGTCAATTTTAAATAAAAAGATACACTTTGAGTTATTCTAGATACACCATGAATTGTAATGAGGTACGATTGATTCTTACATGTCAAAAATGAATCATGGATCCTTTTACTAAAGTATCAAAATAATATGAATGAGTTTTATCAGTTTTTAGTATGTCACTTTTTCTTATTAAATAAATTAATGTCAATTTTAAATAAAGATACACACTTGGAGTCATAACAGACACACCATGAATCAAATTGAGGTTAATTTTACTCCTACAAATCAAAAATTACTCATGGACTATTTTATGAAAATATAAAAACCATAAAAATACATTTTCTCGGTTCTCAGTGTTCCCCATATTGATTTAACTTAAATTGATGTCCATTTAAAATAAAAAGAGGCAATTTCAGTTATACCGGATAGGCCATGCATTGTAATGAGGTGAGGCTGATTCCTACATGTCAAAAATGAATTATAGATCAATTTTCTAGAGTATAAAACAATATGAATATATTTTCTCGATTTTCTCTATGTCAGTTATTTTTTTGACTAAAATTTCTTTTCAAACTAGAAGCACACATTTTGAGTCCTACCTGTTGCATCATTCATTAGTTTGATGTGAGACTACTTCATACACGTCAAAAATTACTTATTAATCACTTTCCTAAATTATAAATACAATCATAGTTTGTTTTCTTGTTTTTTAGTGAGTGACACATTTTGAACTAAAATGTCAATTTTGAACTGATAACAGACACTTTTAGTCATATTATTCTCATAGTGCATCGAATTGAGGTGTGTTTGATTCCTACACATCAAAAATGGCTCATGGATAGTTTTCCTGAAGTATCAAAACAATATAAATTAATTTTATTGATTTTCAGTATGTCACATTTTTTGTTTTTCAATTTAATGTCAATTTAATATAAAAATACACACTTAAAGTCATATCGGCCCCAACGTGCATCATATTGTGGGGTAGTTAATTTTTACATGTCCCAAATAACTCAATAATTATTGTCCAAAAATATCAAAACAATCAGATTGTGTTTACTCAGTTTTTAGTATGTCACATATACTTTTTACTATAAGTAACACTACTGGAAATGTGGGTTTTACACATGATTGTTTACCATTGGATTTCTTAAACTATTGTTAAAGAAGGGCAAGGAAACCCTTTCCCAATGGTTCCTTAAAATCATTGGCAATGCGGTGTTCACATTACCCTTTCCCAACAGTTTCATAAAACCGTTGGGAAAGGGAACCCATTTTCCAACGTTTCTGATGAACTGTTTGGGAAAGGGTACCCTAAACACCCCTTTCCCAACGGATTTTAAAAACCGTTGGTAAATCATTTCCCCAAATACAATCAGGCCTCTTCTCTACCCCAATCGTGATAGAACCGTGAAATCAAATTGGGGCTCGACACCTCTCTCGAACTCCCCCATACGAAAAGGTGAAAATCCATCTGAATATTCTCAAATCAGGTATTTTATTCTTTATACACATATTCTACCTTGTTTTTATTTTTATTTATATATTATTTTAGTTATAAGTTTTGATTTTGATGTGATTTCACCATAAAAATAGGGAAATGAACGAATATTTTTTTAATTAATTAGTTGCCCATGGAATATCATTGTTGTTATAATGTCCATGCTAAATAAAGTGGTAATGTAATAGAAGACCTTGAAAAAATTGTGGAAGTTGGGGCATGTTTTTCTATGAGAGGTTTTTTTTTGTGTTTCATTATATGTTATAGGCTGTTTTATGGTGATTGAGGTGAGTAGTTGGGCTTTGTGATATGTGGGGTTGTAATGTGATGGTTAGTGGGAATGGATGTGAAATGTGAAGTTGTGTGATAGTGATGAAGTGTGGTGGTGTTGTGCCAGGTGGAGGTGTTGTGTGATGAGGTTGTGGTGTATGATGTGGTGAGGTAGTTTTGGTTGTGCGGTGGTTTGTGATGTGAAATATTGTTGTTGTGATATGTGATTGTTTTGGGGAGATGGTTGTCCGATGAAACATGGAGACGATGGTTATTGTGATATGGTGAGTTGTTGTGTGGTGGTTTTATTAGTTTCTTGGTTATCTATGGAATAAATTATTCTGTTAAAACAAAAAAAACAAGATAGTAAATAAATGAGATGGAATATAAATGGATGTGTGGTAAATGGATTTAATTAATTTAACATTAAATGAATGGACAATGTAATTGTGAATGAAGTGGCTTATAAATGAATGTGGGAAATGTTATGTGTCATGTGTGGTGGTGGTGTGTTGTGTTGGATATAGTGGTGAAAGTGGTTGTGATGTTTTATGTGTTGTATGGTAGTAGTGAAGTGTGTGATTATATAGTTAATGTGAACCCATAGGTTGGGTATTTTGTGCTATCTATATATCATGTATTTTATGTTATTTCTACACATTCCTTACCAAAGTTTGATAAACGTTCAAATGATAAAAGGTTTTGAGTAATGGGTATTTTTCCTAATATCTGGGATGGTTGTTATATGGTTGGATAGCTACCATGTCTTCCCTACTCTTCCTTCATAAGTGATTGACCATGTGTTTTTAGGGAATATGGGATGTGATTTTCCATGTGTCTTTAGGTGATATGTACAATGATTTCCCTAGTGTTTTCTGGTGATGTGTGATGTGATAAGGATATAATAAGATGTGGCATGTGGTTGGGGTCATGTAGGGTAGGAGGATGGCACAAGGTTGATGTTATTAATGTTCATGATACCCTTATAATATGGTTATGGGATGAAGCATGATGTGATGTTATAACACATTACGTTCTTGTTGGTTTTACATTTTTTCAATAAAAAATTAGTCTGTTTTTTCACATGTGTAGTTGATACCTTGATTATTTTCTTCCTTTATTGTTTACATAAATGTATTTTCTATTAAAGTACAATTCTATTGAATTTTTTATGACAAAATGACTTATATAAATTCTTTTTACAGAATTGACAAATGTTGGATGAATGAAACCGATCGGATCTCAAGCGATTTTCAAAACAATTCTGACAGATTTATAGATTTTTCATTTCACAATGCTTTATATAGGGGTTGCATACACTGCCCATGTTCCAATTGTGTTGGTAGAGCTTGGTTGAGCTGTGAAGAAGTCAGCTACAACATAACCAAAAATGGTTTTCAAGAAAACTACTTTGTGTGGTGTCAAAATGTCGAGAAAATGAAATCTACAATTGGTGATGATCGAAATGAAAGGACTGGAATGGAGAATTTGTTAGATGATTAGTTTCTGTTTATTCGTCATCATGAAAATGAAAGGATTTTGACTCTAGAAGACATTTATATGGGAAAAGCTGATGAATCTTGTGAAAATGATGATATTTATAAGGTGAAAAAATTGAATGATGCTGCCATGACTTTAGTATATCGACAATGCTATAAAATGAAAAAGCTGGAATTTTTAATCTGATTGTTTCTTTGGAAAACTATGTATGGGATTTCTAATACAACAATCGATTACATTCTTGACCTCTTGAAGGATTTACTTCCATATGATGCAGATATTCCGTCAAACCACTATATGGCATGGAATTTGGTTGACGAACTTAGATATTCAAGAAACAAAATTCATCCGTGCCCAAAAGATTGAAGTTTATTTTGGGAGGAAACCACATAACGAAATGATTGTATAAAGTGTGGCACATCCCACTGGAAGTCAAAATCTGATGGAACACCATCACACATTCCACAGAAATTAATGTGGCACTTTCCATTGATCCCCAGACTCCAGAATCTTTTTATGTCTGATGAAATATCAATAAAAATGTGATGGCATGATACCGAGTGAAAGAAGACTAATGATGAGTTGGTTCATCCTGCAGATGGATTTTCATGGAAGATATTTGATGCTCGAGATCCTGATTTTGTAGTTGACGTGCGTAATGTGTTGCTGGGTCTTTCATGCGACGGTTTTAATCCGTTTGGGAAGATGCTTACTTCGTACAGCACATGGCCAGTTTTTATACACATTTATAATCTTCCCCCATGGTTGTGTATGAAAAAACCTTTCACTTTAATGAGTATACTCATATCTGGTCCTTCTGATCCTGACATTGATATTGATGTACACATTCAACCTTTAAGAAAAGAGTTGAAACTTCTTTGAGATGTGAGTGTGCGCACATAAGATGCATTTTCGATAGATATATTTCAGATGTGTGCTGCGCTTATGTGGACAATCAATGATTTTGCGGCTTATGAAATGATGTCTAGATGGAGCACAGAGGGAAAACAATCATGTCTAGTTTGTATGAAGAATACACAAACCATAAGACTGAAACATCACTGTAGTTTCAGTTTTATTGGACATCGATGATTCTTTCTAAAGGATCATCCATAGAAAATGAATCGTCAAATATTTGATAATACCATAGAGACCGATGATCCACCTCAATGTATGTCTAGAACTCATGTGCTTAATGAATTGAACGATTTTAGTTTTTTTGGGAAGGATCAACTGAAATCTGTAAAGAGAAAGAATGTTTCCACTAAAACCTGTTACAATTGGAGGAAGAGGAATATCTTTTTTGATTTTCCTTATTAGCCAACCAATTAGTTAAATGATTTCTTATACATAATGAATATTGAAAAGAATATATGCGAAATGTTTCTTTTGGTTCTTCTAAATGTCAAGGGGAAGACAAAAGATGATTTACGATCTCGGCGTGACTTGGTGGATTGGGGCATCAGACTAGAATTGCATCCTGTGCGTATTAGTGAAAATAAATGGAAACTTCCATGTGCTTCTTATGTGATGACACCTATAAAAAAACAATTTCTGGAAGTATTAGAGACTATTAGAGTGCATGATGTCTATTCAAGGAACATATCTAAATGGGTCATCTGAAGAGAGTTGAAGCTAAAATCGTTGAAGACTCATGATTATCACGTTCTGCTGCATGAGTTGCTCCCAATAGAAAGTTGTCATCTTTTTTCCAATAATGTAAGGGTGGCTATTATTCGGTTGTGCCATTTTTTAGATATCTTTGTGCTAAGAAGTTGTCCAAGTCTTTCTTGTAAAAAATGTTGACAGATGCCCTATTAATTTTTTTTGATTTGGAGAAACTATTTTCTCCATCATTTTTCGCATGCATGCTGCATCTGACTGTCCATATTCCCACATTAATACTTCTAGGAGGACCTGTTTCTTTTCATTGGATGTATCCAAATGAATGAAATATGTTCACATTAAAGTCTTATGTCCGAAACAAAAATCATCCTGAAGGTTCTGTCGTGAACGATTACATGGCTCAAGAATGTATGGATTTCTACTCGATGTATTTGTCTGATCTTACTAAAAGATTGAACATACCAATGAGAAATGAAGAATAACAATATAAGAAAATTGAACCCAGTTTTCCATCACATCCTCAAACAGGAGGAATTCCTGGATCATATACATTGAATACATTAAGCCTTGAAGAGCGGCAGATGGAACATCGCACAGTTTTGTTCAACTGTGATTTGTTCGATGACTGTATCAGGTAACTAAATTGATTATGTATATCATACATATATATCTATTAAACTATTCATATTTTTTATCTACAGGGAACATAAATCAATGATAAATGGGAAGCATCGTTCTTTATCTTTGAGAAGGAGAGAGACTTTTCATAGAAAAGAGTTTTCTGGTTGGTTAAAATTTAAGGTAAAAATATTACTGTTTAAAATAATTATATCAATATTTAATTAAGTTTACTAGTCATTTATATTTCATGTATTGAGATTTTCTGCTAACTCTGTCTCTGTGGAAATAAGATCTTTGGCTTTTGGTCCTAATACAGTGGATCATGACTGTAAATCAATTGTTATCAATGGGTACAAATTTATTGTCACCGAACGAGAAAAGAACATGAGAACACAACATGATGGTGTTATGGATACTGCCACAACAGATTTTTATGCTAGTGCATTAGATAGTAGACTGTGATTTGTAAATGTGGGTTATTATGGAGTTGTTGAGAAAATAATAATATTGGATTATTACTCTCGTGGACGAGTCACAATGATGAAATTCCATTGGTTTGATTCGATGATGAGACATGGCACATTTATTGATGATTGTGGATTTGGAGTAATTAATATGACTCACACATTTGCTACCGAAGAACCATATGTGTTAGCATCAATGGGTAAACATGTTTTTTATGTCAAAGACTAACTTCAACCGGAATTTAGTGTCATAGTTGAAGTAATTCCATGACATATTTTTGATGATGGTGATGATGGGATTGACATTGTCCCTAGTTCCATTACGACAAATCCATTTATTTATTTTGATGACTCCAATAGCTCAATTGACAGAGTTGATTGTGAACCTAAAGTTGTGGTTGAAAATATATATAATCAATTATCCATGTTCTCAATTATTTTGGTTTACCTCGAGTTGGGTTGTTATGGTTGGTAATATTCAAATTGATTTAGTATTGATCGCAAATATGTTTTAGTTGACTTTCCAGTTATATGAATTTTCAATGTTTATTGGTTGTAGTTTTATTTGAATTGCATTTTCTATTTTGGAATTAAACGGTATTCAAACCTAGTCAAGAAATATTCCTAACTTGGTGAACATTACAACATGTATGAGTTATTAAATCCATTTAAGCTCTTTTAAAACAATTGAGAGCTAAATTACCAATGAATCCCCCTATTCCCTCTTATATTTAGTTTTTTGGGTTACACATTATTTTCCTTTTTCAAATTAATTACATATTTGTTTTCAAAAGCAAGAAATATAGACAATTAAAGAGAGACGAAGGAAAAAAATGATGGAAAACAATCGTCGAATGGTGGAGTTGGGAATTCCTTCATTAGTGACTACAGTGAGTACTTTATTTCAAATTGATATATATAATGAATATATAATGTCATGTGATTAATATTTTTATAAACATTTTTGTAGGATCCACCTATACGTCGACATTTATTGGACGAGGAGCCTAGTACTGGTCCTAGTACTCAGGCTGGTGGAACGAGGTGGGTTCGTACTAGAGGTGGTCGAGCAGCTGTGGGTACCCGACTAGACCCTACCCCTCCCACTGTCATGTCATCCTTCCCACATTATGATCCCGGTGTGTCTTTAGGGACACACAAGATATTTAGGCCTCCCATGTTTTCTCTACCTTCTAGATCTTCTGGCCCATCATTTTCACATCCCATGATGATTCCCACTCCCCAGTCAGAATCTGGTCAGACAGCTGTCGCATCATCTTTTCCTTCTACTTCAGTCTCTCCGAGATTCTATATTCCACCGTCTTCGACTCCTGTTCCACCACAGGGTGTTCCATCAGTTTCTATGGATCCAGCGGCGCTCAACGATCAGATCGACACAGGTATATTTATAGAACCCTAACAAATTTTTATAGCAGTATTTATTTTCATTATAACATGTTTTTATAAAATTTTTGTTTTTCTTTCACGACAGTTATATATACTGACAGGATGTGTGGTCGGGGGCGTACACACATGCATTCGGTGTGGAACCTCGGCACACAGGTTATGGTGGATTATAATTAAGACAACCAAATGGTTGAGAAAACAGGGCATCAATGTCTGAGTTTTTTTGCGAAGCTTCCCAAATACTCTGACATCATTCCCATTAGCTTGCTATCGTGGATACATTTTCCAAATGATGTCAAGGATAGAGCTTGGGCTGAGATATGGTTAAAAAAATCTCTTCTATTTAATTCCATTAATTATTTTTGTATTTATATGAATTAATATTTTGATGTCAGATTTGATTTAATTTTCCAGATGGTGAGGGTGCACGATCAGAACGTCTAAAGGATTTAGGCGAGATTCGGAGAGCCTACAAGCATGAGTTGTATATTGGCTGGGTTTCTAGAGTTGGAACTAGGTTAGAGGTGGTACCAGTGGTGTATGATTGTCCTGTAGAGCAGTATCGTAAGATGATTACTCATTGGACAAGTTCCTAGTTTAAGGTATTAATTACATTTGAGGTATTTAAATAATAACTTTCATGTTTTTCATTAATACTATCTATTTCATTTTCATATTTTATTTATGAATCATCTGGAAAAAATAAAAAGAACATTGATGCAAAAAAGACCTCCACACATTGGGACGCACTACGATGCCTGATCATGAGAGGAAGCATGTATGACAATTGTTTATATGATTTCTTTATGACTTACACTTTCTTTTGTTTCTGCAATTATTTAATAGTTTGACAACATTATCATATAAATTTAGATTTCAATGTCATTGTAGAGGAAAATACAAAATATTTAAGGACGTATTCCTCAAGCAAAACAGTTTTTCTTGAGTAAACAGAAAAATGATGGAAGTGACGTCAACGAAGCGACTCAGCAGCAGATTGTCAGTTATAATATGTTGATTTTATATTTTAATATCTATCTTTTAACTTAATAATATATTTATATTTGTAATAGGCTTCATTAGAGGCCTTAGATGCCCATGAACAAGACAGTTTTGGGCCAACTGATTACTTACATCAGGTTTTGGGAGAGGAGAATCCTGGCAGAGTACACTGACGAACTAGGATAGCCCCGACGAGTTATTGGCCCTCCTCAGGTATGAGTTGTAGTTCCACTAAGATGCAGCAAGTTAAGGCATCAGATGAACAGGATGGGAAAAGGGCCATAGTGATGGTAGAACAGTCTGCTAGGGAAAACAATGCATTTAAGAAATTTATTTAAGTTTTATGTCCGACACTTCCACCAGAGGCCAGCCCAGCTTTTGATGAATATATTTCATCGATACATTCTATATTAGGTGAACCAGGTGGCAGTTCTAGTGGTGTTAAAGACGATTTCCATGCTGACGATGATGATGGTGAGGAGTCTGATGTGGAAAAGGAGGGAGAGGAGGAGGGTGAGGCAGATGGCAAGGGCGAGGCAGAGGGTGAGGGCGAGGAGGAGGGATAGGAGGGCGAGGATGATGATGGGGATGAGGACGAGGGTGATGATGGTGGTGATGATGGTGATGGTGATGATAGTTATGATGATGTAGGACAAGTTGGTCCGTTACATTTTTGACTAATATTACTGAGATTTGATGTTTAATCTATTCTAGTTGTTGGTTTTATCCAAACATGTAGTATAGTATTGCAGTTGAGTTATTTTATATATTTCCTGTTTTCATGGATGTTGATGTATTTTAGTGGTTGTGTGTTTGTGAACTCCCTGGACAACCACTCCCCTTCATGGACCCTAGACAACCCCGCCATCCTCCTTGGACCCCAGAAAGCCCCAGACAGCCCCCCCCCCCACCCTCCTCCATGAACCATGGACATCCCCCCAGACATCACCCCAGAAAGTGCCTCAGACAACCCCGACCATCTTCCTTGGACCCCAGACAGCCCCCCGGATAGCCCCCCCCCCACTATCCTCCTCGGTTCCCGGACTGCCCCCCGAACAGCCCCCCGGACACCCTCCCAGACAGCCCACCCGACAGCCCCGCCAACCTCCTCCCCGGACCCTGGACAGCCCCCCGGACAGCCCCCCCCCCATTCATGGACCCCATAAAACCCCAGAAAACCCCCCAGACAGCCCCTGTATAGCCCCCCCACCCTCATCATTCATCCCCAAACAGCCCCCCAAACACCCACCGGACAGCCCCCCGGACAGCCCCCCGGACAGCCCTCCAAACAGCCCCCGGACAGCCCCCCAGACAACCCCCCACTATCCTTGATTTCATTTACTACTAGAAAATCTATAATATATATTTTATTTATTTTCATCATGGTAATCAATGTAAATCACATTTACTCATCTAATCAATATCCTAGATTCGTGGTATGTTATAAAAGGGATGTATTCATTGGGCATGACATTGTTAGCTCTGAAATTTTTCATAGCATGATAAACTAAAATCAAATCCATACTAAGAATGATATAAAAATATTATATATGAATTTCTACAAGATTTTATGTAAATACCATTCCACTAATAGTCACATGAGGATTCTCATAAATCTTGTTTACCTTAATATTTCCACAAGGATTTTTAGTAAAAGTTTTATCTATTATTAATTTTCTGATATTCTCATTTTAAATGTAAAATTATCATAAATAAATTAATTTAATGACCCATAGTCTAATAGTGTATTTGAATAATGTGAATAAACAACTAACATAGTACTCTAAATGTGTCTCTTTTGGTTAAAATGGATATGATTATAAGTGAAAAGTACAACTGACATACGTAAAACTGACCAAACGCATTTGGATTCTGTTGATAATTTATCACAATGATCCATGGGTCATATGTGACATGAAAGAGCCAAACCAGGCTCAATCCGAGTCGCGATGTGGCTGGGATCAGTCTAAGTGTCTCTCTTTTTTTTAAAATGGGCAACATTTTAAGTACATACAGAAATCCTAAAAAACGCCTTACAAATGTGTTGATGATTTATGAAAACTATCCATGGGTCATATGTGACATGCATGAGTCAACCCCACCTCAATACGAGGAACGGTGTGGTTGAAACCAATCATAGTGTCTCTCTTTTGTTTAAAATGGACATGATTATTAGTGAAAAGAACAACTGGCATACGGAAAACAGACAAAACACATTCGAAATCGGTTGATAATTTATCACAACGATCCATGGGTCATATGTAACATATAAGAGACATCCCGGGCTCAATCTGAGTCGCAGTCTGACCGGGATCATTCAAAGTGGCTCACTTTTGATTAAAATGGAAAACATTTTAAGTGAAAAACATCCATTGGCATACGAAAATCTGACCAAATGCATTCGGAATGTGTCGATACTTTATCACAATGATCCATCGGGCATATGTGACGTGTACGATTTAACCCCGCCTCAATACGAGGTGCGGTGTGTCCAACACCCCTCTAACTGTGTCTCTTTTGTTTAAAATGGACAGGATTATAAGTGAAAAGAACAACTGGCATACGGAAACCCAACCAAATGGATTTTGATTGTGTTGATACGTTATCACAATGATCCATTGGTCATATGTGATGTGTACGAGCCAACCTGGGCTCAAACTGAATTGTATTGTGGCCGGGATCAGTCAATGTGTCTCTCTTTTGTTTAAAATGGAAAACCATTTAAGTATATACGGAAAACCGACCAAACGTATTCAGTTTCCATTGAAAATTTAGGAGAATGATCCATGGGTCATATGTGACGTGTACGATTCAACCCTACCTCAATATGATATGTGGTGTGGCTGGCACCACTTAAAGTGTCTGTCTTTTGTTTCCAAAGGACATCATTTTAAGTAAAAACATCAACTGCCATACGGAAAACCGACCAAATGAATTTGGATTGTGTCAATACTTTAGAATAACTATCCATGGTTCATATGCAACATGTAAGAGTCAACCTAGCCTCAATATGAGATGCGGTGTGGCAAACACCACACTAACTGTATCTCTTTTGTTTCAAATAGATAGGATTATAAGTGAAAAGTACAACTAGCATACGAAAAACTGACAAAACGCATTCGGAATCTGTTGATAATTTACTACAACAATCCATGGGTCATATGTGACGTGTACAAGCCAACTCGGGCTCAATCTGAGTCGTGGTGTGGCTGGGATCAATATAAGTGTCTCTCTTTTGTTTAAAATGGACAACATTTTAAGTACATACTGAAAACCGAACAAATGCATTTGGTTTCCGTTGAAACATTAGAAGAATGATCCATGGGTCATATGTGACATGTACGAATCAACACTACCTCAATCTGAGATGCAGTGTGGCTGGAACCACTCAAATTGTTTGTCTTTTCATTCAAAAGGACATCATTTTAGGTGAAAAACATCAACTAGCATATGGAAAACTGAACAAACGCATTTGTATTGTGTTGATAATTTAGAAAAACGATCCATGGGTCATATGTGACGTGTAAAAGTAAACCTCCGCTAAATACGAGGTGCGGTGTGGCCAACACCACTCTAACTGTGTCTCTTTTGTTTAAAATGGACAGGATTATAAGTGAAAAGAACAACTGGAATATGGAAAACCGACCAAATGCATTCGGAATCTGTTGATAAATTATCACAACGATCCATGGGTCATATGTGACGTGTACAAGACAACCCGAGCTCAATCTGAGCTGCAGTGTGGCTGGGATCAGTCTAAGTGTTTCTCTTTTGTTTAAAATGGACAACATTTTAAGTACATACGGAAAACTGACCAAACGCATTCGGTTTCCGTTGAAACATTAGGAGAACGATCCATGGGTCATATGTGATGTGTAAGAATCAACCCTGCCTCAATCTGAGATATGGTGTGGCTAGAACCACTCAAAGTGTCTGTCTTTTGTTTCATAAGAACATCATTTTAAGTGAAAAACATCAATTGGCATACGGAAAACCAACCAAACGCATTCGGATTGTGTTGATACTTTTGGAAACTGATCCATGGGTCATTTGAGACGTGTAAGAGTCAACCCCATCTAAATCCGAGATGCGGTGTGGCCGGCACCACACTAACTGTGTCTCTTTTGTTTAAGATGGACAAGATTATAAGTGAAAATAACAATTGGCTTACAGAAAATTGACCAATCACATTCGGAATCTGTTGATAATTTATCGAAACGTTCCATGGGTCATATTTGACGTGTACGAGTCAACAACTCCTCAGTTCGAGGCCCGGTGTAGCCTGGATCACTCTAAGTGACTCTTTTTTTTAAATGGACAACATATTAAGTACATACGGAAAACTGACCAAACGAATTCTAATTGTGTTGATTCTTTATTACAACGATCCATGGGTGATATGTGACATGTACGAGACAATCCGGGATTAATCCGAGTCGCGGTGTGGCTGGGATCAGTTTAAGTGTCTCTCTTTTGATTAAAATGGACAAAATTTTAAGTACATATGGAAAACTGACCAAACACATTCGGTTTCCATTGAAACATTAAGAAAACGATCCATGGGTCATATGTGAAAAGTAAGAATCATCCCCGCCTCAATATTAGACGCGGTGTGGCCAACACCACTCAATGTGTCTGTCTTTTGTTTCAAAGGGACATGATTTTAAGTGAAAAACATCAACTGACATACGAAAAACCAACCCAACACATTAGGATTGTGTCAATACTTTATCACAATGATCCATGGGTCATATGGGATGTGTACGAGTTAACCCCTCCTAAATCCGAGACGCGGTGTGGCCGGTACCACTCCAACTGTGTCTCTTTTGTTTAAAATGGACATGATTATAACTTAAAAGAACAACATGCATACGGAAAACCGACCAAATGCATTTGAAATGTGTTTATGATTTAGGAAAATGATCCATGGGTCATATGTGACTTGTACAAGTCAACCCCGCTTTAATCCGAGGCATAGTGTGGCCGGGATCACTCTAAGTGTCTCTCTTTTGTTTAAAATGGACAACATTTTATGTACACACGGAAAACTGACTAGACGCCTTCGGTTTCCATTGAGACATTATGAGAACGATCCATGGGGAATATGTGACGTGTTGGAATCAACCTCGCCTCAATCTAAGACGCCCTGTGGCCGGCACCACTCAAAGTGTCTGTATTTTGTTTCAAATGGACATCATTTTAAGTAAAAAACCTCAACTAAAATACGGAAAACCAACCAAACGCATTCGGATTGTGTTGATACTTTAGGAAAATGATTTATTGGTCATTTGAGACGTGTAAGAGTCAACCCCGTATAAATCCGAGATGCAGTGTGGTCGTCACCACTCTAACTATGTCTCTTTTGTTCAAAATGGACATGATCATAAGTGAAAAGAACAATTGGCGCACGGAAAACTGACCAAACGCATTTCGAATCTGTTTATAATTTATCACAACGATCCATGGGTCATATATGACGTGTACGGGCGAACCCGGGCTCAATCTGAGTCACAGTGTGGCCGGGATCTGTCTAAGTGTCTCTCTTTTGTTTAAAATGGTCTACATTTTAAGTACTTATGGAAAACCAACCAAACGCATTCAGTTTCCATTGAAACAATAGAAGAACGAACCATGGGTCATATGTGATGTGTACGAGTCAACATAGCCTCAATCCGAGGTGCGGTGTGGCCAAAACCACTCAAAGTGTCTTTATTTTGTTTAAAATTGACATCATTTTAAGTGAAAACAACAACTAGGATACGGAATAACAACCAAATAGATTCTGATTGTGTCGATACTCTATCACAACGATCCATGGGCCATATGCGACATGTATGAGTAAACCTCGACTCAATACAAGACACGGTGTGACCGATACCACTCATAGTGTCTCTCTTTTGTTTAAAATGGACATCTTTTTTTTGAAAACAACAACTGACATTAGAAAAACTGACCAAATGCATTCGAAATGTGTTGATGCTGTAGGAAAACGATCCATGGGTCATCTGTGATATGTATGAGTCAACCCCGCCTTAATCCGAGGCACGGTGTGGCCAGGATCACTCTAAGTGGCTCTCTTTTGTCTAAAATGGACAACATTTTTAGTACATATGGAAATCTGACCAAACGGATTTTGATTGTGTTGATACTTTAGCACAACTATCCACAGTCATATGTGATGTGTATGAATTAACCATGCCTTAAATCTGAGACCCGGTTTGGCCATAACCACTCAATGTGTCTGTCTTTTGTTTCAAAAGGACATCATTTTAAGTGAAAAACACCAACTGGTATACGAAAAACCGATCAAACTCTTTTAGAATGTGTTTATACTTTAGGACAATGATCGATGGGTCATTTGTGATGTGTACATGTTAACCTCACCTCAAGAAGAGGAACAGTGTGGCCGGTATCGCTCCAGGTGTATGTATTTTTTTTTAAAATGGACATCATTTCAGGTAAAAGTATATGGTATACAAAAAACCGATCAAATTATGAATTGAATTATGAATTCCACATATAATTATCATCTAAATTTTAAATTTAATTCTAAATGAATTATTTATGTTTATAATTACGTTATGAAGTATAATTTAATTATGGATTTGTATAGTTCTAGGATGCATTATATGTTAAATGTGTATGAATTTGTTATCACTATGTATGTGTTATTTGGTTATTGCAGGTACAATAATTGTATATGTATGTGTTAGTTTATTGCATGTACAATAGTTGGATTTAAAATGAGAGGGAATGCACAAAATGGGGCCTACTGTGCAAATTGCATAGCTGCTGTGCAAATTGCAGGCTCTTGTGCAATTTGCATAGCATAGGCTATGCCAACGGTTTCAAACCGTTGGAATAGCATCTATGATTCTTTTTTACCAATGGTTCAATGAACCATTTCTATAAAACCTTTCCCAATGGTTTAGAAACTATTGGGAAAGAGGAGAGTCATTGGGCTTTCCCAACCGTTCAAGCCAAACCATTGGGAAAAACTCTCCCAATGGTTTGGCACAACCATTGGGATAGGTTAATTTTTCCCCACCTGATCCCAACAGTTCACTGTAAACTATTTGGAAAAGCATTCCAAATGGCTTACTTCGCTGAGGTTTGCAGAACTGTTGGTATAACATATACCAATGGTTCTACAGCCTTTCCCAATGGTTCAGAACCATTGGGAAAGACTGTATTTCTAGTAGTGCAATGTCAATTTTAAATAAAAATACACACTATGAGTGATATCGGCCACTTGTTATTTTTTCTCAATTTTGAGTAGGTTAGTTTCTCTAATACCAACTATATTGACCCAGATATTTCATACATATATATCACATCTTAGTAGATTATTATTCCTTACATAACATAATGATCCATTCCATAATAGTTTAGGACTAATGGTTTTGGAAATATGAATACATAAAGAACAAGTTCATAAAAGTCTCTCATTAAGTTTGTATTTACTAGAAACCTGCATTGACGTAACATTTCTAAAACCATTCTTAATAACCTAAGGATATGAAACATAATAAATGGTGATCATAGATGTTCAATAAGTGTAAAAAATGGAGATATCAATTAGAATATAAGAATAACCTGAGAATAAAGATGTTAGAATGTGATATTAGCGTTATAAATTCATACATTTCCACTAGTGCAATAAAAGTTTTTTTATGTCGGTTATTTTTTATTTTTTTACATCAGTTTTTAGCTGAAGTTATTAAAATAGACATTATAAATATTGTTTTTTTATGTCGGTTGTTATAAAACTGACATAAAATTCATAAATCAGAATTGTTTTTCACGTCGGTTTCTAAATAATCGATGTAAAAAACCCTTCAGAGGCTCAATTTATCATGTTAGTTATTTAATAACTAGCTTGGTATATAGTTTTTCATGTCAGTTATTAAATAACCAATCTGATAAATCGAACCTCTGAAGGGTTTTTCACGTCAGTTCCTAAATAACTGATGTGGAAAATGATATACGATGTTGGTTATGTAATAACCAACGTAATAAAATATACCCATTCCTTTATTATTTCGGTTATAAAATAACCGATGTAAAAACCATTTTTTTAATAAAACTGCAATACCATTACTATGATCTGCCAATGTAGATCTAAAATAAGCAGAAACATGACCAAAATCAACCCAAAACCAGACCAGAATCTGTAACAGATAAACATTAGAACTAGTCCAAAATAAGAAGAACCCGAGAATAAATAAATATTAACATATATAACATTCAAAACGTACAATTTTAACTAAAAAAGAATAAATCTAACTGAAACAACTACAAAATACACAATTATAATTACAATATTCTAAATGACATTTTACACAACAAACAAACTAAAATCCAATCAAAGTTGTAAATTAATTTGACTATTCCACTTGTATGTGTTAGAAATCTTTAGAACTATAGCATTGAGGGTCATAAAATAGCTAAAAATTAAAAGGAAAGTAGATAACATGTATAATGAATAAATAAAATGAAATATTATGGCAAGGATTATAAGGAAATCTAACTTGGTCAATGTTCTTTATTATTCCAATCATAATTATTTCATATATAAATCTTGATATAAAATATCCTCATTCGATGATGCCTTATTGTTCATGAAAATTCTATTTAAATGATTGTCAATTCAAAATATCATTTTTATTTAATACATCAAAAATTACAAATTATAAATGGATATTGACCATTAATTTTACATATTTAATCTTGGCACTCATTTTCTTTGTATTTTTTCAAAATTATGCCCATTCCCTATTAGAAAATAATATGAATTGGATAAATTTAAAATTTATTATAATATAAATAACTATTTATAAATTGAAACATTCTTTTCCAACATATTCTTAAAACTTCCCCACACATTTCCATAGACATATCATATCAAATAAAGTGTTTTCTTTTGTGAAAAAAAAACATAACATCCAATGATCACTAAGATAAATTAAAATTTAAGTTTAGTGGTTTTTATATTAAAATATAATTAATAATTTTCGACATATATATTTCATTACTCTCACAAAAAGGCATCATCCAACACTGTGTGATTATATTCTATTCAAATTTATCGGCAATATAAAGTGTTCTTTGTTCCTCATCCAATGAATGTTCTTTAGGGGGAATCATATATAGGTCCATGAATCCATATACATATGTTCTCTCATTCTTCTAACACATGTTATAAATATACCTAATAAAAAATACATAAGTATATAGTTTTAATAAATATAATGCAGGGAAAGGTGATAAGACATACATGGAAAAAATATGCACCACATCGATGCCCAACTAATCTCTAGTAACAAGATCCATGAAATAATTTTTCACAATCCACACATTTATTACACGTCCACAAACAAGAGCATCCATTGGAAACTAAAAATGATCTGCCAACAAATTTGAATATCATGACCATTTGTCAAGAATACTAGAATCTATATCTGATGTCATATCCATTTTTGTTGTTGTTGTATATACAATATTTCTTTACCTTTGAAGTATTACTATAAATAAATAAAAAAATTTATTAGTTTTCAAATGTTAAAACAACTTTAATAAAAAAATATAATAAAATATATATCATACATACCTATATGGTAATGAGTCGCATAAGTTTGGATTGCCAAACTAAAAATTGGCTGATACTATGTCCAACTGACGTCACCTCATCTATAGGTAATGGAACTTGAGATGATCTATCTATAATATCATATACAATTAACCTATGCTTCTCTACCTCTAATTGTTGATGATGAACTGTATCTATTATACAATATACCAGCCCATATTAAACTATATGATGGTGAAGATCATCAACATACTACTCACAATAAATAGGAAGATGTGGTGGAGGAGTAGGATAAAAAATGGGGTCCACAGGCTGAGGTTGGGGAGTGGGAGATACTGGAATATGTGGATGATAAATAATGGGGTCTGTAGGGGGATGTAGAGGAGTGGGAGCTGCAATCTAGAATTGTCTCTGCATGTCTGAAAACATAGATTGTATTGACGCTCTAATCTTTTTCTTCATCATCTCATTAAAATTATAAACTTCATACTCCAATGATTCTATTTTTTTATAAACACCCTCAATGGAATAATTTTAAGAATTTGGAAAAACTTTTCTTACCTATACACTCATCGAAAATCCTCGTACATGACCAGGGTGTTCGGGATTTCCCAATGTTGTAGATAAAATATCTATCCTCCCAGCTGTTGTAAATACCCCCTATGAGCTCTACTCCTCAAGAGAAACCTGTATTGATTAATTTAACATTTCTATAATGATTAAAATTATATAATGAATATAATTATCTTAAATAAATAAAATAAATATCTTACAATACTCTTATCTACGATTCTCGATTATTCCGAAATATATTTCCCATTTTTTCCATCAAAGATCTCTTTCATTTTTCATGTTTAGATGGAGGGGATGGAGGGAAAACCTCTTCAGATATTTAAGACTCAGCTCTCAGTTTTTTTAATTTTTCCACCATCATTTGTTCTTCCAATAATGTATACTCTCTTCGAGATAAACTATGAGGGTATACATTTTTAGATTGGATCTCCGAATGAGATATCCTTGTTTGTTTTAAATTAAGAATAAGAAATCATTAACAAAACATTAATAATATCATTTATATAAGAAATCTTATAAAAGTTTGCATTTCCCTTACCAAAAATAAATCTTTTATTCTACTTTAAAAAAATTGTCTCAATGTGTCTTCATTTATTAAAGGATATATATTACATGGATTGTCACGATTCCTATGACCAAAAATGAAATCAGATGTGAGGGTTGATTTAAAATCCCTCTATCTCCAAGAAGCCATCGATAAAAATATCCTCCTAACATATCTAGAGTTAGGAATATCAAATGTAATATAATAAAGAATAAGTAAAATATATTATACTAGAAACATTTAATGATTAGTCAAACAATAGAAAAATATCTTACAAAAATTGTCTCCCACAACTAAGATATTATTTCTTTTTTCCACACTTCTCCAATCATCACACAAAATGATTACTTTTTTTTACCATGAGTTGATAAAAAATCGTAAATTCGTTTTCATTTTGACCTCTAGTAATATCATTCTCATCAAACTCAATGAGTATCCTCTGGTCCTGGCTATGGGATGGTTATAATTTTGGTAAATGTGTGCAGCCACGTTTACCAACTCTTGAACTCTTCATTGTCGTAATGGGAGTACATGAAGAATATGGGGGAACATCAAGAAGATCATGTGAATGTTCTTCCCCATAGGTATGATCATGATGATCATCTCCAAAATCATGTGGTTGATTAAATGATTGATATGTCATTATCCTTCAAATCAAAAATGAAAACATTAGTCCACAAATATACAAATTCAAATATTATAATACTAATGTAAAAAATGGAAAACTAAACTATGTTATATAATAGTAAACATGGAAAACATGGTAATCATGTTAAACAATGGTAAATATGGTAAACATGGTAAACATGGTAGTGTAATTTTTTATTCAAAAAAATCAATAAATATATAAGTTACGTAAAGTTAAACTATTGTAAACTATGGTAGACATTGTAAACATGGGAAACATCGTAAAAATGGTAAACATGGTAAGGTAATTTTCAATAAACAAAATCAATAAATATACAAGTTATGTAATGGTAAACATGATAAACTAAACTAAACAAAATTAAAATAAACAAAAATTTAAACTTATTTGTTTTAATACACATTTTAATAAAGAAAGAAATTACAATATATAACATTTTATGAAAATAATAAATGTAAAAACGAAATAAAAATATGTTACCTGTAATATTAGGAATACACAAATGGATTGTTTTCCCAAATTCCATTATCATGATCGTTCCTTATGGCACAAACCGTGCCTTCAATATGATCATCATTATTTTCTGCTAATCTTTCCATTGAAGTAGGGATCTCACATAAATCAGCATCTTCATCAAGTTGATCCTAACTAACATATTTTTTCCCTTGTACAACAACAGAACACCGCATATATCATTGATTAACTACATAGAAAATATATTTTTCATGTGTTTTCATTATAAAATAATCTATTGTGCCTTCTAATCTATTCATATTAAGAACTTTCATTCCAAATTAATTATGTTTGAAAATGTTGTTTCCGATAAACCAATTTCTGTTAAAAACAGGAACTTTAATATTAATGCAAAAAACTTCCCATATTTCTTCAATGATTCCATAATATGCACTTGATGCAGAAATTGAGTTTTTGTCTTTAGAAATCGAAAAATCAATTACTTATGCAAACAACATTACACCACTATTCTGAACTGCACTTATATTGTCTTGATCTTTCGTATGAAATGTATATCAATTAATGTCATACCCAGACCATGTTATCATATTTAAACTTGGACCACCCACTAACCATCTTAATTTCTCTGATACAACTGATCTACCAAGTAAGATCTTTTTAAACCATGGAAAAATGTTTTATTGTGCTCATTCAAAATCCACATTTCTTTTCTCTTTGGATGACATTGTATCAACACATTAATATGAAATTTGATATACAGTTTAGTATCAGATATGTTATTCAAGAAGTATAATTCCACAATATTCATCTATTTAGCTGATAATGATTTTAATTTCAAGCCACAAATCCTCTTTCCCTCAATATTAACTCGTTCATGGTTAGATGAAGGAGAATCTATGTGCTCCGTCGTATCCAAGTAGCTCGTACAAAACATCGAAACCTCCTCAGAAATATACTTTTCAATAATGGAGGCTCCAGGTTTTTATGGATTCTTAACAAACCCCTTCAATATTTTCAAATAACTTTCAAATGGATACATCCAACGAAGATATACAGGTCCATAAAGATATATTTCTCAAACCAGATAAACCATTAAATGCACTACTATATCAAAAAAAGATATAGGAAAATACATTTCAAATTAAAAAAGTATATAAATTGTATCCTTTTCCAAAATTTTCAAAGAATTCACATCAACCACCTTATTACAAATTGAATTGAAAAAATAACACACCTCCATTATAGTATTTCTGACACAAATTGACAGTATTCCACACAATGAAACTGGTAGAAGTTGTTGCATCATGATGTGAAAATCATGATATTTCATACCTATCAACATCAAATCCTTCAAAGAGACAAATATTTTAACATTTGAAGAATAAACATGAGACACATTGATATCATGAAGAAACTAATAAAATACAGTTTTCTCCCTCTTGGATAATGTATGAAAAGATAGAGGAAGAAATGTTTGTCTTCTATTAGGAGTGGTATCTAACTCCAAATGTATTCCCATTTATAGTAAGTCTAATCTTTCATTCTAACCATATTTATTTATTCCTTTAATCACTAATAATATTCCAATCAAACTGTCATAGATATTCTTCTCCATGTGCATGACTTCAATATTATTTTTCACTTCATGATATCTCCAATATGGTAACTCAATAAATATTTACCTTTTCTTCCAAATATGTATATCATTACCATATTTATGTGTATTTAACAAAGTCATATAAAATATTCACACCCTCTCAAAATACACATTAGATTATGAAGTATTTAGAGAAATATAAAATTCTTGTGAGCCATTGAATGCCTTTTTTATCCTTATATAAGGGTGATCCATAGACAAAACGTTCGATGAACCATGTATACTGTTTTTCTCCCACAATAAAATTTACAATATGAAGTCTCTTGTTCGAAAATTGGACATGTTTTATGACCCCTAACAGTATATCCAAACAAATTTCCATACATTGGGAAGTCATTTATAGAGAACATAATAATTGCATGAAGTTGAAAATATTCCATTTTATAAGAATCATACACCCTAATACCATCCTACCATAAAAGTTTCAAAACAGAAATCAATGGTGAAAAGATAAAATCAATATAATATTCGAGTTTCTTCATACCAGAGATCATTATACTCAACATGTCATATTTTCACTTCATACAAACTTCAGGTGAGAAGTTGTAAATTACAAATAAAATAGGCCATGAACTATATGTGATATTGATGGTTAGGTATGGATTCATTCCATCTGTGCACAACCCCAGTATGAGATTTCTAATTTCATTTCCAAATATATGATATTGCTCATCAATTTTCTTCCATTGTGGACAATCAAATGGATGAAGTATTTTTCCATAACATATCCTCACATCAACATGAAATATTAACCTTTTATCCTCATGTGAATTATCAAATAAATGTTTCAAATGATGAATTATAGAAGGATACCAAAATACCTTGGCATGGATCTCTGTAATCTCTATATGAGCCTGTGACTTTTCTTTTAACTTATACCGTGATGTCCCATATTTAAGACACTCTGAAAAAAATTCACATTCCATCCTATATATCATACAATCATTCAGACATGAATTTATTTTCCTGTATCTCAATCCCATCAGGCTTAATATTTTCTTGGCCTTATAATGTGAATCTAGAAGATCATTTACTTTTGGAAGAATTTATTTCAACAATTATAGAATCTTTGTAAAACTTTTGTCACTCCACCCATGTTTCACCTTGAGGTTAATCAATCTTAACACTGCTGAAAAAACTGTAAAATCCATAAAACCGTGATACAATGGATTTTCATCATAACTATATAGATGTGAAACTACCAGTTCTATCTCAATATGTTATGCTACAATATCACGAATCATTTCTTCAATTCCATCGGAGTTACCATCTTGAAAATCATCATCATTAGTAGTTCTGACATTATTTCTAATTTCACCATGCCAAATACAGGGGTTTTAACTTGGATTAAAACCATGAAAAATCAAATGATCTTTGATCACTCTACTTTTCAACTTATTCTTCTTCAAAGATTTCAGGAATGGACAGAAAAAAATGTCGCTCCATGGAACATTTCTTTTCGAAAATTCAAAAAATGCATCAAAACCGTCCTCATATTCATTACTCATTCAATGTGCCATAATTCAACATTGACTCAATATTAACTATAAAAAATATAAAAATTATACATCTTGTTAAGACAAGAAAATTTTATATTTATATCGAAAATATCATAAATTTAATGTATAATAATTTTGGAATATAAAACAAATATATGATTATTTAAAAAATATGTGCATGAAAATGATTTCAAAAATTAAATATAGTTAGATATAACAGTTTTATATATATATGAAAATCATTTTAGGATTACATATATCTCAAATGGATCATAATATAATTGTATAAATTCATCTTGGATTGTTTCTTCTTAAGGTATACAAAGAATAGATCCTGGTGCAACTAGATACCAAATTCACCCTTCTATAAACAAGAAATATAAACTATAACTATTAAAATATGTATACATTCACTATTGAAAATTAGACCTATCCCAACAATTTAAAACCATTAGAATTGCCCCTTAAATCGTTGGGAAAGAATATCCCAAGGGTTTCACACACCATTGGGACAACCCCCCCCCCAACCCCGGGATAACCCCCACCGCCCGGACACCCCCACCCCTAGACACCCCATACCCCCTTGGATATCCCCATAACCCCTAGATATCAACCCCACCCCTAGACACTGCTACCCCATTGGACATCCCCTCACACCCCTAGACACCGCCCACATCCCCTTGGACACCCCCACCCCCTTGGACAGCCCCCTCCCCCTAGGCACCCCCACCCCTGGAAATCCCCCCACCCCTGGACACCCCAACACCCAACCCCCTAGACACCCCCAACCCTTGGACAAACCCCACCCCCTAAACACCACCACACCCTTGGGAAAACCCCACCCCCTGGACACCCCACCCCCTAGACACCCCACCCCCTGGACAACCCCCATCCCCCTGGACAGCACCACCACTGGACACCCCACCCCTGGACACCCCTACCCCCTTGGATAGCCCCCTCACCCCTTGGACACCAACCCCACCCCCTTGTAAAGAACTTGGACACCCCCCTTGGACAACCCCCCCCCCCCACTCCCAGGACAGCACCCCACCCCCTGGACACCCCCACCCCCTAGACACCCATACCCCCTTTGACAACCCCTCTCCCATGGATACCACCCCACCCCTTAGACTCCCATACCCCCTTGGACAACCCCCTCACCCACTGGACACCACCACCACCCCGTTAGACATCCCTAGACACCCCCACCCCCTTGGACAACCCCCACCCCTGGACAACCCCACCCCCTATACACCCTCACCCACATGGACAACCCCTAACCCCCTGGACAACCCCCAACACCAGGACACCCCCACCCCCGGGACACCCCCACCCCCTGGACACCCCCACCCCCTTGGACAACCCCTCACCCCTAGACACCGCCCCCAACCCCTGGACATCCTCTACCCCCTTAGGAATCCCCCACACATCCATGGACACCACCCACCCCTGGAACCCCCTACCCCCCTTGGATATCCCCTTCACAACCTGGACCCCACCCCCACCCCCATGGACACCCCCTGGACACCCCACCCCATTGGAAAACCCCCAGCCCTAAAAACCCCACCCCCTGGACAACCCCCACCTCTACCCCTTAGACAACCCCCTCACCCCCTAGACACCAACCCCCTGGACACTACATACCCCCTTGGAAAGCCCCCTCACACCACAGGACACCATCCCCACCCCCTTAGAAACCCCATAGATACCACCAACTCCTTCGAAAACAACCCAAGCCCTGGATAGCCCCCACTCCCTGGACACCCCCACCCCTTAGACACCCCCACCCACACACAAATGAACGTACACACACATACACATGATAGAACACACATGGTAGCAACAAAAATTTTATAACTTGCTTGATATCAGTACAATGGTTTATTTTACCAGAAAATAATTTATCATGTTATAAAAGAACACTCTGACAATTACCATGATAGAAATAACAAAGATATAGAAATAAAATATCAAAATACAAGTTTAGGGAATCGTGAAAAATAAAAAATGAAACTGAGGCGTGTGAGGATTACATGAGTGTTGTGAGTCAACCTGATAGATCTGGTGATAATAAAGATGATGAATGATGTTGATAAAACTTGGTTGGAGGGTGCAACTTTGAAGAATCCTTTCGAGGTTTTTTTCCTGAGAGAGATGAATCACAGGTCCCCCGATTGAATAAAATAGAATGACAGAATACAGGGTGTGATAAATCATTTAAAAGATTTATCACATTGGTTATTTAATAACTGATGTGATAAACTGTTTTTTATGTTTATAACGTTAGTTATTTAATAACCGGTGTAGAAAATCCTTTATCACATCGGTTATTTTATAATCGATCTGATAAATTGCCGAGATTTGATTTATCACGTCTATTATAAAATAATCGACATGATAAATCACCCAGATTTGATCTTTCGCATCAGTTATGAAATAACTTATGTGATAAATCTAATCTCAGTATTTTTTACATCATTTATTTTATACCTGATGTAAAAAACCAATTCTTGTTGATTTATCATGTTGGTTATTTTATAACCAACTTGATAAACTAATTTTTACAGCTTTTTACATCAGTTATATAGAACCGATATGAAAATGCAGACGTGTTAAATGTTTTTTCACTAGTGTGCATATCCTAGATCATAATCATGAGTCATGGATCAAATCATGGTAGTTCAGAAGACATGAATATTAATGTATCAAAGAATATTATAAACTAAAAACATACACTTTGAGTCATACCGAGCACACTATGTATCAAATTGAGGTGTGTCTGATTGATATGCAGCTGATTAGTACACATTTTAGGAAAATATTCATGATAAATATTTTGGGAATTCTTCCTATGCATTAGAATACTAAGAGTTCATACTTTTCATTCAACATGTTCACTATATTATGGCTTTTGGATATAGTTTAAATGAAAATATGACTTCCCAAAATATGTGTAAAATAAATAAATTTGTATTAGATAAAAGTGATAAATAACTTAACTTACAATTAGAAGATAAAATTATGAAAAAATTATTTAAATGAATAAGTTTTATGAATTCACGTTTATATATTCCTGACCCATTTCCTGGTTTTCATTATCTCAATTTCATCCTCGAAGTCCAATCTCTCACAAGCATGAGAATATTTAACAAACTACCCCAACTCAAAAAAAGGAATCCACCTGTATAAAAAAATTCTTAAGTGAATAATATTAAAAATATATAAATTATACAAAAATATGGAAAAAATACACTACTTATATGGAAGTCACATATTAATGCTACTTCTGTGCATTCTTCCATCAGGTATGTTTCCCATTCGTTTCTAAGAACATCTATATCACCTTGTAAATATGAGTCTTTTCGATAGTCATAGTAGTGCATCAAAAATTCAAATACACAATGGATTAATAAATGTATTAAATTGAATAGTAATCATCATTGAAAATACCACTTCATTGATGCTAGTGTTTCACATAATACGATCTATTCATTAAATTTACAAACATAATATCCACAATCTTTTACTTTGGTTTTTTCTAGACACTGCTAAAACATTGATTAGAATAAGTAATTTGTTTTGATATGTGTTTGGATTTTAAAATCTTATTATTATTACCTTGATACTTATACAATCATAGAAATTTTCTTCTTCCTTGGGCTTAGTCCTTGGCCTCATTTAGTGTTTTTCCTGATAGTGATGCACCTCCCTATCATAACAAAATCCTCATTAAAAGGTAAATAAATTATACACCATGATGATTATTTATAAAATGTTTGATTCAGTGTATTAAATATTTAAACACTCCATTATGTGTGGATAGTTTTTTGGCTATCCATGAATTGAATCTTGGAGATAATTCTTTATTCTATCCAAATTTAATGAAAGGAGCATCCAATTATATCAAAAAACACAAAAAATAATAAGAGATGAACGAAATGAAAATAAATTTGATATGATCAAATCGTAGAGTCTTACCCCTGCATCACTAGTAATAAATAGTGTTTTTCATCTGAAATTTATCATCCAAAGGATTTGATTATACCTTCAACTATTTAATACTTTTTTGGGTCCTATTTTTTCTTGTTTTGTAGAGGTGATGTGATGACTAACGAGTCAGAACTTTTTTTCATGGAAAAATCCCTTTGAATTTTTTTCATATATACCCCTGCCAAAAATATGAAATGTATTTATTCATAATTAAAACAATATATCAGCTTTTTGAAAATGAAATCATGGAGAAATACCTTATGTATACATTTACAAATGAGCCACCCATCCAATAATAGTTGAGGATTTTAGTTGCACTCTTAACACCTATAAAGTCTTGATCTTTCTCTATGTACATATTTTATTCGAATTCAACTATGTGGTTGTAACCATATTTTATCTTTCTATACACATGATCCTTGAATGATGTAAATGTGGATATAGAACGAGTGGGTAATGGTGTTTTTGGTATATATTTTTTATCAGTTTCTCAATAATTTCGATGGGTTTGAGGTGGTTTTTTATTTTATCTTCTTCTCTTTGTCCGTCTATAATAAAATTCATCATTTTAGATATATTTTCATTATTTGTCAAATTTTTAGCTTCAATAGAAAAATTGAAATGAATACCTCCATATCAGTATGTTTTTTACAAGATGTGACGGCCATGCGATGAATTTTCCATCAGTTTTTTTCAACTGTATTACTATCATCGTCATGAATTGGAACAGGTGGCTCGACATTTGTCTCATGGGATACACTAATCGAAACCCACACATGTCATGTCAGATGTGGTTTGTTGTGTAGAAAGTCATTTCAAATATTTATCACCACATCCCGTGCCAAATGGTGTTTGTTAGGTATTTATATGTATATAAATAATTGCCATTATCACGCTGTAGAATATCAGTATAAGAAAGGTACCATTATCTGTATGATTCACATTTCACAGAAACATCTATCATAACATTGATTACCAATTCTAGGACATCTCTTTGAGTGTAATCACTAGCCTTATAGTTGGTGGGGGTGGTGAGGGATCTCCTTGTGGTGGTTGTTCTTGAGTTGCTTCTTCTATTTTCCTCTCCCTCATTGAAGTTTCCATCATTTATATATTCCATTAGAATTGTCCTTAAAGGGTGGAAATTATTTCTCTCATCTATTTTATTATTTCACTTTGATCATCCTCTTGTTTTTTCTCAAAATATATTCCGAGTGTCACCCTAAACCCACACCTCTGACAGGACCACACTATTCTGGCTGCTTCAAGGACACCGGAATTTTGTGTTCATATGAAACATGTATTCCTAATTCTTGTGACAATTTCAGATATAAAATATAGAAAAATAAGTCATCGTTGTTATTTAATAGTGATTTAAAGAAAAGAAATTTATTATGTAATACTTACACAGGTTTCCCACACTTTTTCTGTGTTTTCATCTATTAGTATCACATCTTTATTTTACGTGCCTCCTTCTATAGAACACAATGTGGGATGTATGTGGTTTTTCATTTCATATCATAAATCTTAATATAAATAGAGGAACATAATTGTGGCGTTGTTTCATGTCACATAAAAGTATTACACTTGAATTAAAATATGTACCCATTTTTTTCAAGTGAAGCGTACACCATCCTTACTTTACAATAAGGGTATGTTGGTTTTTTTGCTCGTTCTTTGTTTCCATCAATCATTTTCTATTTCATTAATAAAAAATTATCTATAAAAGTTATGACTAATCGCATCATCATACAATGTATTACTGACCACAATGTACATGAAAATACACATCTTCAATAAGTTCAATAAATGCAACCCACGCTTCTTGGGTTATCCTGTGTTCATAGATAACCAGGGGCTACAGGTTTATTTTCCCTTCATCATAATTAATATGATGTATTGTTAGAATTGTTCGAAATCCTTTATGGATCCTTCTAGTAAAAATTAACAAATACTTATTTTTGGAGTCAAATTATATAATTTCCCTCTACAATGGATGATGAAGAGTAAGTTAATGATTTATTATTTTATTTTTTAAGTAAAATAAAGAAATAATATCATAATTTTATCATAATATCTTCCCAAATCAGTGCCTTCATCCCATGAAAAACTTGGTACCACGAATATCGGAATGCATTACTGAGTTATGATTCAAATATAAATACTGAACATGGCCTTATTGGGGTTAACATGCTGACCTCATGAATTCTATCCCACCTCAAATTTGATGCCTTTAACTTCCACCTTAATAATTTTTTCAAACACCATGAAACTACGGTGATCCTGTATTTTCAGGGTAACCGGTCCTTCATTACCTACCACTTCATTGGAATCAACATTTTCAATATTTTCTTCTAGTGAGATAGAATTGACATGTGCAGATGGTCATTGTACCTCAGCACTGGGATCAGTAGAAGATTGAGAAACCTATTGTTCCTCAAGTTTGGGAGCACCAACATGTGTATAAGGTCATTCCAATGCACTACAAGAATAATCTAGATGAGAGACCTATTGTTCCATAGGATTGGATGAACAAACATGTGTAGAAGTCATTATCTTTTGAAATGGATTAATATTTAATTTAGAGTACATAAATATAGATTTAATTGGATAAGAACATGAGGTAACATGATATATATTCCAAAAACAAATGTAACCTGAATATTGAACAATGTTTTTTTAAAGGATGAAGGGATTTTAACCATATATCAATGTTCCAGATCCATTCATTATGGTCTCCTCTCTCATACAAAACTCCATCAAGATTGGGACCACTACAAAATGATTGCAATGTCCCAATAAAATGGCCATCCTTGGTTGAATTTTCATTTGACCATTCAGTGGTTTTGTTCGATAAAAAAATAATTGACCACATTCAATTTGTGGGATCTGCAATATAAAATACTTATACTTCCTATAATGCCATTTGAAATGGTTTTTCTTTTTAAAATTCCTTACTAAAATCAACATTCATGAATCCCAATTCTTCTATTTTAATTGAACTCCTATCATTAACCAACTTGAATTGATAAAATATGCACGGGTAATTTTGAATAATCCAACTCCCAATTTTTTGATGATTCCAAATTATGAAATATTCTAGTAAAATTTGATTTATTTTCCTACTACCAGAAACATGCATCACTTCATCCATGAGTATAACTCCACTACTTTTCATGTTACCGTCTTCATCGTGATAATTTTTATAGAATGTATAACCATTAATTACATACCAATTTTAAGATAATACATTCATCCTTGGTCTTCCAACTAACTATGGAATTCATTCTGAAATTTAATCAGGATTTTCATCTGATTCATTAAAAATATAGTCCTAAAATGAACCTATAATGTGTTGATTATCTGTGTTTGATATCCATATTTAATCCCTTGATGGATTCAAATTCCCAATAATTTCTTTATGGGTTTCAACATATAAGGAAACCTCCAAACAATTATGTAAAATTTAATGGTGGTTCTACTTATGATCTATAATATTGATTGTGAAAACATCTCTTACATAAATTCATTCACTCGTAAGGTGCCTATTTCGGAAAAATTTTGGTAGACCATTTATGTCCACATCAGAAAGGTATTCATTATAGAATTAAATAGCATCCTCAACAATATATCACTCCTTAATACAACCCTCTGGACGACATTGATTTTTGACATAACCTTTAAAAATCTTCATATACCACTAAATGGGCTACGTCCATCTATAGTTTACAATACCACGTAGATTAATATCTCTCACCAAGTGAACCATAAAATGAACCATCATACTAAATAATGTTAGTGGAAAGAACAATTTCAATTCATATAATATGATGGAAATTTATCTTTCCATAGTTGGAAATTCTGTCGGGTCTATAAATTTGTTTCATATAGATTTAATAAAGAAATAGAGTATTGTTAATATATGATGGAAATTATTCGAAAAAATGCACCATAAATCTATATCCATTAGATATGTCATTAAAACATAGAATTCACGTGATTTTAGATCCTTTAAATTTAAATTGCTCAATGAAATGATATTATTAATATTCTATGAATACCCCTATAGAACCTTTACAACATTTAAGAAGTAGGAAAATTTATATCTCTCCTTCAAGGAAAGAGTGTACGAAGTTAGAGGAAGAAAAGATTGTTTTTCACCCATTCCTGGTCCCAAATCTTCTCGTATTCCCATGTCAACCATTTCCAACCTAGTCTTACTTCCATCCTTTTTTTCGAGTGCATTTAGAAACATGCCGATGAAACTATCAAATACATTTTTTTCAATTTGCATAACATCAAGAAAATGTATGACATACATAAAATTCTAGTATGGTAATTAAAAAAATACTAATCTCCTTTTTCAAACTAGTTTTTATAATGTTTTTAGAAAATGGTTTACCAAAATTAGATTCCACGTATTTTAACTTTTCATGAATTTGATCACCTATTAGTGGAACTAGTGAATTACAATATTCTAACCTTCCATCGAATGATGTCGTCCATGATCGGTACTAATTTCATCAGGGTAGAAATGTGCGATGTCTAAGAAATATGGTTTTCAATGAATTTTTCGTTGTGATAATCGATGTGCCTTTTCAAAGCTGGGGAACCCTTGAGTTCCGTTAATGATATATCCTAAAAAATTTCCATAATCAGGAATGTAATTTATCATCTCTTACAATAGGGATCTAAAATTAAAATATTTATTTCTGTAAGAATCATACAATGTAACACTGGAATCCCATAATAATTTCAAATCCATGATCACTGGAGCCAAGTAAATATCAATATCATTACCTAGTATTTTTGGTCCTGATATAATCATAGATAACATGATTTATTTCTGTTTCATGCATAAACACAATGGATAGTTATAATTTACCAACATAAGCTGCCATGTACTATGAGTGATTCTTTTAAAACCAAAAGGATTCACTCCATCTGTAGATAACTAAAGATGAATATTTCTTGTCTGTTTTCCAAATTAAGGATACTCAATATCAATTCTATTCCCCTAAGGTGAGTTTACCAGGTGACAAAGTTTCCTATATGTATTTCCTATATCTATGTGCCACGTCAATTTCCCTTCAGTCTCATCACATTTATATAGGAAATTAAACCATGCAGTGATTAGAAAATACCATACAATTTTGTAGGACCAGATTATGCATTATATTATCAAGAAGTACCAAACATTGAGAATTATCTAAGTGATTTTTGTTCCTTGAAAGAACAATATACAATAAATTGAGTAGGAATGTATTCTTTCAAATATCATACACATTGATTGTAGAATTCATGAACTGCTTCTAAGAAAAAAATTGGTTTTATCGGGTGGACAACCCTTTGTACAAAGGTTGATCATTGGAGGAATCCTACTAATGTAAAAACTCCTGAATTTTTTTAAAAAATACACCCTAATTGTGTCGAACAAAAAATAAAAATAATATAGAAATCCTTAGATTTTTTAAACAAACAAATTATACGAAAAAAATTTATAAACAGAAATGTATTGTTTTTTTATAATCTATCTCATAGGTTATTTAAAATATAGCATTAATAAAGAAATAAAAAATTATAAATTTAGTTATTTTATCAATTTTTAGTTATTAAAATTGATGAATAAACCAACAAAAAAAATTGGTTATTAACAAATTAAATTTTTTAGTAACAAATACTCATTTTAGTATAACAGTTCGGTTCTTATTTATTTTGTTTTCAATTTACATTTTGGTTAACCACCTATTTTCCCACCCTTAAGCACTATCACATATTGGGGGGGTAATCTCTACAAAAATTTATTTCCATTTACAACTGGTTAGATAAAAAATTACAAGATTACAAATATATATATATATATATATATTTTTATGTTGTATAGAGGTTGATATGAGTCAAATGTTATATTAATTAATTAAAATCAACATTAAATATTATATGCCGGTCAACTATACCAAAAATCTATTCTATATTAATAAATTCAAATTCATAATTTTTTTAAAATCTACAACTTTGATAACTAGGTAGAAAATGTTCATTAAAAATCACCCAACATTAGGAATGTTGACTCAGCAAGTACCCATGAAATTTGGGATAATCAAATTCCAACTCGGTTGATATTTTTCAATCCCTAATCCATTTATAACCCATTTATTTTTTAACTCATTATTTTTAAATATATTCGATTATATTTTGAAATATTCCCAAACCGGTTTAATTAATGATTATTTTATTATTTTTAATTTTAAACATTATTTATAAATCTAAAATAAATTGATATCAAAGAAAAAAAATTCTATTAATTTTATTAACATTTTAAAAGAAATCATTATTCAGTTAACAATAATTAATTTTATCTGATTTAGAAATTTTGATTTCATTTCTAAATTTAATATTAACAATACTCAAAATACAAAAATAAATTGCATAGTTTTTCTATCTTTTTAATATTCAATCAATAAATTAATTATAATTAAAAAATAGGATTTGGTACTTCCTAAATATTAATCGGTGTTATAAATAAAATATTTTTCTATCCCTCCTTTCTAGCTATTAAAGGATGAGAGGACTGTTTACGGAGGGAAAGGAAAATATAAAGGAACATGTTACTATATAATGGTGGAGGTTGTGTATTCAAACTCTAATCCTCTGACTAGATTACCCTTTTCTCTAAAACCCCTCACCCCCGATGATGATGACAATGATGTTACATAGATAAATGGTTGAAACTTGGTGGAAGTCATGTTTTGGCGGAATATCATTAGAAACGGTCCAAAATTTGGAGCAGTACCGTGGAGTCCCATGACCCCTCATGAAGATGACATTGAGGTCTTCAATAGAATAGGCTATCACCAATGTTCTGATCTTATTCCAGCAGAGAATGGAGGAATTCTACAAGGGACCCTATCCCACTCTCCCCTTCGCCTAGGAACACTGTGTCGGGGTACCTAAGATAGGAGATCTAAAATGTACCCCAACCCCGGCACCGTAGAACCCCAGGGGGTTGCCACCTGTGGATTATTTTTATGGCAAGTGGTGTCCACCTATCCCATTCACCACGAAACACTCCCCATGGGTACCCAAGCAAGGAAATACCGAAGGTACCACAACTCCTACACCGGAAATCGAAACTCCCTAGCGGTACCCAAGAAAGGGGATCCCAAACAAACCCTAACTCTCCCATGGAACCCAATACACATGAATGAACTCCCCAACCTTCAATGTACTAGATTTTAGCCAACCTCTTCTAATAGGCCAATGATTATCATCAAAAAATACTTCTCCATTGGGCCACGTTTTTAAGAACGGTTTCAATGGAGGGTCATGTCCATTCCTCCCCTTCACCTGGGAACACATACCTAGGGTGACCAAGGAGATCCAGAAGTCATACCAATCTGGGAGGTCCTAGTATAGGTGGAACATGGTTGAGGCGGGATGTGTATGTGTCGACATGTAGGGTAGACCACAGTACGGTTGCTCTACAAGGTCATAGCATAGGAAGACAATGGTAGAGGAGGGAAGTGGATGTGTGAGCGTGAATGGTAGAGCATGGTATGGTTGATCTGGGATTTCATAGCAGAGGTATAGTGTGGTTGAGACGGGATGTGGATGTGATGACGTGTAGGGTGGTCATGGCGGGGTGGAATGTGGTCACGGTGTGCGGTCATGGAAGAGGTGGAATGCAGTTGAGGTGGGGATTATTTGCAGCTGACCATCATCAGTGCGGTCATGGAGGTCATGGAATTGAGGCGATGATAGAGCTTCTGTGCGGGTCAGTAGGGCTTTATCTGTCTGGTGTATAAGATTTTTATCATGTTCAAATCCATGTGGAGTCAGGGGTGTGCAAGTATGTGTAGGGTGGTATTGTACTATTAATGTTTGGGGGTGTGCAACTAGCGCGGTTAAATGGAGGGAGGTGGTGCACGTAGGTGGGGCTTCCTAGCACTGTTGAAAGGGGATCGACCACTATTAAAAGAGGCTGGGTGTACCCTTTGATTTACAGAATTTTTTTAATTTTTCTAATTTTATTAGTGTTTTTGTAGCACTGATAAAATGTTCATTTATCAACGATTTTTTGAGTATTCATAAAGTGACCCCCTTTTAATAGTGCCTCGACTATGAACACAATTTAAGCGGTGATAAAGGTTTTTTTATAACTGATAAAACTATGTTTCGTAGTAGTGATTGTTGTTCAGTTTCATTTGAGCACATTGAATTTCCTGATCACTGTAAATTCTTCTATGTTCATCACCATAGTGGTTATGAGAGGGAGATTATTGGGATATCCTACATCGATTATGAAAGGGTACAGTGTGTTAAATATATGTATATGGGAAACTCTTACCTCATGGATATGGGTTAAGAAGTCCCAATAATATTTACATAGGCATGCAATTGTGCATGAAGATACCACACCAACACACCAAGACCTATGGTGTAGATATGATTTCATATGCCTAGGTGTAATATAGACAAACCTTCTAAACATCTATGTAGAAATAATTTATTATTTTTACATTAAACATGTAATTAAAACTAATATATGTATGCAATTTCTTTTTCAGAATTTTCTTATCGTCATTTTAGATACAAAATTTCCTCTTAATATTTTTTTATTAATCAAAAAATATATTATTAATTTCATATTATATAATACATCTAATTTTAATAAAACATAATTTAAATAAATATCAACATTCAAACTATTATTTTTTGAAATAAATTAACAATGTTAACATATTTATGCAATAACTTATTGATTTTTTGTTGACAAACAGTGGGGCTTTTGTGAACATCCTTCACATATGCCAGGACCTGATCTTGTAACAGTATTTTGACTTATCCCAAATCTACAAATCAACTACATTTTTTTCATTTTAAAAAATTAAATGACAAAAAAAATTATAGAATCAAATTGAAGCAAAGGAAAATAAAGCCCATACTATATATATATTTTTTAAAATTAATTCCTTCCAAAAATCATAGGCAAAAATTATTATTTATTGAAAAAATAATATCCCCCATTCACATAAAAAATCACAGTTTTAAAAATTTCCGTTAAAAAACTAAAATATACTAATACTAAAATAAAAAAAATTAAAAATAAATCTACTTTAATTAAATATTACTTAAAAAAATAAAGAAATATATATTTTTTAAAATAAATAGATAACCTTCATTCTAACATAATTTTAAAGGAAAAATGAAGAAGATTCATTTTTAACTTTATGTTTTTAATTGATATTTTTAATTTTTTGTGTAAAGGAAATGGGTTTTTTTTATATTTTAGATTTAAAATTGGATCATTTAGAAAAAGTAAAATTTTCATTTTACTTACTATAAAATAATAAAATTCATTTTTAATTCTCAAATACATAATAAAAAATGGATATTTAATTTTTAATTTTTTAAAAATAAAAAAGTTTATTTTAATTAAATTTTTAAGAAGAATGTTGGTTTATTTTTTAATTTTATATGGGATCAATATTTTTTTGATACAATATTTTTGGATTAGGAATATATTATTTTTATTAATTCATATGTAAAATGGAATTTTGTATAAACTGTTCATTAATAAAATTTATTTTCTTATTTTATATTAAAAAAATAAAATTTTTTATTTTCTAAGAGATTGTTTGATTTCTTGTAAAATTTATATTTGAATTTTATTAATGAAAAATTAGTTTTTATATTTTTTAATAAAAATATGATTTTTTTTAAATTGAAAGGGAATTTTTGTTGAATATATCTTTATGAAAAATAGTTTTCCAATTTTTTTAATCATTAAATTATTAATGGAGAATATGAATATTCATTTTAATTTTAATAATTTTAAAAATAATTTTTTATTTTTTAAGAACTGATCATCTCTCCTGCATGAAATCCATGGTGTTATATGGTTGTAATCCCATTATATCATGAATTTACCTCCTCCCTCATCTAGCAACACAACACATACTCATGGGTATTATGAACACAATGTCTTCAAATACTATTCATTTTATTCCTGTATGAGGATATCATTGTACTAAAAATAAAACTTAATTCTCACTGCCACAGATAGACCTTTTAACACAATGCAAAGAGTTTTAACATCGCTAAAAAAAGATTTTCGTCATCAAGGTCATTAAAATGAGAACCACTTTATCATTGATTTCATTAACACTGATAAATTCCCTATTGATGCAATGTGTTGTTTAAATAACAACACATTGCACCAAATACACCTGTATTCATATGCACCAGTGTGAAAATTCAAAATTTAAGTGAAATAAAATTTTCATTACAAATATAATAAAATTATAATATATATATTTCAAACAATATTTTCTAAAATTAAATTTTCATTTACTATCCACAAACATTTAAAAACATCAATGATTAATTTTCATTGGCACCTGTGATCCCCTATCAAAAAATCCTAAACATGGTATTAGTTTTCAAATACACCACCCCAACAAGAGAAAAATAATTCTTCTTTATAAGAAAACAATTAATATTTTAATAATACAATAAATAAATAAATTAAACATAAATATCAAAGAATATATTTTTAAAATTTCAATTTTAAATAAAATGACACACATGTATCACTACCACAGAAACAAATTTACACAGTGCCACCCATTAGAAATGATAAAAAAATGTTCTGATAAAGGGGTACCAATATCAGCACTAAGAAAACCAATGATTAAAGGATATTTTAATAGTGCTAAAACACTGTTCAAAGTACCCATTTATCCAAATTTTTAGCTATATTAATGGTACCCCTTAATCATTGTTCTTTTAGCACTGTTAAAGGGACTCCCTTTATAAGTTCTTTTTTAGAAGCACTAATAAAGGGGGATTTATCAGTGTTTCTCTACTAGTGCTAATAAATGGTATATTTCCAAAAACATTCATTAAAAACAACATATATTTTTTTAATATATGTTTTAGCTAAGGCTAAATAAACATTTACAATTAAATATTCAATGATTAGTGAAAATGGATTATAAAATAATTTAAAAAATTTTAATTAATAACTTACTAATTATTATCGACTAATAGTCATTTATTCGCAATTTGAAGACACAAAAAATAAAAAATTTAATAACAGGTCTAAAATATATTGAAAACATAACTCGGATTTCAAAGGGTCATACTTTTGATCTGTGTGTCCATTTTAGCTCTACCACATATCAAATTGAATCTTGCAATGTCATATTCACACTAATTATATGGATTAATCCCCTATTACATTTTACAATTCCCAAAAAGTCTCTAATAGGCCTTTAAAACTGATTTTTTAGTCGGTGTATCCTATTTTTTTTAACATTTAATAGACTTACATCCTTGTTTAAGGGAGTATTTTATCAAATTTTCAGTGGGGAATAAATATATTCACAAGTATTACATTCATATTAATATTAATATTTTCAAATTTTATCATTCTTCATAATTTAGTTTTATTTATAATAAAATTTATAATAATATATACATATATTTTATATATTCACACATAAAAATTTAATTTTATAAATATATATTAAAACCTATTAACATGTACATTATATTTATAAATAAATAAACCATATCAAAATAAAACATAATATCCATTTTATTTAAAATTAAAATGCATAAAAATGTATATACATATACAATTACTGTATATATAATTTTTATATACATAAAAATATATTTTTGTGTGCATTAACAAACTGATATATATTTATCTATATTCTCTAATATAAGTATATAAATATTAATATCTAATATATTTAAATTAATATAAATTTGTATAATTATATTTATAGATTCACACACGTATATAAATAAATATTTATTTATTTATATGTATGTATGTATTTATAGACCCACATACACACAAAAAAACCTATTTTATATATGTAATTAAATATATACATATATGGAAGAAACAAAATTATATAAATATATAGATATATCATAAAATACATAATAAAATAATATAGGGGGTGGAAAAGGAGAGAGATTTTGAGGTGGACGTCTCAGTTTCAAATCCCAGCAAAGGTGGGTGTGCACACGAATGAGTGATGCAGGTCCGTAGCATTATTAAAGGGTGGGGGGATTCCTAGCATTGTTAAAGGGGTAGGGAGGATATAATATCACTATTAAAACGGGGGATTTAGTTCTAATAAAATGGGGGATGTCCCACACTCCAATTTGATGAAAAATAAATTCTTTTTTAGAAATTCTTTTTTGACTTTTATCAGTGCTAATAAAAGTGGCGATAAAGGTCCCATCTATCAGAACATCTTTAGCATTGATAAAGGCCCTCTATTATCAACTGTGATAAAAGGATACTTTATTAGAATTTTTTATGAATGATAAAAGAGACCCCCTTTTAATAGCGTCGAGGATAATAATGTTTTTTAAATCTGTAAATGCCTATTTTGGGCGTTGTTAAAGGCCATATCTATAGTAATTGAGTCATACTGACCTTTTGCAACAGATTGATGTGGGGATGATTCTTATACATCAAAAATTAATAATGTAACATTTTTATAAAGTATCAAAACAATCTAAATATATATTCATTATAAATAAATGTAGAAAAAAAATAAGGTAAACTAAATGTAGGGATCAACAGCAGGATCTGAACTCATGTTCGATGGTGGGGTTCAGTAGGTATGCGCTAGGGATAATGGAAAATGAAGGCCTCTACTCATCATGGTGGATTAATGAAAGAATCAAGACCTAGCATGATGTTGAGGGCTAGAAATGAGGGACAAACCTTACTCGAGGAAGGGGTCAATGACATGAGAAGAAGAACTTTCTCTAGTAGGGGATGGTGATTTTTCTGTCGGGTGATCACCATTATCAGTAGATCTATCCACCTCGTTGATCTTCCCAGTGGTTCCCAATGTAATATATTGTTTGGGTTCCATGGTCAGCAGTGAAATGGCAGGATGGCTACCTTGGGGGATTTCAGTCCTAGATGAATTCTAGGTTTCTCTACCTTATTCTTTCAGGATATATGGATTTGACTTTTAGTTAATTAGATTTACTGCTATTTACAATTTCCTTGTATTTTTTTGGGGAATTTTGCATTTGTATATTCAATAATGTAATGGATTATATCTCAATCTATCTTAAAAGGGGTTCTACTATTCTTAATAGTGGGTTTTTCCCACCTATTATAATAATAAATTTCACTAAAAATTAATAAAACCATTAAATATTATATAAATATAAAAATTTATAATAAAAAAATCACAAAAAATGAACCTAATAATAGTGTCTTTATAATGGTGGGGGATTAACTCCATTATATGGATAGAACACCATCCCTAAACCGTTTGTAATTCATCACATATTCTCCATCATATGATCATTTTGCTGATGCTACTATTGTCGTTGATGCTCTTGATGTTGTATATACTCTTCCTACTATCTATCTAATCTCTAAACATCCCCATCATGAGCTCATATCCTTTCCTCATACTCTACAGAAGTGAAGGATAATGATCTTATACACACTATGTTTTTTGTTGTAAGAAATTATGGTGAGAGAAAATATAAATTATGGCCACCACATTCATTTTAAAATGTCATGGTGACACGTCATGGTGACACCCTACCAATGATTCCCCGTTTAATTTGGTAATAGATATTTAATAAAGGGGAAGCCAAAGGAAGGTGAAGGTAGGTCATAAAAGGGGATCTCCAACACCAGTTTTTATCATCAGATTCAAAAGCAACACATCTTCATCCTTGAGTGCAGTATTTTGTGAGGTGTTTCTCCATATTTTTAAAGGTATAATTTCTTGTGTGTTTTCTACTTGTAATTGAGGGAGAGAGATTTTGTACCCACATTTTACCATAGTGAAATCATTCTATTTTCTTGTAGTTTTTTACCCCATTATTTTTTGCGTTTTCCACATTACATTTGGTGTTATTTTAATTACTTAATTTTTCACTTTATTTATATCTCGCAATTATCATTGAATTTATTGGAAAATTGTTTAGGATCCTAACCTGTGGTATCAGAGGAATGTGGTTTTGGCCTGAGAAAATTCTGGACCAATGATGTGTCCAAATGGCGGCGAAATACAAGATCAAAAAATTCAATGGAAATAATTTTTCATTGTGGACAATGAAAATAAAAGAGGTACTGTGGAAAGATAAATGCCTAAAGGTGATTGGAGAGAAACTAGTGGGTGTGACAGATGAAAAATAGAGTGACATGGACAAGAATTATATTTACAACATCCATTTGTCTTTGGATGATGAGTTCATGTCATTCATTGTGAAGAATAAGACAAAAAAATAAATTTGGGACATTTTGACAAATCTACATAAAGAAAAAGTCCCTATATAATAAAATTTCATTGAATTGAAAATTATACACTCATCAAATGGTAGATTCATCATGGGTGACTGACCACATAATCACCCTCAATACCCTTTTTTCACAACATACAGTATGGAGCTATAAAATTGTGGATGCTTATCATGCAGAGATTCTACTCTAAAGGATTACACATTCATGTGATCAACTTATCATGAACCTCACCAATAATATACTAATGGATATGTTTCCATTCAATGATGTTTTAGATATGGTTATTGAAGAATAAAGTTGGTTCAAGAATAAGGAATACAGACATACAACTTCACACTAAGTGGAAGATATGTCAATGGAACGAAAAAGAATGATGTAGTGTAGTTCCAATGATAACCAGAGTCATGGAAGGTATAAATCAAGGAGAAAGAAGAAAGACATAAAATGTTACAATTGTGGTAAGAGGGGTAGGGTGGTGAGAATAACTCTCATGTAAATGTGGTGAGTACATCTGGAAATGGAGATGTACTAGTCAGTGACGCGACAATGACTACTGAATGAAAACAAAATCTCGACGACGCATGGATTATTAACTCAGGGGGAACATGGCTCATGACATTTCCAGATGATCATAAATTGAAGATCGTTGGTGTTGGAACCATCAAAATAAAGATGCATGATAACATAGTTTATACCATCCAAGGAGTACACCATGTGGGGGGTCTCAAGAAGAAAATTATGTCCTTGGGAAAATTATATGATATCAGATTAATGACTCACACTGAGAAACGGATGATGAATGTTGTGAAGGGATCACTTGTGGCGATAATGGTGGAAAAGATCTCAAATAACTTTTATGTGCTTATGGGTGAAATGTACAAGGAATCAGAGATAATTGTCTCATCAAATACCTTAATAGAAGAGGTGACGACGTTATGGAATCAAAATCATGGCCATATGTCCAAACTATGCCAAATGATTCTTGTAGATCAGAAGTTTTTTCCTATGATTATGAAGGCATCCCTATCATTTTTTAAGAATTGTGTTTTGAGTAAGTAACACCTGTTTATGTTTGGAATGTCAATGAAAAGGAGTAACTAGATCTTTGAGTTGATTCATTCAAAGGTTTTGAAATTACTGGTTGTGTCCCTAGGAGGAGTAAGGTAGAGTATATGAATATAACCGTGTTGGATATAATAAGGGTGATGTTGAAGACTGCAGGAGTTACCAAGACACTCTGGGTAGAAGTAGTAAATACTGCATACTATGGGATCAATCGATCCCCTTCAGTGGAAATTGATATGAATATGCTGATGGATATGTGGAATGGTAAACTCGATAATTATTCTCAATTAAATACTTTTGGAAGTAATGTATGTGCACTATTTCATAGCTAGGAAAGATCGGAGTTGGACTCAAGATCCAGGGAATGTATCTTCTTGGGATATGCTTATAGTGTGAAGGGGTATCATTTTTGGGATCCCATTTCCTACAATATTATTATTAGTAGAGATGTCATTTTTTTCGATGACATAGTGAAAATGAATATTTATAAAGAAACAAAGAAAGAGAGTACATAAACTAAAATAGTCAACGTGAAGGATGAATCAAAGTAAGAAATAGTTTTCTATGAGGAATTACCAGAGCATGATGATCAAGTCCCAGATAATACTAGACTACAATGACCAAATCGAGAGAAATGTGTGCCAATATGGAACTCATATTATGTCACTGAGAGAAATGTTGCAAATTTATTATTTATAGAATATGGAGAGCTATCATATATTTTTGAGGACACCCAGAGTCCATATATATCTTCATGGATGGCAGTGATGCAGGAGAAACATGATGCACTACAGATGAACAAGACTTGGGATCATGTTTCATTACCTCATGGAAGTTAGGATATTAGGAAGCAATGGGTCTATAAAATCAAGAGGGATGAAACAGAACAGGTGGAATGATATCATGTGAGACTGGTGGTCAAAGGATTTTCTCATAATGAAGGTATTAATTTCAATGAAATATTTTCTCGTATTGTTAAACTAACAAATATTCAGGTAGTGATGGTGGTGTGTGTTTCATGCACTCTACATCTAGAGTATCTAAATGTGAAAACAAATTTTCTACATGGTGACCTTGATGATGAAATCTATATTCTCTAATGAGAAGATTTTTCTGAATAAGGTAAAGTGAACATGGTTTTGAGGTTGAAAATTTTTTAATAGTCTCAAACATGTGTTGAGGTGTTGGTACAAGAGATTTGATTCATATATCATGAGACTTGGAAACAACAGACATAATTCAGATCCTTGTGCTTATTTCAAGGGTCTATATGGTATTGATTTTATTATTATACTATTTTATATAGATGAAATGTTTCTTGTTGGCCCCAATAATGATCAAATCCAGAAGATCAAGGCGTAGTTGTCTAGAGAGTTTGATATGATGGACTTGGTACCAGGAAAAAAAATTCTTGGGATGAAAATTACCGAGACATGAATAATGGAAACATTTGGATATCAAAGAAAAATTATTTGTGGGATGTCTTAAAATGATTCAACATGATGGACGGTAAGAAAATTTCTACCCCTCTTAACATTAATTCCAAGTTATCATCTACGATGAATCTTAGTAGTGAAACATAGAGGATGTAAATGACTCAAGTGCCGTATAAATCAATAGTGGGGATTCTAATGTTCCCCATGGTTTTTACTAGAATTGATATTGCACATACATAGAGAATCTAGGATGAAAGCATTGGATCATGGTGAATAGTATCCTGAGATACATCAGGAAAACCTCAGATGTTGAATTATGTTTTGGAGTATCATATTTCACTATCAGAGGTTATGATGATTCAGATTTTGCAGGTGTTCTCGACCATAGAAAATCCATTAATGGTTATGTGTTTACTCTTGAAAGAGGAGTTAGGAGTTGGATTTCCAAGTTACAGTAAGTTGTGGATCTACCAGTGTTGGAGGAAGAGTACATGGCCTCTACACGGTCATCAAAAGTCATGATTTGGATGAAATGGTTTTTAGAGGAGATCAGGCATAAAAAAATCACATATCATTGTTTTATGATAGTAAGAGTGAATTTCACATTAAAGGGAATCCTAATTTTTATTATAGAATGATGAAAATTGGTGTACAATATTATTTTATTTTAGATGTGGTGGAAGAAGGAAGATTCGACTTGTAAAAAATTTACACTAAAGAAAATATGGAAGATTTTCTGGAAAAGGTGATTGGTTCTGAAAAGTTCAAATGGTATAGATCCTTGAGAATACATGTAGATACATGAGTAGTAGGTTTGGAAGATAGAATGTATTTGTGGATATATTATTGGAACTTAATTAAATATCCAAGTGGGAGATATGTTGGAAGACATTATGGAGAGACGATATATTAATGACGGTCGTCGCATTCATTTGGACTCGTTGAGGTGACATGTCATGGTGAAACCCTACCATTGATTCCCAATTTAACTTGGCAATATAAATTTAATAGTGAGGAGGCCAAAGGAAGGTTATGGGAGGCTATATAAGGGTATCTTCTCCACCGGTTTTTATCACCAGATTCTGAAGCAACATATCTTCATCCATGAGTGCAGTATTTTGTGAGGTGTTTCGCCATATTTGCAAATATATAATTTCTTGTGTGTTTTCTCCTTGAAATTGAGAGAGAGAGAGAGTTTGTTCCCACACTTTTTTATAGTGAAATTATTCTATTTGCCTATGGTTTTTTACCCCATTCATTTGGGGGATTTCCAACGTTACATCCAGTGCTTTTTTCCTGACTTTTACAATTTATTTATATCTCAAAATAATCATTTAATTGATTGAACAATTGTTTACAATCCTAATTTTTTTTTCTAAATTATGACATTATTTCAATTCTATAGTAACGAGTCAAAGTCGATTTTAAACCAATTTCAATCACCATCCCTTTCTAAATACCAATTTTCACCACCAATGACTATGTTTTCTCATTAAAACATACTCACATAAGGCCTTAACCTTACCATATTTCTTATCCTAACTCAAAAACATATGAGAAATATCTATCTAATATATATCCTCTAATTGAAAAATTTTAAATAAAATGATAAAAAAATTATATTATATTAATTTAAAAAACATAAAAAAAACAAACTGCAATCGGTTACAGTCTCTCACCAGCAATATGCCCAATAATACTATAAGTTTATATCCTCTTGAACATATTAAAAAATGTAATAAATGGTTCAACCACAAACAATATTAATGTATCATATACATATCATATTAAATAATATTATTTAGGAACTTTTGATGATTTATTCTAAATGTAAGACTCTCAACTATGTGTGTGACATCCCTCCAGCCCCAATTCTACTCACTATAAGATGGTATCCTCCTGAAAGTATATTCTATATAGTAAGTGAAAAATACCAGTGATTCTTGGGTGTGGAAACTACCACAAAACTAGGTTTTCACAATGCCGGCATTTTGTAATGCTAAAAAACACTGATAAAGGGGTACCTTTATCAGTGCTTTTTTTAGCGTTGATAAAGGTATCGCCTTTATCATCAATTTATTGCATTGTTAAAGGGGATAAAATTATTAGAACTGATAATGTGTATATTTCAAAATAAATATTAAAAATAACATATTAATTTATTAATATATAAATATATTTATATTGATATAAATATACTATATATCTTTTAAATATGTTTTAGATAAGTATATGTAGAAATTTACAACTAATATATAAGATGTTTAGAGAAAATAACTTGTAAAGTATTTAAAAAATATATTATTAATCAATAATTTTCTAATTAATATCAAGTAATAATCATTTAATTAAAATTTAAGTCCCAAAAAATCAAAAAATAATAATAAAAGATCTAAAATAAGTTGATAACGTAACTCAAACATCAAATGATGATAAATTTTGATACGGGTGTCTTTTTGTGCTCTTCTATATATAAAATCGATGACTACAATGAGATCTACACACTAGTGACATAAAAAATCCCTTTGTCACATATTTCTAGGCAAAAAAATCCCAAAATTCCGTCAAAATTGAGTTTTTACCTGGGACACCAATTTGTTTTATATTCGATGAAATTTCTACCTCGTTTAAGAGGGATTTTTTCTATTTTTCAGTGGGGAATGAATATATTCAGAGTTATTACATTCATATTGATATTATGGATTTAAAAATTAATAATTTTTCAAAATTTAGTTGTATTTATAACCGAATATATAACAATATATACATATTTTTTATATATTCATACATAATAATTAAATTTTATAAATAAATGATTAAAAATATTTACATATAAAAAATATTTCTCAACATATAAGCCTTATATAAATAAAAACTAAAATCCATTTTATTTAAAATAAAAATATGTGAATATTTATATACTTCTATAATGTGTGTGTGTGAGTATATATATATTAGGGTGTGTCTGTATTAAAAAACTAATATGTATTATCTATATATTCAAACTTATGAATACACATATAAATATATAATATATGTAAATATATATAAATATATATAACTATGTATAATTATAATTTCATATACACATATATTATATATATGTGTATGTATATTGTATATATGGATTGTTTTTTGCAGAAAGATTAATTAATAGAACCACAATTGGGCTGGTAAATCTCTCAGCTTTTCAGGGTGGCTGACTCCTAGAATTTCATTTGTTGTATCCTTCTCATTTATGAACTTCATTTACACCACTCATGATGCACAACAGTGTGAGATTTTTTACAGCATTCAACTTTCTTCTAAACCGGATAAACTCATCTTCACTGGAGCATCATCGATAATTTTTTCAGCTTTTAGGTATTATCTCTCATTACAAGGTAATACTGCTGTGGGAATGAGTAAGTTTCTTTAGTGCCAAGAAATTCCGATCAAATTCAAATTTATTGTGAAGCGTATCCGACATTATGCCCTTCCAACCGATGATGTGATTAAGTGTAAATGGATAAGTATGTTATCATAATGTTTTTGTTGTTGTATCTATAAGGAGGAATCATTAAAACACATGTTCTTTGAGGGATGTTGGGAAAGAATGGTTTGGGATAATCTTGGGAAACTTATTGGCATTGATATTTAGGTGGGTGATGGTGAGGTCTTCTACTTCTCATGGTTTCACTATATGGAATAGAATATCATGGAGGAGAAGCCGAGGGATGTCTTGATTTTTTCTTGTTGCTAGATCATCTAAATTGAAAGAAACAAACCTCGAGTGGATAGTCTTTCTACCGCATTCTTTTAAATTCATACTTGGGTCTAGTGTATTGAGGTGGATCTATGGGATCTTCTGAAAAGCTGTGAAAAATCATAATCCATGATAATTTTCATGAATGGCTAGTGAACCATATAATTTGCTCAATAGGGGTCTTCACTAGGTAGATGGATCTGATAGAACCCCCGGTGTAATGGCTTCAAGCTCAATACTGACAACTCCTAGAACCTTGGCATCATGAGTGGGGGAGGAATTGTTCCTAACTCCAATGTTTTAGTGGTGATTTCTTTTAGAAGCTTTAATGGGCATGGAAGCTCTCTTATTTCTGGGGCGGTAGATTTTATTAATGGTTTGGAGATTTATCTCTCTAATAATATTTCATCCATAGATATCAAAAGCGATTCTTCAGTTACATGAAACTCTTTCAAATGGATATGTGAACCTCCTAGGTCTATCATTTATATTACCTGAATATGCAAGGAGTTTATTGGTCAAGCTACCATGATTCATACATAGCAGAAGGGAACTTTTCTATGGATGGACTGACCTCAAGGGGGAATCTGAGTAGTCCTTGTATCATTTATTCTACACTGGGATATCTTCCCACCTTGTTTGTTAATTTTGTGATGGATGATACCTTAGGGATTCCTTTATTTTATCCACCCTGACTTGACTTATTTACCATCCCATTTATGATCAATAAATTATCCAACATTGAATGAATGAATGAATATATATATATATTAATATAAATCTATATTAATATACGAATAAATATAACAAAATATATATAGATAAATAGATATATTATAGAAGGGAGAACTAACCAATATGGAAGAGTGGTAAACACTTATACACATATGGCCTTTCATAGTATGAAAATGGCCTTTAACAGAGCTAAAAAGGGGCTATTAATCACAGTGATTATAGGGGGCCTTTATCAGTGCGTTTTTAGAACTGATAATGGCCTAGCCACCTACAGTGTGATATTTATATAACAACACACCCTGAAGAAAACCTAAAATTTAAATAGCACACCCATAATCAAATCTTCTATATTTATTTAATTAACATCATCAATAAAAAAATATCCACCCATGGTATATAAAAAAACACAGATATTTTTATTTCAAACAAATGTTTTATATAATTACATTTTCAATTTTCCAACAAACGTTCTAAAACATTAATATTTCATATTTTGAATCCCATTATCCCCTATCAAAAATGTCTTCCCGTGGTATCAATTTTCGAAAAAATCATATCAACCTAAGAAAAAGAATCAAATTATATAAGAAAACAAATATTATGTTACTAATACTACAAATAAGTTAATTATATATTTATATAAAATAAAAATAGTAATAAAATGTTAATATTTAATAAAAATGAATCATTTGGAGTTATACGGGACATATTGTGCGTCCTATTGAGGTGGTTTTGATTCCTACATGTTACAAATGAGTTAGGGATCATTGTCCTAAAATATAAAAACAATTCGAATGTGTTTTCTTGATTTTGAGTATGTCACTTTTTATTATATTAAAATTAATGTCAATTTTAAATAATGATACATTTGGAGTTAACTGGAAACACAATCCATCATATTGCGGTACAAATAATTCCTACTTGTCCCAAATTACTGATGAATTTTTTTCCTAAAGTATCAAAAAAATCCGAATATGTTTTCTCAGTTTTTAGTATTTCCATTGTGTTTTTTTACTAAAATATCATTTCAAACTAGAAAAACATATTTTGAGTCATACCGATTGTATCATGCATCTTTTTGATGTGATACTGCTTCATACATGTCAAAAATGACATATGAATCACTGTATTGAATTATCAAGACAATCAGAGCACGTTTTCTTGGTTTTCAGTGATTGACACATTTTGAACTAAAATGTAATTTTTAAACTGATAACATACAATTTTAGTCATACCAGTCTCATCAGGCATTAGATTGAGGTATGGTTGACTCCAACACACCGAAAATGACTCATGGATCATTTTCCTATAGTAGTAAGAAAATATGAATTCATTTTCTCAATTTTTAGTATTTCACTTGTTGTTTTTACTTAAATTATTGTCATTTTTAATTAAAAATAGACACCTTGAGTTATACCGGCCACACCATGTATCATATTTAGGTGTGGAAGATCCTTACACATCAAAAATCACAAATAAATCATTTTCCAAAAATATAAAAACAATATGAATTCGTTTTCATGGTTTTTAATATCACACTCGTTGTTTTCACTTAAATTATTGTGAAATTAAAATAAAAAGAGGCACATTGAGTGATAATTTCCACACCGTGAGTTTTATTTAGGTGCAGCTGATTCTTACATGTCAAAAATAATTAAGAGATTGTTTTCTTAAAATATCAAAACAGTCTGAATTTTTGTTCTTGGTTTTCAATATTTCACATTTTTTTTACTTAAATTCAACTCAATTTTAAATAAAAAGAGACACTTTGAGTTATACCAGCCATACCATGCATCGTATTGAGGTAAGGCTAAGCCATACATGTCATTAACGACCCATGGATCATTTTGCTAAAGTATCAAAAAAATATGAATGTGTTTTCTTAGTTTTCAATATTTCACTTTCCTTTTTACATAAATTAATGTCATTTTAAAATAAAAAGACACACATTAAGTCATACCGGTAACACTATGCATCAAATTGAGGTGCAGTTGAATCTTACACATCAAAAATGACTCATGGATTGTTTTCTAAAAATATCAAAATAATTCAAATAATTTTTCTCAATTCTATGTATGTCACATGTTGTTTTTACTTAAATCGAAGTCAATTTAAAATAAAACTATATAGTTTGAGTTATACTTGCCAATCCATGTGTTGTATTGAGGTGAAGATGACTCAAGCGTTGCGTTGTATGATTCTTACATAAATGATGATTTCACATTCATAGCTATGTTGTAAGAGACGATAAATGACTTTCTTTCTTATGGAAATATTTCAAGATATAGCAATAAATGAACTAAAGGGTGTCTCATTTTCAAAAAAGGTACAAAGTCAATTAAGTTGAAACATTCATCAAAGACTGTATTTCTATGAAGTTTTATATTTCTACCCTGATGGGATATGTCCCTATCATGGAAAACATCATTCTATGGATGTTCATAAGAACCTAAAACACCATTTACACAAATATGGGATCAACTGTTTAAGAATGTAAACGATGTGGACACTGCTTTTGGTAAAAAAATTGAATTTTTTTAAGAAAATCAGTTGGAAATGGTGTTTAGTTTTTTAATTATCATAATGAAATTTTCTATATGACAGGTATTTTCATGATGTTATGCATGTTGAAAAAAAAGTATGTGATAGTTTCATCGATACACTACTAAATTCACCTGGAAAAAAAGGATGGAATTAAGGATAGGTTGGACATAGTTCACATTGGAATATGAGGAGATTTGGTGCTAGTGAAGGGTGAAAAATAAACGTTTCTTCCACTAACTTCATACACTCTTTCTATGCAGGATAGATATTAGTTTTTCATCTTCTTGAATGAAATAATTTTTCTACAGGGGTATTAATTGTATAACAAGAATATTGTGTCAATAAATGATTTAATGTTAATGGTTCTAAAATCACATGACTGTCATGTTTTACTGGGAGATATAATTTCTATAGCTTTACGTTGCATTTTTTCCAAGAATTTCCTTTATAACTTAACCAAGAATTATTTCTTATTCAATGATATATGCAGTAAAGTTATAGATCTCGTGAAATTAAAAACTATGGAAGGAGAAATTATTATCATATTATGTGATTTAGAAATGTTCTTCCTACTATAATTCATTGATATAATGGTTCATTTTATGGATCACTTAGTGAGAGAGATTAGACTATGTGGTCCTATACAATATAGATGGATATACCCCATTGAATGGTATATAAATATTTTGAATGGGTATATAAAATATCAATGTTGACTAGAGGGTTGTATTACAGACTGATATATTGTTGAGTAAGCCATTGATTTATGTACCAAATGCATGCGAAGTGTGGAAATCATTGGTCTACCAAAATCACATCACACGAGGTGGCTAGTGGGTGAGTAATTTCTGGAAGAGATTTAATCACAATCAATAATGCAGATCTTGAGTAGGCACACCTTTACATTTGGAATAATGATTGGAGGTTTGCCCATATGTTGAAATCCACAAAGAAATTATTAGGAATTTGAATCCATAAAGGGATAAAATATGGATATCAAATACACATAATCAACAGTTTATAGAATGGTTTTGGGACTATATTTTCAACGATTCAGATGAAAATCCTAAATCAATAACAGAACAACTTTGATGGTTATCCAGAGGACAAAGTGTGTATGTATTATCTTACAATGGTTATGTAATTAAGGGTTATACGTTCTATACAAATAGACATGATGAACAGAATACTCTTGAAAATAGTTGAGTTAAACTTTTGGATGATGTGATGCATATTTCTGGTACTAAGGACAAAAATCCAATTGACGTGCATATTTCATACATTGGAATCATCAAAAAAAATATGGGATTTGGATTATTCAACATTTTATCTTCCAATTATTCAATTCTATTGGGTTGATAACATGAATGATGTTAAAATAGATTAATTTGGATTCGTGAATATTTATTTTAGTAAGGAAGGGTGAAAAGACGAACCATTTATAATGGCAACATAGGCAGTACATGTATTTTATATTCTAGAAAGCACAAACTGAAAGTGGTCAATTGTTATGTTATCGACCAAAGCCACTGAAGAGTCAGATGACAATTCAACTATGGGTGACACATTCATTAGGACATCACAATCATTTTATAGAGCTCCTAATGTAGAAGGTGTTTTTTTTGTCAGAGGAGACCATAATTAAGGGACTTAAATAGTCGATAGAGGGGTCAAATACCTTCAGCCATTAAAAAAAGAGTTTTCAATAATTAGGTTATTTTTTTAAGTATGCAGTGTGTTACCTCTTCATATTATATGTTTGTTTTTGTATTGATGTAATCAAAATTAAATTATAAACCACTTATGGAGATAATGAATTATGAACATGCTGGTGCTCCCAATCCTGAGGAACATTAGCTCTTTCAACCTATTGTTTCTTGCATTGTAGAGGAACAATGACCTTATTCATGTGTTTGTAATCCCAATCCTAAGTAATAATACATTTTTTAATGTGTTGTTGCCCCAAATGTTGAGGTTCAACAACCATATTCACATGAAGATGCTACTTCTCTAGAGAAATAACATATTGACAATGTTAAATCAAAGGAAATGTTATGTGATGAAGGACAGACGATGAAAATAAAATAGGTTCTCCATAGTTTGATGGTGTTAGAAAAAATCATGAAGGAAAAAAATAAAAGGCATCAAATATGAGGTCAAATGGAATGAATGAGTCCAGCATGTTAACCCCAATAAGGTCATTTTTAGTAGTTACATTTGAATCATCACTTGGTTATTCAAACCAGCTATTGTAGTTTTGTGGCACCATGTTGTTCCATTGCTTAATACACTACCAAAAAACTAGGCAAGGCCAGCGCCACCCTTTTTCAGTGCTAACGAAAAAGCGCTGATAATGGGGGGGGGTCTCTTTATCAGTGCTAAAAAAACATTGATAAATGGTACTTTTATAAGCACAAAAAAAGTGGTGATTAAAGTACCCCTTTATCAGCGCTTATTTTTAGAGCTCATAAAGGTTCCCACTTTAACAACGCTTTTTTTAGCGCTGTAAAAGTGTACCCCTTTATCAGCGCTTTTTTTAGTAGTGCTGATAAAGGGGGGGACTTTACCAGCACTTTTTTTAAAAGCACTAATAAAGGGTCTACATCCAAAAACAAATTATTAAAAAATATATATTAATATATAAATATATAGATATTTTTATATTGATATAAATATAATATATATTTTTTAAATATAATTTAAAATATATTTTAGATATGTATAAATATAGAGTTACACTTAATATATAAGATATTTAGTGAAAATGGCTTATAAAAAAATTAAAAAAATATTAATTAATAATTTTCTAATTTTTATAAATTAATAGTAATTTAATAAAAATTTGAAAACTAAAAAAATTAACAAAATTAAATAATATCCAAAATATGTTGAAAACGCAACTCGAACTTCAAACAACCATAAATTTTTATTCAGGTGTCCGTTTGAGCTCTACCACATATCAAATAGAAGCCTCCGACGTGCTCTACATCACTTTATTGTGGGGTACCGAGGTTAAAGTTTTTTTTGAGGCCAAAAAAGTCCCAGAAGGCCTCCAAAACTAAGTTTTTAGTAACGTTACCATGATTTTTTAACATTTTGTGGATTTTAAGCATCGTTTAAGGGGGTATTATTGGCATTTTTTGTGGGGACTGAATTTATTCCAAGGTATTACATTTATATTGATATTATGGCTTTAAAATTTTATCATTTGTTATAATTCACTTCTATTTATTATCAAATATATAACAATATATACATATTTGTTTATATATTTAGATATAAAAAATTAATTATAAATATAAATAATAAAATATATTTACATATAAAATATATTAGCTTTATTTAAATAATAACTAATATTTATTTTATATAAAATAAAAATATATGAATATTTATATACCAATATATAAATCTAACTATATATATATATTAATATAACTACATATATATATTAATATAACTATAAATATATATTAATATCACTATAAATATATATTTTAATACAACTATATATTTATATTAATATAACTATATATATATATATTAATATAAATATATATTACTATACAAATAAATATTACTAAATATATATATATATAAATATATATATCACTAATAGGAGAACAAATAAATATAGGGGAGTGGTAAAGGCTTCAGGCATGCAGGGGGGGTCTCTAGATCCAATCTGGGAAGAGGCAGGGATGCACGTGCATGGGTGAATCTGGGGCTTGCACCAATAAAGGGTGGAGGGGTGTGTGCTGGCGCTAGAGGGGGGAATAAAAGCGCTGTAAAGGGGGGGCTCAAGCGCTATAAAATCCCCCCCGATTGGCTGGATTTTTTTTAATTTTTTAATTTTTAATATTTTTATTATTTTGTTAACTTTTAGTTGGCGCTTTTAAAAAAGCATTGATAAAAGGGGTATTTTATCAGTGCTAAAAAGAAAGCGCTGATAAATGACCCTTTTTATCAGCTCTTTTTTTAGCGCTGATAAAGTACCCCTTTTATCAGTACTTCTTTTAGCGCTAATAGAAGGGGTCTTTATCAGCGCTTTTTGGAGCGCTAATAAAGGGGATCCCCTATCTTCATTGTCTTTAACAGCGCTTTTCTAGTGTTGTTAAAGGCCATTTTTAGCGCTCATAAAATCCGTATTTGTTGTAGTGATACACTAATGTGGGAAGATATTACATTAACAATATGATATCATTTTTTATTTTAATAAAAAATAAAATAATGAAACAATTAATTATTCTTCAACATCCCTTGAAGATTGCATTTATAGTAGATGAATCCCATAATAAATATGTATTGATTATTTTTAGATTGATTCACAGAGGCTTTTACACAAATCTATTGATTCATCATATAAAAGAAGCCGAAGAGAAAATAACCCCACACCCACTGCTTATGTATGCTCACATGATAATCGAACAAGCATGGGATTTGTTTACTAGCTGTCATACTGATGTGTCTTTTCAAGTACATTGTGTCTAGTAATATGTTGTTTGACAATACATATATTCATCACTTTGAATGAAAATTTTTTATTTATTAAATAGAAACTGAGTTTTGAAAATAATGGAGGGGTAGCAAAAGCAACATTCCCCTACCGTAAAGCAAGGATGGGGTACGCTTCACTTGAAAAAAATGGTACATATTTTAAATCTACTGTAAAACTTTCATATGACATGAAATGACAAAATAATTATGTTCCTCTATTTATTTTCATATTGATGAATCCAAATCTAAATCCACTTTAATATACACCATGTGTTGTGTAAAGAGGAATGTGTAAATAAAGATGGGATCCAAATAGATGAAAATACACAAAAAGGGTGGGAAACATGTGTAATTATGAAATAATAAAAATTTGTTTCTCTTTAAATCAAAATTACTTAACAATGATTACTTATTTTCATATATTTTCTATCCATCTTACTCACATGAATCAGCAAAACATGTATTAGATGAACACCTACAATCTGTCAAGACCCGCCTTCACCAAAAAGAGGGAAGGGTCAGCAGATTGCCAGGCCCTTACTTTTTTAAGTTGAAGGAGAGATAATGACCCCCGAAATCCTCATTCAATAGGTCCCGGAGTGGCGACTACCACCAAGGGTATAGAATCACACACTAAATGGAAGGTTTTACCCTTATTATTTTAATATGACAGGGAGATAAGATAGTATGTCTCACAACACCAAAACTAGAAGTGCATGAAAATCCAAAAAACCATTCATGTTTGAATGTTTCAAAAGTAAATACCCCAATGTACAAATTGACTACAATGGTAAGGTACCAAAGAAAGAAAAACAGCAAACACAACTGCCCCAAAGGTCCGAGCCAGTATGGTCCCGTGCGATCTCCAATGTCCTCCTGGAAACCTGAAAGTAGTTTTATATAAATAGGGTGAGAATACAAGTATAATCAGTAGGCAAAACCCAAATAATCTCATGCACAAGTGGGGGAACATACTAAAGTCTCATGAGAAAAAGAGTAATCCAAACACATAACAAGGTAAACCATCCACCCAAGCCTCACCAAGGCACACTCCCAAAATAACGCAAGTAAAGTATTGTATAGTAATAGCACATTGATGTTTGGGTACCCCGCGCCACTTTCCGACTGGTTATTGAAGACATCTTACACATCGAACCAATCCTGCCATTCTCACCACAATCCCACTACCATACCCCGCCCGCACACACCTGTGCCACAACTGTCACACATAACCACGCCTGCAAACACCTAGGCCAGAACAACCACCACCATGCCCGAAGACCCCTGGGCTAGAAGATCCACTGCCATGCCCAAAAACACCTGGGCCTCATCCCAGAGACACATGGGAAAACCACATTCCCGCACACACCTTGGCCAACCACCACACTACCCTGCCCGAATATTCTTGGGCTACGAATGGACTTTAGGCCATCACAGCCTGCCCGATGATAATTGGGCTATCCGGGAAAGGGAGCAGAAAAGAGCTAATAACAAGCCACTAATAGAAGTGTTGGAAAAAACAACCTCTCCCATGAAATGGGCGGGTTCGGCACTAAGTTCTCAACTTGGGTGGGGAGCGAATAAGAAAACCCAAAAACTACAATTATATATATAGGTAACAAGTACTCTCCCATGTTTAGGTTTTTCTTCAGCTCGCCTAAAGAACAACTCAGTACCATGACCAGGTCGCAACTTACACCAATCCAAAAACCCATTTGTCCCATCCTTTTTTTCATGTTCAGTATTGATGTTTAAGTAAGTTTCTACAACTAATTGGGTAACTAGTAATCATAATCACAAGTCAAGGGAAAGAAAATAGTCAAGAATCAACTACAACATCCACACCCGGTTCTCTTGTAAAATCACAACATCAAAGAAAACCCAAAGATACAACCCCATGTCCAAAATCCAGGAGCCAAAAGTTTTCTCAATAATAGAGGATCCCTCCCCAATTCCTGATATAAACATGGTAACCACCCTGCCTTAATTTCATAACCACCGAATTCGTAATAACATGGGATCCTATCCCCACCCACATCACCCACCAATCAGCCCGTGAATTAAAACAACCAAACCACCACCACCAACACAAGGCAGGCTCGTGCCAGTATTTTCATATTTAAAAGATTTTACACACTCCATGATTTCAATTCCGTCGTACATTAACTGGGGTTATCACAGAAAAGGGTTGATCTTGGTGCCTCCAATTTATTTAGCCAGATGTACGTAATTAACCAAATTCCTTTACACGGCATGGGTTCAAAACCACAATACAATCCGTTTAAACATCACCAGAGGTAAGGGATTTTTTATTGCACAGAGAAATATCACCAACAACCATGATTTTCAGTAGGCGTAATCCCATAAAGTTCAGAAAATAAGATCATAAAACAAAGCAGCATCATCGATCACATCCCCCCTTCGTTCTTTATAGAATCCATTTAATATCATTATTTAGGTTTTCTTTATCCAATTCAACAGAAACAAAAGAAAGCCCACCCCGCATGATTCACACAAAGGAGATACAAAAGTGAAATTCTGTATTGTTGATCAACGATCGACGCTAAACCTGGGCGTGGAACTCCACGGATAGCAATGCGGCTCGTCTGAACGAAATGTGGATCATCTGAACGAAGGGTACTCATAGCACAGGGTGATCGAGAAAATAAACCTAGGAAGAACCCTTGGGTTATAAAGCTTGAGATACAACACACCCCTGTCTATTAAGATATGGAGAAAAAGAACCTGAAACTGCATAAGGCACGAGGTCGTGGGTTGACTACGTGGCTGCGACACCCCACACGTCATCAAAGGGTCCGGAGGTTTAAACTGATGTAAAAACCAGGTTAATTAATTAAATATTTAATTAAACAACCTTTATGGGCATTACTGGGATTTAAAACAAGCTTAATGGGGTCAAAATAGGTTTTAAAACCCAATTTGTGCAAAAGGGAAGAGTCACTGGAAAAACCCCGACAAGGATGGGTGACACCGATCGGTCTCACCGATTGGCCAGTTGGTCTCACCGATCAGTTGCGCCTCTCGGTCTCACCGATCGGTCTCGCCGATCGGTTGCACCGATCGGTCTCGCCGAGAGGTCGGGTCGATTGGTCTCGCCGACCGATCGCACCGATCGGTCTTGCTGACCGGTCGCGCTGATCAGTGTCGCCGACCGGTCGCGCCACTCGGTCTCGCCGACCGGTCGTGCCGATCGGTCTCGCCGACTGGTCGCGCTGCTCGGTCTCCCTGATCAGTGGTGCCGTTTGGTCTCACCGATCGGTCGCGCCGTTCGGCCTCACGCTAAGACGCTGCCCCTTTATTATCTGGATTTTTGGAAAAGGAAAGGACCCTGAGAGTCTGGGTCATCATATCAGATACATCTCAAACTATTCTCGCCCTCGAGAATTTAAACAACACAGAAGGAAAGAGTGGGTACGAACAACCACCTCGAATGATACCTCTCAATAATGAACCTCATTTTTAACTAAGAACACCTCCCTATCAAGAACCATGAAATATTACATGTCAGACTACCCTACCATGTGGGTTGGGGAGTCTCTTTCCCCATGTTAAGATACTATCTGCTTTGGGTGGCACTGACTCGCCCACACGCATTTAATCGCATCCACCTTAATGCGTCTTGATTAGGGGTTGGGTCCTCCCCTCCCCATAGCTAGGACCCTACACACATATTCAGAAGAAAGAAAACCAGTATTTCATAGCCAACAAGGTAAAACGTTCTATCACAACAGGTATAAACCGAAGAGTACAAAACTCAAAACAACTCTTGGTACTGGGAACACATCTGTGCTTCCCTCTCCCACATACTCTCCTTTATCCCACCATGTATCCATAACACACGAACCAAGAAATTGGTTTTCTCACAATGCAAATTCTCTTTGCGATCCTCGATCATCACTGGTCTCTCCACAAAGGTCACATCGTCCTAGATGTCCAGCTCTCCCCAGCTGAGAATGTGTGAATCATCGTGCAGATACCAATGGAGCTTGGACACATGGATGAAATCATGTATCCTCAGTAGCGGCAGTGGTAACGCTAGATTATAAGACACCTCGCCGACCCGCTGCAACACTTCGAAGGGTCCGATGAACCTGGGAGAAAGCTTACTCCCCTTGACGAAACTCTGTTGTCCACGCCCATGAGAGACCTTCAAGAACACGTGGTCTCCACCCGAAAACGCCAAGGGCCTTCTCATATTATCATCATACGACTTCTTCCAGTCTTGGGAAGCCTTTATCCTTTCCCGTATGAGTTGAACCTTCATTTTGGTGCTCTGCACCACCTCCGGGCCAAGGATGCATGCCTCTCCTACTTCAGTCCAACACACAGGTGAGCGGCATGGTCTCCCATACAAGGCTTCTAACGGCTCTATACCAATGGTATAGTGATAGCTATTATTGTTGGAAAAATCTACCAGAGGAAATTATCGCACCCATGATCCTACTGAGTCCAGAACACATGCCCGCAACATATCCTCCAAGGTCTGGATGGTGCGCTCTGTATGCCCATCTGTCTGGGGGTGGAAAGCAGTGATAAAGCATAGCTAGGTGCCAAAATCATGCAGCAAACCCCTCTAGACTTGTGAGGTAAAACATGTATCCCTGTCCAAGACTTTGGAACTCAAGACTCCATGAAACCTCACTACCTCGTCCACATACTTCCATGCTAGATTGTCCACTTAACTCAACTCCTTAATCTCCAAAAAGTGAGACGATTTCATCAACCGGTCCACTACCACTTAGATGGTGTCCTATCCCCCTTGGACCTTGGGTATTATGGTGACAAAATCCATCGAGATGTCATCCCACTTCCACTCGGTAACATCTAAAGGTTGTAACAACCCACCTTGAAGACAGTGTCCAGCCTTTACCTGCTGAAAGACTTTCACTTAGCCACAAACTATGCCACTACTCCCTTCACTCTGGGCCACCAAAACTGTCTCTTCAGTCCCTGGTACATCTTGGAAACTTCTTGGTGTACCGCTAGGTGTGAGTTGTGGAAGTCACTGAGAACATGGCCGCACATTGCCTTTGGAACAAACATCTTCCCCTGGAAAAGCATCCAGTTTTGGCCATCATCCGTCCATCCATCTGGAGCATTGCTCTAGTCAACAAGGTCACACATCACTTCACACTATGGGTCTCCCCATTGAGACTCCTCCACTTTCTAAAATAGATATGACTGCACTACCATCTGATACATGAAACCTCTACCGCTATCCATCCTCACATCCAGGTGTAAGGCAACCAACTCCTCAATTGCCTACCAGGTTTTTGCCGACTCTCGAACCGCATCCTTCTATGATCTCCTACTCAAGGCATCAGCCACTACATTCCCCTTCCCTTAAGTGTAGGAGATCTCGAATTTGTAATCCTAGAGGAACTCCATCCACATTTGATGCGCTAAGTTTTGGTCCCACTGGGAGAAGACATACCTCAAGATTTTGTGATCTGTGAAGACCACAAAGTGTTCTCCGATGAGGTAGTGTCACCATAACTTCAGTGACAAAACAACCACTGCATGCTCCAGGTCGTGTGTGGAATAATTACGCTCATGAGGGCATAGCTTCCTAGACCCATAAGAGATCACCCCTTTTCGCTGCATCAACACACATCCCAGGACTTGTCTAGAAGCATTAAAGAACACTTCATACATCACCCCTTCTTCTGGTAATCTCAGAACTAGGGCACTAACCAACTTCTCCTTCAGATAGTAGAAGGCTGACTCGCACTACTCACTCCACACAAAAACCTGGTCTTTCTTGGTTAAAGCTGTCAAAGGGGCTGAAACTCGGGAGATTTTGGGTACGAACCTCTGATAGTAACCCACCAGCCCGAGGAAACTACGGACCTCTTCCACATTCATGGGTGCTGCCCAAGAAAAAACTGCCAAATCCTTTGATGGATCCACCGCTACCCCCCGCTCGGACACCACGTGCCCGAGGAAGTGCACTTATCGTGTCCCGTACTTGCATTTTGAAAACATACCATAAAGCTGGTGCTGTTGGAGGACCTCCAAAACCATCCTCAGGTGCTCCACGCGATCCTACTCTGATCTTGAATAAATCAGGATATCGTCGAGGAAAACAACTACGAACTGATCCAGGTACTCCCGGAAGATGGAGTTCATAAGCCCCATGAACACATCCGGTGCATTTGTGACACCGAAAGGCATGTCTACGAACTCGAAGTGTGCATATCTACCCCTGAAGGCCGTCTTCGAGATGTCACTCTCCTTTACCCTCAACTAGTGATACCCAGACCACATGTCGATCTTTGAGAACCACCCTTCCCCTTTCAACTGGTCTAAAAGGACGTCTATCCTTGGAAGAGGGTAGCGATTCTTGGCTATTACGTGATTCAGCCTCCTTTAGTCTATACACAATCTGAGACCACCATACTCCTTCTTGGAGAACAAGACTAGAGCACCCGATGGTGACGCTCTTGGTCGAACGTAACCTCTCTTCATCAGATCGTCAATCAGAATCTGCAACTCTCGTAGCTCTGAAGGTGTCATCCGGTAGGGAGCCATTGAAATCGGACGAGCACTCAGATAAAAATCTATCCCAAACTCAATATCATGTCGAGGGGGTAGAGTCGTCACCTCCTCCAGGAAGACATCCATAAACTCACTGATGATCCCTGGTACCTAAAAAATATTCGCATCCACTGACTCCACTAGCAGCTCGGCTAACAAGGAGAGGAGGGGTTCCTCTCGTCTGCTTCCCTTCTAGCCACCCCACTCGCTGGTGAAAGTAACACGTTGACCACCCATGATTGAGAACACAACCCTTCCTCGGAAGCAGTCGATGATAGGAGACACATAGAACAGTTAGTCGATAACTAGAATGACATTGTATGGCTATATCTGTAGCAGAAGAAGATCCCTGACCGACTGATGTGGCCCCATCGTCAGTCAACATTCTTGACAAACATATAACATGTCGGTCTGACCTCTGATTGGTGTGCTCAGCACCAGGGGCACTGGAAGTATCTCGACATATATACCCAAATAATGGGCTAGACTGGGTGCAACAAAGGAGTGCGAAGCTCCGGTATTGAACAAGTCATAAGAAAGGGTGCTAAACAAACTGATCATACCTCGAACAACCTACCGTCCTGCTGGAACTGCTGCCACCATGGCGTGCAACTTCCCATGCCCATCTCGTTTTCCCCTCATCTGTCGGCCACCACCATGACCACGCCTCGGTCGAGGTCCCTGAGGAGCTCCCTGAGGTAGGCCTCCTCCTGCTACGTCTTCCCTCGGAGGAGCGGGAGCTCACTATCCCTGCTGCTACTGCTAGAATGGCCTAGCTGGAAGCTGCTGATGGGGCGGGTGCTAGGGATGTCTGCCACCTCCATACAGTACCCGGTCCAGGAACTCACTTCGGAGATGTCCATGTCTCCCATAGACGAAGCACCACGGTCCTGGGACTGAAGTAAAAGGGCGAGGACCAGGGGACCGGAACTGAAACTACTGCAGCCAGCTCCCTGCTGGTCAGATTCTGGAGGTTCCTGACGCTGGGGGCCTGGTGCTGACGGCCTTCCCCTTCAATGGTCCCAGATGGATCCCCTCTCAGGACACACCTCATAGAGCATGCACCCCTTGCACTACTTCGGCATTCTTCTGGACCACCAGGTACATCGACATGGTAAAGGTGGTACCAACATAATAGAGGGAGGGTCGGAGCGCCTCCTCTAAACGTCTTTCCCGAGACTCCTCATCGGGAAAGGGGTCCGGAGAAAAATGTAGGAGGTCCTTGAACATTATTACTAGCTCCCTTACTAACATACTCCCCTACTGGAGGGAGAGTAGCGCCTGCCTCTTCTCTACCTTCATCGTCGAAGAGACGAATTCTGCCCAGAACTCTCTCTTAAAATCAGCCAACACCACCTCAGCCTCTCTCCTCTCCCCTAGGTAAAGCGTCCACCACTGACGGGCCGCTCCCCGCATCTGGCTGATGGCTAGAGGGACCCAGTACTCAGTCGTAGCCAGGATGAGGCCGAAGGCTATCACCAGCTCCTCTAGCCAGCTCTCCGTCTTCATCTCAGATGTGTTGCCCTCATACTTCTTGAGGGTCTGTCCCTAGAAGGCCTGAAGTGTCTTCTGCCACTGGTCATCTTCCTCCCCTCGATCAGCTCTCTGCCGATCGGCCAAGGTAGTCTCCGGGGCCTTGATCAATTGCACCACACGTGGCCATCTCCTCGGTGCCATAGCTGCAAGGTGAACAAGGAATGCCTATGCCCAAGTAGAGCAGAAGATTGTTCTTAAAAAAAATTCTTAAACTTCTTATTCATTTTAATTCCCCAAACCCCCATGAAACATGAGAACACAAGTCATTATGATTCATGTACCTTTCCTAGGGTCTATAACCTGCAATCATAGTAGCCTCACTTGGTCGTTCGATAGGTCCAGAGTCATTGCATCGGATCACAGGGGGGGGGCTAAAATCCCTTGTCTTAACCGGTCTTCCCTGGCCAAATTCACACACCAAGGTCACCCAACACTCTTGCCCTACCATCCCATGAAATCTTCACTGCTCCTAACTCTAGACTTCATCCTATCCCTCAACCTCACCGCCTCTGATACTATTCTGTCATGACCCGCCTTCACCAAAAGGAGGGAGGGGTTAGCAGATTGCCAGGCCCTTCCTTCTTTAAGTTGAAGGAGAGATAATGACCCCCTGAAACCTGCCTTCAATAGGTCCCCGAGTTGCGACTAGAACAATGGGTATAAAATCCCACAGTAAATGGAAGGCATTACCCCTTTTCTTTTAATATGATCGGAAGATAAGATAGTAAGTCTCACAACACCAAAATTGGATGTGAATGAAAAGCCAAAACAACCATTCCCATATGCATGTTCTAAAAGTAAATATTCCAAAGTACAAGGTGACTACAAATTTATGGTTCCAAAGAATGAAAAACAGCAACTGCAACTGCCCCAAATGTTCGAGCTAGTATGGTCTCGCGCGATCCCCGAAGTCCTCCTGGAAACCTGAAAGCAGTTTTATATATGTAGGGTGACAATACAAGTATACTCAATAGGAAAAAACCAAAGACTCTCATACACAAGTGGGGGAACATACTAAAGTCCCGTGACAAAAAGGGTAATCCTAACACCTAACAAGGTAAACTATCCACCCAAGCCTCACCAAGGCACACTCCCCAAATAACGCAAGTCAAGTAATGTATAGTAATATCACATCGATGTTTGTGTACCCCGCGCCATTTTTCCACTGGTCATTGAAGACATCCTACGCATCGAACCAATCCCACCATTCTCACCGTAGTCCCACTGCCATACCCCGCCTGCACACACCTGGGCCACAACCTCACCGCAGTCCCACTACCAAACCCAACAAGCACACACCTGGGCCAAAATTGTCACACATAACCATGCCTGTAAACAACTAGGCAAGGATAACCACCACCACGCCCGAAGACACCTAGGATAGAAGATCCACTACCACGCCCGAAGACACCTCGTCCTCATCCTGAAGATACTTGGGAAAACCACCTGCCTACACACACCTGGTCCAACCACCACACTACCCTACCCGAAGATTCCTGGGCTAATAATGGACTTCAAGCCATCACAGACCGCCCGAAGATACTTGGGATACCCGGGAAAGGGAGAAAAAAGGAGCTAATAACTAGCCACTAATAGAAGTGTTGGGAAAAACACCCTCCCCCATGAAATGGGGGTGTTTGACACTAAGTTCTCAACTTGGGTGGGGCACGAATAAGAAACACAAAAACCACAAGAATATATATAGGTAACAAGCACTCTCCCAAGTTTAAGTTTTTCTTTAGCCTGACTAAAGAACAAATCAGTACCATGACAAGGTCACAACATACACCAAACCAAAAATCCATTTGTCCCATCCTAGTTTTCATGTTCAGTAAGGATGTTTAAATGAGTTTGTGCACCTACATGGGAAACTAGTAATCATAAGCACAAGTCAAGGGAAAGAAAACAGTCAAGCATAAACTACAACATCCACACACGGTTCTCTTGTAAAGTCACAACAACAAAAAAACCCAATGATACAGCCTCATGTTCAATATCCAGGAGCAAAAAGGTTTCTCATCAACAGAGGATCCCTCCCCAATTCGTGATATGAACAAGGTAACCACCCTGCCTTAAATTCATAACCACCAAATCCATAACAACAGGGGATCCCATCTCCACCCACATCACCCAGCAATTGGCCCGTGAATGAAAACAAACAAACCACCACCACCGACACAAGGCAGGCCCATGCCAGTATTTTCATATTTAAAATATTTAACACACTGCATGCATTCAATTCCCTCGTACATTTACTGGGGTTGTCATAGAAAATGGTTGATCTTGGTGCCTCTAATTTATGTATCCAGATGTACATAATAATCCAAATTCATTTACACAACAAGGGTTCAAAACCACAATACAATCCGTTTAAACATCACCAGAGGTAAGGGATTCATTATTGCACAGAGAAAGACCACCAATGGCCATGATTTTCAGTAGGCGTAAGCCTGCACAATTCAGAAAAAAAATATCATAAAACAAAGTAGCATCATCGATCACAGCCCCCTGTTCATTCTTTATAGAATCTGTTCTTTATCTCTATTTAGGTTTGGTTCATCCAATTATACAGAAACAAAAGCATACCCATCCCGAAAGATACACAAAAAGGATAAATGAAGGTGAAATTCCTTACTTGTTGATCAACTATCGACGCTAAGCCTAGGCATGGAACTCCACGGATAGCGATGCGGCTCGTCTGAACGAAATGATACTTGTATGAATGAAGGGTACTCCAAGCACATGGTGATCAAGAAAAGAAACATAGGGAGAACCCTTAGGTTATAAAGGGTGAGATACAACACACCCTGGGTCGTTAAGATATGGAGAAAAAGATCCCGAAACTGCGTAAGGCGCAGGGTCATGGGTTGACTACGCGGTTGAGACACCCCACACGTCATTAAAGGGTCGGTCAGTTTAAACCAACACACACACCAGTATAATTCTTTAAATATTTAATTAAATGACATTTATGTGCGTTACTGGGCTTTAAAACAAGCTTATAGGGGTCAAAATATGGTTTAAATCCCAATTTGCGCAAAAGGGAGGCGTCACTGGAAAACCCCGACAAGGCTGGGTGAAACCGATCGGTCTCAATGATCGACTGGTCGGTCTCACTGATCGGTTGCACCGCTCGGTCTCACTGATCGGTCGCGCCGCTTGGTCTTGCCGACCGGTCGCGCCAATCGGTCTCGCCGATCGGTCGCGCCGCTCGGTCTCGCAGAGCGGTCGCACTGCTCGGTCTTGCCGACCGGTCGCGCCGATCGGTCTCGCCGATCGGTCATGCGGATCGGTCTCACCGATCAGTTGCACTGATCAGCCACACGTCGAGATGCAAATCCTTTAGGATCCAGATTTTTGGAAAAGGAAAGGACCCTCATAGTCCGATTCATCACACTATCAGTGGCCTTGAAGCAGACACAACATTATGGTCACATCAGAGGTGTGGGTTTTGGGGTGACAACCGAAAACATGTTTTTATAAAAAAACAAGAGGAGGATAAACATAAAGAAATGAAATAGATGAATGAAAAACTATATGCACATTAATAAAAATTTAAATAGTAGAGAGAGTTACTAGAAACATATATAGGGATATGAAAAGAGAAAAAAGAACTCAAGGACAACTATTTCTTGAATATCCCTCCCCACACCCACTACCATTGAGGTGATCCATTCCCCTCGAAAAGATGTCTTGGGAAAGGTAATCAATGTTCTAATAAATGTTTCTATAAAATGTGAATCAGATAGACACTAATAACTTTCTGGTACTGTTATTATACATGATGATAATGACTGTGATTTATATCTATCAACACCCACCCATCGCCTTGTAGTGAGGGATACAATGTTCAATATCCAAAATGATGTGCTAAACAATAGACCACATCCAATAGGACTTGTGAGAGTTTCTATTAGCATAGCCCATGATCTGAGGGATGATAGACCAATTCGAATTGATGATGAATATATTCATAAGGTTGACCAACTATTGTAACATTCAATTCATGGCCATTAAATCTTGTAAAACAAATATGTTGACAAGGAGGTATTCATTTCCTATTTATTTTTGATGATAAACTATTAATAATTAATGAAAAAAGTTCTAAACCGATGAATTCTATTAAAAATAGACAAAGGGATGGGGGTGAAATTAAAGGTTGACTTAACCATATAAAGGATCAACCAATTGATTGAAAAGACCTTTCAAAAGCACATTTACCCATCCCATTGAATATCCACATTTACTAACATTATAGGTTTATGCGGATGCAATGTTAAAAAGTGGTAGTAGTCACATAGTAGATTTTGATGAAAAAATGTGTGGATAGGGTGTTATTGACTGCATTTCTTCTAATAATGTAGATGAAATCGTCAACTATGAATGGCTAGGTGTCTCATTTGTAAATGTATACATGAGGTACGTTTTCATGATTTAATTTTCTAAAAGATGATATAACATGTTAATTATGACTAAATACATTTCTTATTTTTTGAAGTCATATATATCAATACCAATTCAATGGATTTTCCCACAAAAAAATTGGACTCTTTAGTCCTCACGTCACTTCTACAGAAAAAATAGAAATAAAATCCAAAAAATAGATGAATGAGTGGTAAAATTTGGAAAATCATTTGAAAGAAAACATGGGGATGAAATAATTTCCTTAATACAAATGATTTCAGGATAAAACGCTTCAATTTAATCTTATTTAATATATTTTTCATTTCCTTCATTACTTATTACATTTTTTGTTTTTATGAAACCTTGTATTCTCATTACTATCAATTTGGATACTCTAAATATTTATTTCTTGGATTCACTACATAGATTACAAAAAACCCGACCACACATGATAACGTTTTTTAATTTGTAATACACTACACCCAACATTTTAGAACTAAGCTTCAAGTTATATAATTATATTATGTTTTAATTAGGATTTTGTTATTATAGGGTGGTGTGTAAATATCGTCTAAATCATGGCATGAGGACAAGCATTGCACACAGGGACCCAAAAAAGTTCTACAACTGGATAAGTATCAACGTATATATAATATGATTTAACTTTCCAAAAACATATAAAAAAATTACTTATTTTTCTTAATGTTTCTTCTGTGTCTAAAATAATCAAATGGAAATTATTATAGTTATTATGTTTGTAAATTTATGAGATAGATCATATTCCATAAATAAAACACACATCCCATAAGAGGTATTTTCAAAGTAAATTACTACTTTATTTAAACTATTTATTAATCATTTCTGTATTTATATTATTCTAATACTATTATGACTATAAAAAATATTATTTTCAAAATAATATAAATTTTATTAGAAAAAATGGCCGTCATACCTGATCATAGAATGTACACCAATGGTATGAAGATGTGACTTCTATAGAAGTAATGGATTGTTTCATATTTATGTTTTATTTATTTATGTTTAGCATTAATCACATAAGATATTTTTTATTATACAGGAGCATTCCTTGGAATTTAGGATTCTTTTAATACTCTGGGACATGTAAGAATCAACAACACCTCAATCTGACATACCACATGATCGGTATGACTCCAAGTGTGTCATTTTATTTAAAACTGATCATAATTTTATTACAATATACAACTCAAAACTCAAAACCAAAAAAGAATTAAAATTGTGTTTGTACTTTAGTATAATGATCTATAAGTCATTTAAGATATGTATGAATCATCTACACCTCCAACCAAAAAACAGTGTGACCAATATGACTCAAAGTGTCTGTTATTAGTTTAAAATCGACATTTTATTTCTAAATACATCACCCACTAAAAACAAAGAAAATTCAATCATATTGTCTTAATAATTTTATAAATCATTTCATAAATCATTTTTTATCTATAGGAATTTATCTCATGTCAAACTGATACTCTATGTGACCAGTATTAGTCAATGTGTGTGTTTCTAGTTTATAATGAATTTTTTCTAAAAAAGAAAAGATACATACTAAAAAAAAGAAAAAAAATATTTGGATTGTTTTGATACATTAGTAAAACTATCCAGAAGTAATTTTTGATGTGTAGAAATTAGTCTTACCTCAATCTGACACATGATGTGACCTGTATGACTATATGTCCATCTTTTTATTTAAAAGTGACGTAAATTTTAGTAAAAAGGAACAAGTGACATACAAATAAATGATCAAACACATTCGGATTGTTTTAATACATTTGGGTACAAATACATGAGTCATTTGGGATGCCAATGATTCTTTTTCACCTCAATATGAGGCATATTGTGACCGGTATGAATACAAGTGCGTATTTTTATTTAAAATATACATTAATTTTAGGAAAATGGACAATTGGCCTACTCAAAAATGAGAAAACGAATTTGGATTATTTTTATATTTTAGGAAAATGATCCATAAGTTATTCGGGATGTGTATGAATCAATTGCACCATAATGTGACCCATCAACAAATCCCAAAAGTAGCTATAAAATGAGTCATACGATTGTCCTCTCCCAAAAAAAGATGAACAGCATGAATAGAATAACAGCACCAATGATATGGTGATATTGATAATAGACCCAAAATATTGGTGGCCACCTTCATCCTCCTTCAGCATGTCGATAATACCTTGACAATCATATTTGACTATAATATCCTTCCAGCCGAGATATGAAATGAATTGCATACCATTCCAGATAGCCATTCCCACTACTACAGGAGGAGACCAAAAAAACATTTCTGAGGAATGACGAGCCGCAATGATAGAGACTACATGGTCCTAGAAAAATGCCATAAGGTCAACAGAGTCATCACTAGGAATCGCCGCATCAGTATTAAGTTTGATAATACCCTAAGGGGGATGAAGCCATCTGACATGAGGGGGATGAACAATTATTTGATAACTAATGTTGAAACCCACATTTTGAAATTGCTTATTGCCTAACCGACATTAAAACTCTCACTAACATGGTTTTAACCTCGGTTATCCACTAACTGGTGTCAAAACACTATTCGTGTGAGTTTTAACATTTGTAATGTATAAATGAACAATCGTGATGAATTCATAACATATTTTTATGTCAATTATACTCACACATCAAAATATTTATTGAAAAAATTCATTGGATACATATATTTATTTTAATATATATTTATTTCATCATAATTATAATTATAAATATATATATTTAAAAAGTATTTACATATATTTATAAAAATAATAAAAATAATAAAAATATTTATTATTTAAAAATTAATTATAATCTTATAATTATTTAAATATACATTTATTTAATTATAACTTCTAATTAGTTTTTTAAAACATTATATATATATATATATATATATTAATAAAAAATTATTAATTATCAACATGTTTTTTTTATTTTATTTATACAAATAAAAATTATTTTTTAATATAAATATAATAGTTTTTTATAAATTAATAATATTTTTTATTAAAAAAATTAATCAGCACTACTGATAGAATTGGGTTTGGATTATATGGTTTCGTCAAAACGCTTTCATTTTCAAGATCATTATTAAAGATGACAGGGTCTGGCCTTCAAAGATTCAAAACTGGGGCTCGCAGTGGTTGTATATTGAGGAGCCTCGTCCACCTTCACCTATTCATTACCTTCCTGTCAGATGGATCTCCCCCCCTTTGGGTGTTCTCAAACATAATACTGATGTAGTGACCCCTAGGGATGTTTTTGTTGGCCTTTAGACAATCCTTTGGGATCACTTTGTCTCTATTATTGCGGCTCATCATTCCTTGGACATTGCGGGTTAGTCTCCTCATCTGGCAGAGGCCATGGTAATTTAGAAGTGTATATAGCCCATCTTGTCTCTTGTCTGGAAGGATGTTATGGTCGATGACGATTTTCAAGTTATTATCAATTCACTGAATGAGGATAATGGTGGCCTCTAAGCCTATGGTTCCATTATCGAAATCATCAGATATTTGGTTCCATTGTTCTCTTCTTGTTGTTTTCCCTTTGCTTGGAGAGAGGCCAATTGAGATGTTCATTTCTGGCTAATTTTGGGAATCATTGGGGGACTAATTGATGGATTTCATATTTTCCTACAGAATTATGTTCATTTACATTGGTTTATATCTAGGGTTTGGGGATTGTTTTTTTAAATGGCCCCCTTTATCAGTGATAAAGAACGTGCTGATAAAGGGTACACCTTTATCAACCTTTCTTTAGCACTTATAACGGAAAAAATTATCATCACTTTTAGCTAGCGGTGATAAAGACCCCTCTCTTTATTAGTGCTTTCTTCATAGCGTTGATAAAACATGACGCATCCCTTTCTTCGATCCGTGGTAGTGAATGGGAGGATCTGCCACATGTTGGAAGCCGACATCAATTTTTGCGGCGGTTTAGACTGCCACCAAATAAAAAAATAACCACTGCTAAACGATTATTTTCTAGTAGTGGATACATAACTCATTTATGTTGAGTAGTAATTGAATGCATGTCAATTGGACATATGATGTGATTGATATGACTCAAATTCTGTGTTTTCAATATAAAAGGGACATTTTAGTTTAATGATATAATTATTAAAAATAAGTTAAATAATTATGAAACTTAATAACTGATAATATCATTACTATATTTAGTAATTGTTAATATATTTTACAATGATAGTTAATTAACATTGTAATTAAGAATTTATTATAAAATTATCAATAAACATTACAAAATTTAATTTATAATTAATTTAAAATTTTCAATATAATTAATAATAATAAAATTAGTAGTATGAATTATAATATCAATAATATATATATTAATTGACAATATATATTATCATATGTGATTTATATGTCATTAAATATTAATTTTTTTATGAACTACTACTAAGATAAACATTATTTTTATCCGGTGGACAAACCTTTGTACAAATGATGATCGTCGGAGAAAGCCTACTAAAAAAACCTTAAAATTTTTAAAAAATTCTAACCTAATTATGTCGAAAAAATCTCAAAATTATATATAAATACTTAAATTTTATAAACAAACAAATTATTTGGAAAAAATATAAACTTATAATCAAAAATGTATTTTTTTGTTATAATATGTTTTATAAGTTATTTAGAATATTAAATTAATAATGAAGTAAAAAATTATAAATTCAGTTATTTTATCAGTTTTTGGTTATTAGAATTAATAATCAAGACCGAAAAATTCAGTTAACCAAATAAATTTTTTACTAACCAATACTCATTTTAGTATAACCCTTTGGTTATTTTTTATTCAGTTTCTAAATAGTTGTTCCTTTGACCACCTCTTTGCCCACCCCTTGGGGGTAATATCTACAAAAAAATATTTCCATTTATGAACGGTTAGATAAAAAATCAAAAGATTGAAAATATACAAATATAGAGATATATATATATATATACTAAATGATGTATGAAGGTGGATACGAGTCAATGTTAGATTATTGAATTAAACCCAACATAAAAAATTAGATGTGAGTCTAATATTCTCAAAATCAATTCTACATTATTAAATTAAAATCCATCAAAATAATTTTAATCTATAACTTTGATAATTAGGGTTGAATGTTCATTAAAAATCACCCAACATTAGGGATGTCGACCGGTCAAGTATGTATGAAATTTGGGATAATCGAATCTTAACTTGTTGTAGTTTTTCAAACCCAAATCCATTTACATCACATTTATTTTTTAAAACACAATTTTTAAATATATTTTATTATATTTTGAAACACACTTTTAACTTCCCAAATCAGCTTAATTAAAGAGACATCTTTTATTTGTAATTTTAAAATTTATTTATAAATCAAAAATCAATTGATATCATAGAAAGAAAATAAATTTTACTATTTTATTAACATTTCAAAAGAATCATTATTCAGTTAATAATAATGAATTTAATTAAATTAGAATTTATATTTCATTTATAAATTTAATATGAACAATTATCAAAATAGACAAATAAATTGGGTAGTTTTACTATCTTTTTAATATTTGGTTAATAAATTAATTAACATTCAATAAATAGGGATGGTTAATTCCTCATATTAATTGGTGTTATAAATAAAAGATTTGGGTATCGCAAAAATAATAGTTGATTGTACTATATAAGGGTTGAGGGTGTGTTTTAAAACTGCAACCCTCCCACTCAGATTAATCTCTTCTCTGAATCCCCTCAACGCGTGATGATAAAGATGAAGATGTTAGATAGATGGATTGGAACCCGTTGGAAGTCGTGTTTTGGAAAAATATCCTTAGAAAAGGAAAAAAATCAGGAGCAGTCAGTTGGAGTCCCACGACCCATGATGAATCCGATGATGAGTTATTCAATTATCACCAATGCACCGATCTTATCGCGACAGAGAATAGGGGAGGACTACGAGGGACCCTGTCCAATCGACTACGAGGGACCCCGTCCAACTGTCCCCTTCGCCTGGGATCTCCGCCCCAGGGTACCCAAGCGAGTAGATCCAAACCCTACCCCAACCCCAACAACAGAAAACCCTGGGGTGCCGACAGATGTAGATTATTATTATGTTGGGCAGTGTCCAGCGGTCTCTTTCGCCTAGGAACAGGCCCTAGGGGTACCCAAGCTAGGAGACCTTGAATTCACCACAACTCTGGCACCAGAAATTGCTCCTCCCCCGCGGTACCCAAGTGCGAGGATCATCCGGAAGGTGCACCAATCCAGGATCTCCTGATGGAGGTGGAACACGGTTGAGGCGGGATGTGGATGTGTAGGTGTGCGGGGCGGAGCACGGTGCGGTCGCTCCGTGAGGTCATGGTAGAGGCGGATGGTGGTTGAGGCGGGATATGGATGTGCCGACGTGCAGGGCGGGGCAGGGTCGCAGCGTGCGGGGTGGTCATGGCGGGGCGGAGCGCGATCGCGGCGGACAGCCATGGCGGGGCGGAGCGCGGTCGAGGCGGGGACTCTTTGCGACTGACCTTCATCATCGCGGTCGAGCCGGTAGAATCGAGGCGGAGACAGAGCTGGTGTGCGGGGCAGCAAGGCTTCAGCTAGCCGAATGGCGCATGGATTTTCTTTGAAAATCCTAGAAAAACCAATTATTAAATATTTTTATTGATTAATATCATTTTGAAAATTTTTATTGTAAAAATAATGAAAATAATGTTAATAATAAAACATTATTTAATATGAATTACAATTTTAAATTATATATTTTATATGTACAAATATTTCGATATTTTATTTATATATTTTAAAATATATAATAGCGCGCACACACACATATATATATAAACACAAACATATGATTCTAAATTATATTATATGATACATATATATAAATTTAAATATGATTTTGTTATATTTATTTACATAGTTCGCATCACTATATTATAATATTTATATACCACTAAAAATAATGGCTTTTGCAATAAGTTTTTTACGACGGATTCTCACCGCAAAGAGTTAATTGAGATAGGAATTCATCACAACAACCCATCTTGGAAAATCACGACCAAAATAATAGAAATAATGAAGGGATGTGGAAATTAACCTCAGGGTGATGAAATTTATGATGAAACTATTTAGCTATCATAAACAAACTTTCTGTCATTGCACATCATTTTATTCTAGATTATTTGCAATGGAATTACAAAAAAGTTAATTTTATAAATAAACAATTAATCATATTTACATATAAATATATTTCTCAATAAATAAGTCTTATATAAACAAAAACCAATATCCATTTTGTTTAAAACACAAATATATGAATATTTATATACATATAAAATGTGTTTGTGCCTATATATATATATATATATATTATTTTGTGTGTGTGCGTGTATTGACAAACCGATATGTGTGTGTGTCTGTCTGTCTGTCTATTGTATAAATGTATTTATTTATTTATTTATATATACACACACATAAAAACATATTTATAAATGAATTTAAAAGTAATCCTATAAATATTTATTAATATATAGATAAATATTCTGATGAAAAAATATAACCAAATATATATAAATATAAATATAAATATAAATATATAAATAGAACTAACTATATATATATAGACACGTAGTTGCGGTTTGGCTTAGTGGTAAGCACCCCGTAATACTACATGAAAAATGGGGGTTCAAATCCCATGGGGCTACAGGTACTGTAACAGCACTGTTTATCGGCGGGTACTGTAGTTGTGGTGCTGCTGTTTATCGGCGGATACTATAGCGGAGGCAGGACACTGTAGCAGCTGGGTTACTATTCAAAAAATGGGCCTTAGGCCAAAATTTTGGGCTTACGGGCTATGTAATGGGCTTCATGCCCACTGGGACTTCGGGCTATGTAATGGGTCTCCCTCTACCCAGTTAAAAGAGGACATTGTTTGCTTTAATAATAAAATGAGGCTTCGACCCCAACATTTTAATATATATATATATATATATGAATAAATATAACTAAATATATATATATATATATATATATTTCAATAAAGGGAGAATCAAACAAGATGGGTGAGTGGTAATGGTGCAGACGCTCAAGGGAGAGGTCTCAGGTTCAAATCCAAGCGGAGGCAGGGGTGCGTAGGTGGGTGCAGTGGGTGACTAATGTTGTTAAGGGGTTGGGGATGTGCACATAGCACTGTTAAATGGTGGCTGTGGTGCATGCGGGTGGGGCTTCCTAGAGTTGTTGAAAGAGAGCTATTAAAAAGTGTTATATACCCTATAATTTACAAAAAAAAAATTATATATTGTTTTCTTTTATCAATGCTTTTTTAGTGCTAATAAAAGGGAAATTTAGCATCACTTTTTTGAGCACTAATAAAAGGCTCCCATTTTAATATATCTTCAATTATCAACACTGTTTCATTGATGATAGAGGTTTTTTAAGGAAAACAATGTTTTTTAGTATTGATTGTTGTAGAGTTGCATTTGAGAACTTTGAATTTCCCAATCACCAAAAAATATTCTAGGTTCATCATCCTTGTGGTTGTGAGGGGAGATTATTGGGTTATCATGCATCAATTATGAGGGGGTCTAGTGTGTTAAATATGTGTATGAGGGAAACCCTTTCCTCCTAGATTGGGTTTAAGAAGTCCCAATAACATTTACACAGGAATGTAGTTGTGCATGCAGATTCCACACACACCAAGACCTATGGTGTGGATATGTATTCATATGTGTGGATGGGACATAAATAAACCTCCTAAACATCAACGTTGACATCATTTATTATTATTACATTAAACATGTAATTATTTGGTGAGATTTTTATTTTTAACATCATTTTGGATACAAAAATTGCCTTTTAATATTTTCTAATTCTTCCAAAAACATAATATTAATTTCTCGTTATACATGACATCTCATATCCATAAAAATTAATTTATATTACTATGAGTAATAAAACTATTTTTAAAAAAAATAATGTTAAAATATTTATGCAATAACTTATTGATTATTTTTTTACTAGCATTGTGGCTTCTGTGAACATCGTTCACACATGCCAGGACCCTGTTTAGTAAAAATATATTGATTTATCCCATATCAACAAATCAACTCCAATTTTTCCTATTAAAAAATTCAATTATAACTCATTTTTTAAAAAGAAATTAATGTGAATGAAAATATAGTTCATTACTACGTTTTTGAAATATAATAAAAAATACATCCTTTGAGAATTCATAGAAAAAAACATTGTTTATTGAAAATATAATATACCCCTTTAACTAAATAAATCTTAGTTTTTTTATTTTATGTTAAAAACTAAAACTCCCATACAATAAAATCAATCAATGATAATTTAAAAATAATTCTACCATAATTAAAAATACTTTTTAAAAAAAATATCATTTGTTAAAAACTAAATATATAACCTTTCTTCTAAAGTAATTTTGAAGGAAAAATGTTGAATTTTTACTTTTAACATTATGTTTTCTAATTAAATGTTTTCATTTTTTTTGAAAGGAAAAGGGGGATTTTTTGATATTTTAAATTGAAATTGGATCATTTAGAAAAAGGTTTAATTTTAATTTATATTAATATAAAAGAATAAAATTCATTTTTAATTTCCAAATACAGCATAAACAAATGGAATATTTAATTTTTTATTTTTAAAATAAAATAATTTATTTTAATTAATTTTTTAAGATGAAAATTTGGATATTTTTTAAAATTTATAGGGGATAAATATTTTTTTGATAAAATATTTTTTAATTTGGAATATATATTTTTTATTACTTCATATGGAAAGGGAGTTTTTATTAATTTTTCATAACTAGATATTTAGTTTATTATTTTATTTTTAGGAAAAATAATTTTTTTTTAAGTGAATATCTTATTTCTTTTAAGTTTTTTATTTGAATTTCATAATGAAAAATGAGTTTTTCTATTTTTTTAAAAAAATTGATATTTTTTAAATTGAAAGAGAATTTTGGATGAATATATCATTATGAAAAAAATATCTATTCTTTTTTTTAATCATTATATTATTAATGGAAAATATGAATTTTGTTTTTAATTTTAATAATTTTATAATTAATTATTTGTTTTTTAAAAAACTAGTCACCGGTCCTGCATGAAATACTTGGTTATATATGGTTGAAATCCCATTATAACCACATTATTTTCAAATACTTTTCATTTTTTGCCTGTATAGGGATATCATAGTCACTACATAAAAAAATGAATTTCCACAACCACAAATGGACCTTTTAACACTTTGGAGAGAGATTTAATGGTACTAAAAAACACTATCGTCGTTAGTGTCATTAAAATTGGGACCCCATTATCATTGTTTTCATTAACGATTATAACTGGCATACTATTGCAATGTGATGTTTGAATAACAATGCATTGCGCCAAATACACCTGTATAGAAATGAACCAATATGAAAATTCATAATTTAATTGAAATAAAATTAACATTAAAAATACAAAAAATCATATTATATATATTTCAAACAATATTTTGTATAATTACATTTGCATTTACTATCTATAGACATTTAAAAACATCAATGTTTAATTGTATTTGGAAACTGAGACAACCTCTCAAAAAAGCCTAATCATTGTATCAGTTGCTAAAAAACCACCCCAACCCGAGCAAAAGAATTCACCTATATAATAACACAATTTTTTTAATAATACTATAATGAAACAAATTAAACATAAATATGAATGAATATATTTTTAAAAGGCCATTTTTAAAAAAATGGACACACATGGATCACTACCACAAAAACCACTTTACACAGGGCCACCGTTTAACAACGCTAAAAAATGCGTTGATAAATTGGGTTCCTTTATCAGTGATAAAAAAACTGCTGATAAAATATTCTTTTAACAATTCTAAAAAATGCTGTTAAAAGTAACCCCTTTATTAGTGTTTTTTAGAACTCATAAAGGTACCCTTTTATCAATGTTTTTTGGCCTATTAACGGGACTCCCTTTTTCAGTGTTTTTTAGTAGAATTGATAAAGAGGGGATTTATCAGTGTTTTCTTCCTAGAACAGATAAATAGTATGTTTTTAAAAAATTATATTTCCTTATAAATAATATATATTTTTTAAAATATGTTTTATTTATTTCTAAATATACATTTACACATAAAATATAAGACAATTAGTGAAAATGGCTTATAAAATAACTAAAATAATATTATTTATTAATAAATTTCTTGTTATTATTGAGTAAATGTCATTTATTTTCAATTTAAAGACACAAAAAAATAGAAAAATATCTAAAATAAATTGAAAATGAAACTCGGATTTCAAAAGGTCATAACATTCAATTAGAGTGTCTGTTTGAGCTATACCACATATAAAATCTAATCTTGTGCCAATATCTACACACTAATGAAGGGGGAATCCCCTATTATGTCTTCTGAGGCCCAAAAAGTCCCTAGAAGGGATTTAAAACTGAGTTTTTAGTCGCTGTTTCCTAATTTTTTAACATTCAATCTATTTTTAGCCTCATTTAAGGGGGGTATTTTCCCCATTTTTAGCGGGGAATGAATTTATTCACAATTATTACATTCATTTTAATATTAATGTTATTAAATTTAATTATTTTTCTTAATTTAGTCTTATTTATAATCATTTATATAAAAATATATACATATTTTTCATATATTCACACATAAAAATTTAATTTTATAAATATATATATAATGATATTTACATATAAATTATATTTCTAAATATATAAACCATATATAAATAAAAAATAATATCCATTTTATTTAAAATAAATAAATAAATATATTTATATACAATTACTGTATATATAATGTATGTATGTATTTAAATATATTTTTGTGCACATTGAAAACCGATATATATTTATCTATATATTATAATGTACGTATATAAATATTAACATATAATATATTTAAAAAAATAAAAATATTTAAAATTATATTTATATATGCACACATATATGTAAATATATATATATATGTATATATTTATAAACACACACACACACACAAACACATATTTTACATATGTATTTAAATATATATATAAATCTATATCTATAAATATATGGATAAAAACTATCAGGAAATAAATATAAATATATAGATGTGTCATAAAATACAAAATTAAATGACATATGGGAGTAGAATATAATCGAGATTATGAGGGGGGTCTTAGTTTCTAAACCAAACTAAGGGGTGTGCGTGGGTGGGAAATGTAGGTCCGTAGTACTGTTAAATGGTGGGGGGGATTCCAATCCATTGAAGGGGTGTGAGGCTAGAAAAGCACTATTAAAAGTGGGGATTGAGCACAAATAAAAGGGGGAGGTCCTAGCCTCCAATTTATAGAAAAATAATTATTTTTATGACTTTTATCTGGGCTAAAAAGGTGTCGATAACGGTCCCTTTAATCAGTGATTTTTGTAGCACTGATAAAAGGGTCCTTTATAAGCAGTTTTTTTAGAGATGAAAAAATGACACCTTTTAATTGTTCTAGGGATAATAATTCATTTTAACACTATAAATTCCCATATTACGAGTAGTTAATGGCCATATCTACAGTAGTGGAGTCATACCACTCACCCCATGCATCGGATTGAGGTGGGGCGGATTCCTACAAATCAAAAATGACTAATGGAACATTTTTCTAAAGTACTGAAACAATATGAATATATATTAATTTCAATTACCTGAAGATAAAACAAATTAATGTAAACATAACGTAGTGGTCAATGGAAAGATCTAAACTCCTGCTCGGTGGTGGGGGTTGTTAGGAAAGCGCCAGGGCTCGTGGAAAAGGAAGGCCCCTGGTCATCATGGTGACTAAAGGAAAGACTCAATCATAGGTGCGATGGTGAGGGATAATAACGACATTCAAACCTTACTCGGGGAATGGGTCGATAACATTTGAGTAATAACCCCCTCCAGTTGGGGATAGTGATTTTCCAGGCAGATCGTGTCCATTATCAGCAGATCCGTCCTCCATGATGATCTTCCCAATAGTTCCCAAAGGAAGCTATGGTTTGGGTTTCTAGGTTGGTGTTCAAATGGATGGATTGATACCTTGGGGGATTTCAAATAAATCTAATTATATGATTCACTACCTTAGTATATCAAGCTATATGGATTTGACTTTGAGGTAATTAGATTTACTTCCATTTAAAATTTCCATGTCTTTGTTTGGGGCATGTTGTGTTTGGGGATTCAATCATGGAATGGGTTCTATCTCAATCCATCTTAAAAGGGATTTTTCTTTTCTTAATATAGTGGTTTTCCCAACATATTCTAATAATAATGTTCACGAAATAAATAAAAAACCATAAACAAAAAATTATTATAAAATAATATATATTAATATATATATATATTGATATTAATATAAATATAATTTATATTTTTTAATTATATTTTAGATAAGTATAGATATACATTTACACCTTATATATAAGTTGTTTAGTAAAAATGGCTTATAAAATACTTTAAAAAATATTATTAATTAATAATTTAATAATTATTATCAAGTAATAATCATTTAATAGTAATTTGAAGACACCAAAATTAAAAAAATTAATAAAAGATCTAAAATAAATTGAAAACGTATCTCAAACTTCAAACGAAAAAGAACTTTGATTCGGGTGTCTGTTTGAGATCTAATACATATCAAATCGAAGATTACGACTAGCTCTACATACTGGTGACATAAGAAAACCCTCTATAAAAATTTTTGATGCAAATAAAGACCCAAAATCCCTCCAAAAATGAGTTTTTAGTCGGGATTCCCAATTTTGTTTAGCATTCTATAGAATTTCAGCCTCGTTTAAGAGGGTCTTTTTTCTATTTTTCAGCGGGGACTGAACTTATTCATATGTATTAAATTTATATTATTATTTTTGGCTTTTAATTTTTATGATTTTTTATAATGTAATGTTATTTATAACCAAATATATAATAATATATAAATATTTTTTTTCTATATTCACACATAAAAATTTATTTTTATAAATACATAATTAAACATATTTACATTCAAAATATATTTCTCAATATATAAGCCTTATCTAAATAAAAAATAATGTCTATTTTATTTCAAACACAAATATATGAATACTTATATACTTATATATTGTGTTTGTGTGTGTCTATATATATATATACTACTAGGAAATTGAGCTATAGCAACGCCTATAAAGCCACGGATTAAAAAATCCATTGCTACACCGCCACAATTAGCCACGGCTCCGTGGCTGAATACCCCGACCCATTCATTTTTTCTTCCTTCCACTCAATCCATCCTCCATAAAACCCCTCAACAGCTCGACGCCCACCCCGACTCATCCTCTCTGCGACCCTCCTCATCTGTAGAAGTTTCTCCGAGCAGCCTCCCCACCTCCTCTCTTCCTTCTAGAACCTTCCCCGATGCCACCTCCCCGATGAATCCTTGCCAACAGCCCTCAATACCCACGGAAACTCCTCACCGCGACCCTCCTGCCCACGATCCTCCTCCCCTAGTGAATCTTCTCCGAGCGGCCTCCCCACCTCCTCCCTTCCATCCAGACGGCTCTCCCCCACAACCCTCAACACCCTGGACACCAAGGTCGACACCACCCACACCCTATCATCAAGGTATTTGAAAATTTCTTTGACTTCTTCTATTCTTTCATGAATCTGAAACTAATACTCGACGTGGAGTTAACTACGAAGCTATGGTATATGGTCTTGTTCTTTTTCAATTAATGACTTGATGGTCTTATTTATTTGTTAAAGGATGTTTCTCTTTCTGGGATCATTCTTTATTCAACACATTTTAGTGATGTATTGGATAATGATAGAGGGAATTGAGAATAAATTTCATACATTATCTTGTTGTGAGATGGGATTTTGGATGATTCTATTGATAGAGTAAACATTTTAGATCCTTTTGATCCTAATAGGTTTTCACTATGATTTGGTCATTTAAAACAGGTTACATATTTACCTCTAATAAATATTTAGAGATAATATAACTCATTTTTCCTTTATGAAATTTGGTTGATGATGATGCATGTGGATTCTGACATAGAAAATTCATTACACCTTTAGAATGGTCCAAATAAATTCTCATGGGGATATTCCACGTTATGGTTTGGATACTATACTGATGAGGTATTGGGGAAACTAGTTTTATGGGTGTATAAAACATTTGATTCTCAATGATCCTTTCATGTCATACTATCCTTATAATTGATTGGGGGGAAAAGAATTATATCCAAACATTATAATAATCTTGAGGGAGTTTCATCCTTGTGATATTTTTTTGATATTGGTGAAGACTCCACATGTTTGACTACTAGTGTTGGAAGACATAATTACATTTGTCCAAGTGGAACAATGTTAGGTATTAATCTAATCAATGATAAACTATCAAGTTCAATCCCTAAAGTTAAACAGGAGGGAATTATGGATGACTTTCTTACAACTATGACACAACATAAAGAAGATATGTCCCTGAAAAATAATATTCTATATTATATACCTATAGTGGAAGTTGAACAGATTTTGGTTCCCAATATTATCATCTAGAAATAGGATTAATGAAAGTGGGATTGGTTCAATGTTTAAACACTCATCATATATAATCCTTTAGAGAAAATTTCTGATAAATATGATAACCATAAACAACGTTCCTTGGCCTAGGTGTAGGTTTGTTTTATTATCGACCCTAGAACATCCTTGTTCATAATTTTCTAATTTATTGAGGGGATTTAGCCACCCATGAATATGATCTCATCAAGTTTATTTTTCCATCCACCATCCAATATATTTAAAGGATAAAACTGCTGATTTAAATCTCTTAACTATAGAGTAAGTGAAACTTCATGATTTTATTTCTATACAGATTGTAGAGATTCATGAATATGTGGCTCACATGGACAGAATAGAGGCACAAATATCATAAAAACATAGGTCTAGAATCCATAAAATATAAAATACAAGAGCTAAACCCCTTTTACACAAAAATTCATACTCTATCTAATGATAGAGCTAGTCATAGAACCAATATCGAGTAGGCCCTTAACACCACTTGTTATAAATTAGAAGATCTATTGAATTAGGTAGGTATAATTTCACTATAGTCACATAATTTCTATTTCATTTCCTAATACATTAAAGAGAGACTCTAGGATGTGTATACTCCACCATATTTTTTTCAGTGAAAGGAATATTTTATGCTCTCAATCATCTGTCCGTTTGTTACAACATTCCATTGATATTTTAATAGGAATAATGGATTATACATATTTTCTTGTCAGAATGTATAAATATTAGAATTTTATGATTATAATAATCGTAAAATGATAAATACTCTAAAATTTAGATGTTTAGGGCCTTATAAGACCAAATTACACTAATGATTTAGGATGAATGGATTTTACTGATAGATATTTGGGTATTTACACAATCCAAAAAATTTTATTCCATGAATATGAGATTCCCTACATAGATAAGACTCCTGTGTAGGGAGATAAAAATGTTCATTTTCTATATTCTTAGAATGTGTTAAAAAATAGAGGAACATGTTTTAGAATATTCTATACCAATCAAACTCATATAAAAATTTCATATATGTGTAAGTGTAAAGGGGTATATGCATGTATAAACATATATTTAAGGACCCCCTTATGAATATTTGGCTATGAAAATATGTACATAGGGTCTAGGTGTCCTTATATATATGTGAAGTTGCATATGCGTGGAAGCAGAAAAAAGGAAGATTTGAGCTTTCATCGTCAAAAGCAACATGTCTTGAGGTCGAGGTAGGTTCCCTCTGCCTAAACCTTTAATTTTAATTCTATAATTGCCTGATTGTTTTAAAAACTTGTATACATAATTTCTTTATTGTTTTAAAAAATGATTTTCTAATAACCACTATCTTTTTCTAGGAAGAATATGAATATATCCATTGATAATGTGAACATATATTCTATATGAAACCTAAAAATAATTATTAATAAATTTATTATACTTATATTAATGATTCATAGGATTATACTGATAAATATTTGAGATCCAAGGAGAACCCTCCCTCATAATTAGATCCCTTAAAGATGAAAATATTTTAATTTTGAATAGAATATTGTTTGAGTACGAATATGGATCAATGAAGTTTGATTACCCATGTTTTAGGAATCTGAATCTTTGGTTAAAACATGGTAAATAATTCTCTTGAAGTCCTGGGAATCCATTTTACTGGTGATGTGATCTTATAATTATAGAGATGTCGGAACATGCATTATTTTAAAGTATAAGATTTATTATGTTATAAGAATATGATGATTAACCTTTCCTAATCCATCATAATCCCATCCTTCCTTATGAGATGAGCATGGAATTCCTTGGGTGATGAGACTTGTGTTCATTATGTGAGGAGCACAAAATACCTCAGGTGACTAGCCTATAGAGGATGACTATCATTGGGTATCAACTTTAGGGATTGGTGAACCCGTTACGAATTTCGTATGCTTAAAAAAATGATATAATGAGTAACATAGGGCATATTTGTCATCATAATCATAAAAAACACTCAAATTTTGATTAAATTATCTTATGGAATTCCAAGCAATAGATTTTTTATGGGACGTTCCCCAACCATTTCTTATATGTGTAGGGGTAGAATAGGTTCCCATGATTCTACTAAAACCCATGATCACCCAAAAATGGAAATGTCATACCTCTATTCTAATGAAATTACTACCATCGCCCTCACTCGATTTACCTTACAAAGATCATGCAGTTGAGGGTTATCAATACACTGGTCAACCACTATGAGTATAAATAAATCATACTAACAATAAAAATGGATAAGGATGATCGGGAATCCATTATTCCACATTAAAACAACCAATATAAAAGACCCTACATGGGGGGACTGGCAGAGGGAGGTGGTGTCCAGGAGGGTCTGGAAGGGGGACAAGAGGGTCTGCAGGGGGTAGTGCAGGGGGGAGGGGAAGGGGGGTCTGATTAGGATAAAGCATCATGTTGTGATTGATCCTCCTTCAGCTTCTTCCTACAAATAAATTCCACTGCCATCCTAGCCTCAAAAAAATATATGTTCACTGTATAAGGGAGATCAGAGCCCCCTGATATTTCCAATCCTGCTCTCCCCCTCAATGAAAAAATGCCTAATGAATTTATAGATTCACCTATGGCACACCCATCCATCCATTTGTTTATGCTTATTGAACTTTCAACTTGTATACTGGATACTTTTACTCATTCTGTTTACCTTTTCATTTCAGGTAATTGAGGATGCCTATAAGTCACAATTAATCATTATAATCCTTGATGACATTGAGAGGTAATTACAATAAATTTCAATGAAATGCTAATTTTGGTCCTTTTGTTTGATAACCACTATGTTATTCTTTTTAGTACATGCTTTTGGAGTACATTGCAATTGGACCACATTTTTCCAATATTATTTCTCAAATGCTGATGGTCCTTTTGAAATGGCTTCCTCCCGAGGTATTCTTAAAATACATTTATTAGTATAACTCATTAAAAATATAGATTTATGAGGTTTTATTTGTCTCAATGTCTTCACAAGAACTGTATTTCTTGTGTGTAAGCTTTATCATGACAGGTTTTGTCTGTGGATAGGGATTCATGCTATGCAGAGAACTAAGAACAAAACATAGACCATGCTTATGCATGTAAGAATATATATAAGTATCCTGTTGTGGTAGTTTATTCTTATATAGCTTGGTTTAAATTATTTCATTTATGTTTTCCATTTTAATCCTTACTCCTCTCATTTTAGACACCACATGCATCTCCGAAGATTTTCTTGACTCACAGGGGGTGTGTAAGCTAGGGGCTAGTGCAGGTTAGGGGGTGGTGCATCCTAGGGGGGGCTCATGTAGGATAGGGGGTGGGGGGCTATGCAGGGGGGCTTTGTAGGCTAGGGGCTAGGTGGAGGGGGCCGGGGGAAGGGGGCAGGGGGAAAGTTGGAGGGGGGAAGGGGACAGGTCTGTAGGGTAGGGGTTAGGGAGCAAGGGGCAGGGGGTATGGGGAGGGTTAAGGGGGAAATGGGAAGGGGACAACGGGTAGGGGAGAGGTCTGTAGAGCATGGGGCAGGGGGCAGGGGGGCATGCGGTGGGTGGAGGGGGCATGGTGGAGGGGGGTAGGGGGCAGGGGGCAGAGGGCAGTGGAATGGGTAACCATATTTTATTAAATTATAAAGTGTTATATAATGAATACTGTTTTAATATGTTCTCTCACCTCATGTATTTGGGGATTTCAGTGTTTTTGACTCCATATTATGTTTTGAGTAGGGCTTTGGATCATTTTGTGTGGGTTCGGGTGGATTTGGTTCTCCTAATCGAGGTAAGGATTTAATGTCGTTGGTTGCTTTCTCACTAGTAATGTTGCATCCTTTATGTGTTTTAATGTTCATAATATCCTTTCTATTGTGCGTTGATACCTGATCGTTGGATTCATGTATCCAAGTTAAGGGAGGCATTCATGTGTGTGCATAGGTAAGAAAATATATGTATGTGGGTTCCCCTGTTACGTGTATTGTCAACCATGGCAGTGATTATGCACGCATGGGGATATGTGTGCACATGTATATATATATATATTCATACACTGGTGAGTGGAGACTAGTATATGCATATAAGAATATGTGTAAGGATACCCTTGCACATGCTCATGGCCATGAAGGTGTGTGCATAGGGGAAAAGTGTCCTTGCATGTGTGTGAAGGTGCATATACCCAGTGGGAGGGCAACAACATTTAGATAGAACGATCCAAGAGCTGAAGTGGATGGTTTGGTTCCACCTAGATGTGGGATCCCTCTTCAAGCCTCTTTAATTCAAGAATACTTTAAATTAAATGTATCTTCTTTCATAATTTTACTTAATTATATTGAATTACATATCTTGAATCAGTGTTCTTTAATACAATTGTTTCATTTCATAAATAAAGTCATGTATTTATAACTAAACCCCTCCAACAGAGGGGCACTATCTGTGAAAACTCATAGTGATAGTTATGTTGATCTAGTTGATTAAATTATTGAATTTGATATGTGTTGAATGAGTTTTATAATACATGTTAAATATAATTAAATGAATTGTTTGATAAAGAAATTCCATAATTTTATAATAAAACCCCTCCAATGCAGGTGCGTTGTCTTCTAAACCAAAGATTAGTGATAATTATTTGTATCATGTTTAGATTTGGTTTGAGTCTTTCATATGCCCATTGTTGGTGTTTGTTTTGTCCCTAGTTAGTTTTTTTTTCTTTGAGTAATATAAATTGGCTTATCATACTCATTTAACTCAAATGAAATTTCCCGAGTTGGCATATGCCTTGACCATGAAAGTTTCCTTTTGACGCTTTGAATATTATAAATTAAATTTCCATGTTTAGGAAACGTGAATGAATTTGTAAATGTATTGTGTAGGGTTTATGATTCTTTTCTGTAGTTTTGTTGACCTTTAAATGTTTCTTCATTGTTCCCCTCGCTATAACCTTCTCTATTGATCCCTTGTTATAGCGTATTAAATAGTTGATCTGTTCTATCATTTTCCGGTGGGGCGAGGGTCAGAATGTTTCCCCACCTCCTCCTGCTCCCTTCGCTCCTAGATGGAAGAAGCCGCCCCACAGATGTCGTTAGACCGGGCCAACACGCCGCGGTCATGCCACGGTCACGCCTCGGTCAGGCTGTTGTCACGCTGCGGTCACTCCGCGGTCACGCCATGGTCACGTTGCAGTCAAGCCATGGTCACGCTGCGGTAATGCCGTGATTTGGCCCTACTCCAGGATGAAACACTGTGGCAGTTCTCAGTGATAGTATTACACGAGTCTTGTGATCAATGTTGAGTCTAACTAATCACAATTTATCCTTGGAAGGAGACGACCGGAATGTTGCCATGCCTCCTCCCGCTCTCTTCGCTCCAGGACGAATGTTGAATCCCCATGGATGTTGCTGGACAGGACTAACATGTCGCGGTCACGCCGCGGTCATGCCGCGGTCCTTCCGCGGTCACACCGTAAATTTGCCCCGCTCCAGGATGACACCCCGCGGTAGTTCACAATGATAGTATTCCATGAGTCTTCTGATAAATCTTGAGACTGAATAATCCCAATTTCTACCGGCGGGGTGATGACCAGATTGTTGCCCTGCCTCCTCCCACTCACTTCGCTCCTGGCCGGAAGATACTGCCTCGCGGATGTTGCTGGACCAGGCCAACACGTCGTGGTCACGCAGTGGTCATGCCGCGATCGCACTGGAGTCACACCGCAGTAATACTGTGACTTGTCCATGATCCAGGATGACACCTTGTAGTTGTTCACATTGATATTATTCCATGAGTCTTGTGATCAATGTTGAGACTAACTAATCACAATTTCTGCCACCGGGGAGACGACCGAAATGTTTCTCCACCTCCTCCCGCTCCCTTCGCTCCTGGTCGAATGATTCTTCCCTGCGAATTTCACTGGACTGGGCCAACACGCCGCGGTCATGCTGAGGTCAGGCCGCGGTCATGCCACGGTCACACCGCAGTCATGCCGTGGTCACGCCGTGGTCACGCCACAGTCAGGCCGTGGTAATGTTGTGATTTGGCCCTGATTCAGCCACATCTAGCCCACACCAGCCCCCTTCCACCTTCATTTTATCTCACTGCCACCAGCATTCAAGCCCGCAACAACCCCCCTTCCGCCTTCAAATCATCCCACACCATCCCCACAACACCTGCAACTATCCCCCTTCCACCAGCATTACAACCCCCTTCCACCTACATTCGAGCATTCACTAGCCCCCAACCACCTATAATCCAGCCCACACTAGCCACCATAGCAGCCACCACCCCCCAGCCACCTACAAAACACTCATGCCATCCCTCTGACACCTACAAAATAGCCCCATCCACCAGTTTCATCCCTCACAAGCCCCCGACCTCCTACATCCCAGCCCACACCAGCCCCTACCACATGCCCAACAGCCCCCACCCACCTGCAATCTTGTTCACACCAGCCCCCTTCCACCTACTCCAGCCCACACCAGTCCCCTACCATCCCCCTACCGCCTTCCTTCTCGCCCGCACCAGCCACTACAGCCCGTACTAGCCATTGCACCAGCCCCTAGCCTCTTGCATTCTAGGATGACTGAGGAAAACTCCATGAAAATCACAAAAAGGAAAGGTGAAAGAGGATCCCCTTTTTTGAGCCCTCTTTTCCGCGAAAAGTGGCCATGTAAACTGCCATTAATGTTCACCAAGAACATTAGGGTAGAGATACATCTTTTAACCTAAGATGAGAACCTAGCCGGAAATCTGAGTAGAACCAAATCATCCCATACGAATTCCCACCTAAACAAATCAATCGACTTGAATAAATTGATCATGAAGGAACACCTAGGAACCCCAGAATCAAGATGGTATCCCCCACAATAATTTTTGGGTAAAAATATTCTTAGGATGAATTGGTTTTGGTACTGAATGTTGAGGATATTTTTATCCAGCTTTAGATTTATAAGTCTCTTAATGTTATTTTTTGTAACCATCCTACTAGAGGGTCTGAGTTATAAGTGGTGGAAGTCTATTATTTAGACTAAGCCAGATAAATACTATTTTTTGAAAAGTATCAAGGCATTGTTCATTTATCATTCTTTCATAATGAAGTGAAGGTACTGATGGCGATAGAATTTTATAGGAGGGGATGTCCAGGTGGGGTGTCCAAGTGCCGTCCGGGGGGGTCTGCAGGGAAGGGGGAAGTGTGCAGGTGGGTTGTCTAATAGGGGTTATCCAGGCGATGTCTAAGGGCTGTACGGGGGGGGGGGGGGGGGTGGGGTCTGTAGAGCAGGGTGAAAGTTGGGTGTCCATGGGATGTCCGGGGGGGGGGTGCCGAGGGGACTGTAGGGAAGGGGGGAGGGTATAGGTGGGGTGTCTAGGAGGGGTTGTCTAGGGGGGTTTCCAAGGGCTGTCTATGGGGGGTTGGGGGGGGAGGGGGTCTGTAGGGAAGGGGGAAGGGTGTAGGTGGGGTGTCTAGGGGGAATGTCCACCGGGGTGTCCAAGGGCAATTCGATGGGCTTATTTGAAGAGATAAACCCACGAGAAATGGGACCTAACCTCATGTCAATTATTTTGATAATGATTTATGTAAAGGTATTCCCAATAGAAATAGGTATGAAATCATTTACATCCCCAACATTTAACTTCTTTGGGTCTAGGGAAATAAAATTGGAGATGATTTCATAGGGCACTGAGGCATGGTTAAAGAACTCCCTCATATCGTTAAGGAGCTCATCAGAAACTATGTCATAGTAGAGCTTAAAGAATTAATTTGTGGACCCATCAAGACCAGCCGCACTATCAAGATTCAGAGATAAAGGGCACTCTTAACCTCTATCTCGTCTAGTGATGCAATTAGGGAGATTGTTGGATTGGTGTATCCCAATTCGGTTGGCCCGAATGCCTGTGGCCTGCAATTTCTGTGGGTCTAGCTCCACGGTGAGATCACTGGGGGTTTAAGGGGGAAACACGTCCCTACTCCAGGGGTCCGTGGGACGAAGGCCCCGGTCAAAATTTTCAGGAATTATAGCAACTTTGACCACTATAGCAATGTGGACTTTGGAGTTGACTTTAATGTTGCACTTTTGACTTTCAGCCGGCAGCCACTAGAGTATTGGATACATATAAGAGAGGCTTTATAAGATTGAAAATGTTTATAATGACATTTCATCATCTCTCTATATTACTAAAGTAACATTCTCCTCCATTAATAGCTTGAGTAGAGTTGTCATCACTTTCAACTGGTTAACCTATTCCTCGCAAACCCATTCTATAGAATCTACCATAATTAATCATGATGAGATGAATGCACATAACATATAACAACATGGAGATACTATTTGACAACAGACTAGATCAAATCAACATCAACTAAAGCCGAGGGAGGTGGAGCAGTAGATGTAGATGCAACAATATGAGGTTCCTCATAACTCAAAATTCCACTGAAATCTAAAAGAAGACTTTCTCTGAAATATTATAAATATAATATGGATACAAAATCTGAATTCACTAGGGAAAAAATCTCTCAACAATAGGTAAATAAGCCTCTACAGGTTATTATTTAGTAGGTATATCTAAGGGAAAAGACTGAATCTCACCTGCTAGGTCAATATTCTTACCTAAGGATCCCTTAGGACATGTGCAAGTGATGTGTAGGGGGGATGTTGTCCAGTAGGGGGGCTGTCCAAGGGGTCCAGCAGGGGGGCTTCTGTCCAGGGGGTCCAATAGGGGGGGTGCAATACAGGGGGGTCCAGTAGGGGGCTGCTGTCCAGGGGGGTCCCGCAAGGGGGTTGCTGTCCAGGGGGGTCCAGCAGGGGGGAGGGGGGTCTTTCCAGCAGGGAGATGGTGTCTAGGGGGGCTGGGGCCGCTTTCCAGAGGGGGATGATGTCTAGGGGGTATAGTAGGGGGAAACGGGTGTGCAAAGGGGGTGTGTGTAAGGGGTGAAATGGATGTCTGTGGGGGGGGGGGGGGGGCTGTCCAGGGGTGCGGAAGGGCGGGCAGTAGGGGTGTACGAGGGGTTTCCAGTAGGGGTGGTTCAAGGGGGGTCTAATGGGGGGGGGGGGGCCATCCAGGAGGGACCAATAGTGGGAGGGTGGGCTTTTGTCCAGGGGATCCAGTTGGGGGGGTTGCTGTCCAGGGGTGTTCAGCAGGGGGCTGCTGCTATCTATGGGGTCCGGTAGGGGGCTGCTGATGTCCAGGGGGTCCATCAGGGGGGGGGGGGGTGTCCAGGGGGGTCCAACTGGGCGGGGGATTCTATTTAGGGTGGTATAACAGGGGGTGGGGGGTTTCTATACAGGGGGAAAGTGGTGTGCAAGGGGCTTGCAAGGGGGTGTGTGAAAGGTGTGCAAGGGATGTGTGGGGGGGGGGGGGCTTCTGTATTGGGGGTGCAAGGGTGGGGGTGTCCAATAGGGGTGAAAGGGCGGGGGGTGTCCAGTAGGGGTGGTGAAAGGGGGGTCCATCAGGGGGGTGTTGTCTGGGGTGGTCCCGTAGGGGGCTGCTGTTGTCCATGGGGGTCCAGCACGGGGGTGCAAGGGGTGTGCAAGGGGGGTTAAAGGGGGGTGTGCTAGGCACGAAAGTGATGAGTGTGTGTGGGGGGGGAGTGTTTTCCAGGGGGTGGATGTCTAGTAGGGGTTCAAGGGGGGGGGGTTTCCATTAGGGGTGGTGAAAGGGGTGTCCTTCAGGGGGGCTGCTGTCCAAGGGGGTCCAATAGAGGGGGGGATGCTGTCCAAGGGTGTCCAGTAGGGGGTAAGGGGTGTACAAGGGGGGGTGCAAGGGGTGGACGAGATGTGTGGGGGGGGGGGGGGTGGCTGCTGTCCAGGGGGCTGGTTTTCTTTTATGAAATGGGAAGGGTTTTAGCCACGGTTCATTGAACCATGGCTTGTATTGTCGTGGCTATAGGGCCAAACCTATAGCCACAGTTTGAAACTGTGGATATTGGGCTATATCCATGGTTTGAAACTGTGGATATAGGGCTATATCCATGGTTTGAAACCGTGGCTATAGGTCTATAGTCATAGTTGAAACCGTGGCTATAGGGTTATAGTCACAGTTCGAAACCATGGCTATAGGGCTATAGCCACATTTTGAAACTGTGGCTATAGGTTTGGACCTATATCCATGACAATACAAGCCACAATTCAATGAACCGTGGCTATAACCTATAGCCATTGTTTGTGGGCTAATATCCACGGTTCCAAACCGTGGCTATAACATAATTTTCTAGTACTGATATATATATATATATATATATATATATATTAGTGTGTGTCTGTATTAAAAAACTGATATATATTATCTATATATTCTAACATATTAATATACATATGAATATATAATATATGTTAATATACATAAATATATATAATTATACATATACATACACATAATATATATAAATATACATATATCTGGGTGTGTGTTGTATATATGTATTTATTTATTTATTTACACACACACACACAAACATATTTTATATATGTGTTTAAAAACAATCTTATAAACATATTTAAATGTACGAATAAATATAAGGATAAAATATATATATATATATATAAATGAATATATATATACGTAAATTAATTTATGAATAAATGACCTCTAAAAGTGCTAAAAAATCATTGTTATTCAGAGATATGATAAGGGGAGCCTTTATCAATGATTTTTTTAGCACTAATAAATGCCTAGCCTCATGTAGTGTGAATTTTATATAACAACACTCCTAGAAGAAAATTTTCAATTTAAACAAGACACCCAGTAGAAAAGATGCTATATATATTTAATTGATATCATCAATATAAAAATTTCCACCCATGGTATTTAGACAAAAACACTACTATTTACATTTCCAACAAAATTTTTATATAATTACATGTACAATTGTCCATGAAATATTCTAAAACAATAATATTTTATATTTTTATGCCCATGATCCCACCTCAAAAATTTCCACCCATGGTATCAGTTTCCAAAAAAAAATCAACTAATCCTGAGAAAAATATTCCCCCTATATAATAAAAAAATATTAAGGTCTTAATACTATAAATAAATAAATTAAACATTAATATGAAATAACACATTAAAAAAATGTCCATATTTAATGAAAATGAAACATTTGGAGTCATAACTGTCATATCATGTGTCATATTGAGACGAGGTTGATTCATATAGATTTAAATGAGTTATGTATCATTTTACTAAAATATCAACACAATCCGAATGTGTTTTCTTGGTTTTGAGTATGTCACATTTTATTATACTAAAATTAAAGTAAATTTTAAACAATGAAACATTTAGAGTTATACTGGCCACACCGTGTGTCATATTAAGTTGTAGATGATTACTACCAGTCACAGATTATTAATGGATAATTTTTATAAAATATCAAAACAATATGAAATCATTTTCTTGGTTTTTAGTATGTCCATTGTGATTTTTTACTAAAATATCATTTCAATATGGAAACATGCATTTAGATTTATACTAGACATATCGTGAGTCAGTTTGATGTGATACTACTTCATACACTTCCAAAATCACTTATGAATCATTTTACCATGTTATCATGAAAAACAAAGAAAGTTTTCTTGGTCTTTAGTGAGTGACACGTTTTGAAGTAAAATGTAAATTTTAAACTGATAAGAGACACTTTTAGTAATAATGACCACACCATCCATTAGATTGAGGATTGGTTGATTCCTACATGTCACAAATTACTCATGGATAATTGGACTAAAGTATCAAAACAATATGAATGTACTTTATCAGTTTTCAGTATGTCACTTGTTGTTTTTACTTAAATTAATGTCAAATTTTAATAAAAATAGACACTTTGAGTTATACTGTCCACACAATGAATTCTATTGAGGTTTAGTTGATCCATACACATCAAAAATAACTAATATATCATTTTTATAAAATATCAATACAATATGAATGTGTATGCTCAATTTCTAGTAGGTCACATATTGTTTTTACCTAAATTAATGATAATTTTAAATAAAAAGAGACACTTTGAGTGATTCTTATCATACTGTGTGTCATATTGAGAAGATATTGATCCATTAAAATCATAAATGTTTAATATATCATTTTCCTAAAATATAAAATCTATAAAAATGTGTTTTATTGGTTTTAAGTATGTCATTTATTGTTTTTACTTAAATTCATAGTAATTTTAAATAAAAAGAGACACTTTGAGTTATACCGGAAAAACTGTGCATCGAATTAATGTATGGTTGAGTCCTACATGTCAAAAATGACTAATTTATCATTCTAATAATGTATAAAAATAATATGAATTTGGTTTCTCAGTTTTCATTATGTCACTTGTTCTTTTTACACAAATTAATATCAATTTTAAATAAAAAGACACACTACGATTCATACTGGTCACACCATTTGTCTTATTGAGGTGAAATTGAATCCTACACCTCAAAAATGAATCATGGATAATTTTCCTTAAATATCAAAAAAATAAAAATACGATTTCTCAGTTATCAGTATGTCAGTTGTTGTTTCTAATTAAATTGATGTAAATTTTAAATAAAAAGAGACATTTTGAGTTATACCAGACACACCATGCATCGTATTGAGGCGAGGATGAAGTAGATGTTATTTTTTATGATCATTACATAAATAAATATTTCAGGTTGAGATCCATGTTGTGAGGGATGATAAATAACTTTCCAGCTTATGGAAATTTTTTAGGATATAGCATTACAGTAACTAAAGAGTGTCCTATTTGTCAAAAAGGTATACATTCAATTTGGGTGAAACATTCAACAAAGATTATGTTTCTAGAATAATTTCGATTTATACCCTAATGGGATAATTACCTATATTATGTGACATCATTTTATGGAAGTTCATTAGAACATACAACACCGTCTCCCATCATAGTTGATCAATTGTTTGAGAAAGTAAATTATATGGACACTACTTTTGGTAATCCATTTTTGAAAAACCATATGAAAATCGGTTGGAAAATGTGATTAGTTTTTTTTTGACTTATTATTATAGAATTTTCTGTACACCTGACATTTTCTTGATTTTATTCATTTTGAACATAAATTATGTGATAGTTTCATCGGTAAGTTGTTAAATGCACCGAGAGAAAAAAAGTATGGAATTAAGGCTAGGTTGGAGATGGTTTACATGGGAATATGAGAAGATTTGGTGCCTATTAAGGGTGAAAGATGAAATACTCTTCCTCTACCTGCTTACACACTTTACAGGTAAGAGATATATCAGTTTTTAAAACTTCTTGAATAACGTAAAGGTTTCATATGGGTATTCCTCGAATATCAAGAATATTGGGTCAATAAACGATTTGAAGTTAAAGGGTCTGAAATCACATGAATGTCATATTTTTATGCGATAACTAATTACTATAGATTTACGATTCATTATTTACAATAACGCCCTTCATACATTAACCAAGATTTATTTCTTCTTCAAAGCTATATCCAGAAAAGTTATAGATCGGATGAAATTTCCGACTATGGAAAGATAAATTATCATCATATTATGTGAATTGGAAATTTTCTTACCATAAAAATTCTCTAATATAAGTGTTCACTTTATGGTTCACTTAGTGTGTGATATTAGAATATTTGTCCCTATACATTATAGATGAATATACCCCATTGAATGGTAAATGATGTTTTTTTAAAGGGTATGGAAAAAATATAATTTAACCACATGGTTTTATTGTAGAGTGATATATTGTTGAGGAACCCATTGAATTATTACAGAATACATATCAGGTGTGGAAAGATTTTGTCTACCAAAATCTCATCACACTGGGAAGCTTGCAGGTGAAATAATTTTTGGAAGAGATGTCATGAAAATCAATATTGTAGATCCAAAGTAGAACCACCATTACGTTTTGCATAATGGTTTAGAGGTTCCACCATATGTTGAAATACAAAATGAAATTCTTAGGCATTTTAATCCATGGAGGGATGAATGTTATGAATCAAATACACATAATCACCAATTTATAAAATGGTTTTTGGACTATATTTTTAACGTGTCAGATGAAAATCCTTATTAAATTTTATAATTAATTATATGGTTATTAGAGGACCAATTGTGTATGTATTATATTACAATAGTTATGTAAGTAAGGGATATAAATTCAATAGAAATGGACATTATGAGACAGTGCCATTAAAAATAGTGGAGTTACACTTGTAGATGAAACAATTCATGTTTCTAATACTAAGGAAGAAAATATAATTTACATGAATATTTCATACATTGGCATCAGAAAACAAATATGGGTGTTAGATTATACAACATTCCCAAGTACTGATTTTTCAATTCAAGTTGGTTGTTAATAGGCGTGCAAATAAAATAGATGAATTGAGATTCATGAAAGTTGATTTCAGTAAGGAAGGGAACAAAGATGAACCATTTATAATAGAATCATTGGAAGTACAAGTATTTTATATTCTAGATCCTGTAATGTGAAAGTGGTCAATTGTTCTGTTATCATCCAATACCACTGAAGGTTCAGATGAAAATTAATAGTGTATTGAAACTTTCATTTTGACTCTGTATTAATTTTAGAGTGGTCCTAATGTAGATTATTTTTTTATGTTAGATGATAACACAATGAAGGGATTTTGATAGTCGGTAAATGGGTCAAATCCCTTCATCCTTTAAAAAAAGGGTGTTCAATAATCAAGTTATATCTTTTTGTAATATAGATTGTGTTACCTCATGTTATTATCTATTCTCTATTGTATTTATGTTGTCTAAATTAAATGTTAAACCAATTATGTAGATAATGTGTTTTACACATGTTAGTGCCCCCAATCTTGTGGAAAAATAGTTCTTTCAATCTAATGTTGCTCACAGTACATAGGAACAACGACCTTCTGTATGTGATGGTGCTCCCAATCCAGAGGAATAATCGGTTTCTCATCATGTTTCTACTCTAAGTGCATAGGTTCAATGACCACATTCCCATGATGATTCTACTGATCCATATAAATAATATATTGATGAGTTTGAAACCAAAGAAATGGTAGGTGATGAAGGAACAACGATGCAGAAAAAATAAGAGTTCTATAGTTTGATGGTGTTAGAAAAAATCATTAAGGTGAAAATGAAATACATCAAATATGAGGTCACATGGAATGCACGAGGACATCATGTTAACCCCCAAAAGTCTATATTCAGTAGTTACATTAGAATAATCACTCAGTAATGTGTTCCAATTGATGTAGATTCATGACACCATGTTGGGGCTATTATAAATACATTGATGAGGGGAGATATTATGGTAACTTTATGATATAATTTCTTTACTTTTTGAAAAAATAAAAAAACGAAACATAGAATTAATCTTCACGATCCCTTGTGGTGTGAATTTATATTAGATGAATCCCATAAGAAATATGTATTAATGATTTCTGGAATGATTTATAGAGGCTTTCACACAATTCAAATGAGACATAATCTTAATGATACTGAAGGGAAAATAAAACCACACCCATTGCTTACGTATACACACCTGATAACCCAAGATGCATGGGATGTGTTTTCTGGAAATTGTGCGGTTGTGTATTTTCAAGTACATTGTGGATAGTAATACATTTTTTGCCAATACATATTGTTTCCGACGCTTTCCGCCGGGGGGCGCGCGCGCATCCGTTCCGTCCCGGAGGGGGGACGCGCAGCGCTTGCTGTTGCCCCCGCATTCCCGCTTTCCAAAGGCGGGCAACATTCTCTCCTTATTCAGGGACGTCTGCTCCTTGATCGAAACGGGATGATGGGATGTCGGTTCTTCCTTCTGGGGATTCCTCCTTAGAACTTGTCACCTAGTCCGGGTCTCCCTTATAGATTTAATATGTAGTTCGTGAAACTCTTCCCAATGCCATGTTCCCATGGCCACCGGTTAATTACACTGCTTCTGTCGGGACATTCCAAAGGGTCCAGTTAGGGAAGCAACCTTCAGTCGGGGGAGTAGTCACGTTGAGGCGTCAGTAGCGTGTCTGGATGCTGAGGAGCCTGGCATGTCTGTCTGTTATCCCTGGTCACAGGGCTTCTCGAGGGCGCGGAAACCCGAGGCATCCCACATCGAGCGTGGGGAATTATGTGTCATAGACACATATCCGAGGTTTTCCTCAGCTTCCCGTGTTTAACACAAGGTATGCCGTGATTTTAACGTCTAGCAGAGACGGATCAACCCAACCAAAGCATTAGCTAGGATAAATTGGATTGAGGGACCCTCGTTGAAGGGATGTTGATACCGGGGCCAGCCCATGGGCGGCTGGGAAGAAGAGCGTACCGACATGGTCTCCCCGGGATAAGACGGTTCAGGCGAGAATCAGGATGGGTGATAGGTTGATGAATGGAGTGGAGGTAGAGTGAAATGGGACAATCGTAGGGGCGACAGTGAAGTTGGGCTTGAGCCTTGACAAGGCTTCCTACGTATCCCTGTGGCAGGGAATCAAAGTCCACATAGTTCGGGTTGGTGCCGGTAAACCGACGTTAAGGTGGACCTTGGTCCGATGGGCACCTTCAGCGTACCGACGTGAAAGTAGACCCGTGGGTCCACTAGTGGCGGGCTTGAACCTTAGGAAGGTTTCCTACGTACCATTCCTTGACATGGATCAAAGTCCCCGTAGTTCGGATGATGGAATTGTAGTTTAACGTCATGTGGGACGATAATGAACCCTGACGTGAATAGACGACGAGTGATGGGTGACGGCGGACCGACGTAAATGAGGGACCTTGGTCCGATGGGAGTTGGGCATGAACCTCGGGGAGGCTTCCTACGTACCATGCCTTGATATGAATCAAAGACCTCGTAGTTCGGATGAAAATGGGGGCATGTCACACCGACTAGGAGACGGTTTGGGCCAATGATTGTTGGGATTGAACCTCAGAGAGGCTTCCTAAGTACCATGCCTTGACATGGATCAAAGACCTCATAGTTCGGGTGGGAGAATACAGTTTAACGTCATGCTGGACGAGGGCGAAACTCGACGTGGATTAACGACCGAGCAATGTGGCTTTGTCGGCGAACCGACGTGAAGATGGACCTTGGTCCAATGAGTGGTGGGCATGAAACTCCGAAAGGCTTCCTACGTACCATGCCTTGACATGGATCAAAGACCTCGTAGTTCGGGTTAGTCACAACGGCTTGACGTCGGACTGGAATTGCAGTTTAACGTCATGCTGGATGTAGGTAGAACACGACGTGAATGAGTGACGGGTGGTCTTGAACCTCATGGAGGCTTCCTACGTACCATGCCTTGACATGGATCAAAGTCCTCGTAGTTAAAATGGGGATTTGTCGGCGAACCGATGTGAAAGTGGACCTTGGTCCAATGAGTGGTGGTCTTGAACCTCATGGAGGCTTCTTACGTACCATTCCTTGACATGGATCAAAGTCCTCGTATTTCGCTGCGGCTTTGTCGACGAACCGACGTGAAAGTGGACCTTGGTCCAATGAGTGGTGGGCCTGAACCTCCGAAAGGCTTCCTACGTACCATGCGTTGACATGGATCAAAGACCTCGTAGTTCGGGTTAGTCACAACGGCTTGACGTCGGACTGGAATTGCAGTTTAACGTCGTGCTGGACGTAGGTAGAACACGACGTGAATGAGTGACGGGTGGGCTTGAACCTCATGGAGACTTCCTACGTACCATGCCTTGACATGGATCAAAGTCCTCGTAGTTCAAATGGGGCTTTGTCAGCGAACCGATGTGAATGTGGACCTTGGTCTAATGAGTGGTGGGCATGAACCTCATGGAGGCTTCCTACGTACCATGCCTTGACATGGATCAAAGTCCTCGTAGTTCGCTGGGGCTTTGTCGGCGAACCGACATGAATGTGGACCTTGGTCCAATGAGTGGTGGGCTTGAACCTCATGGAGGCTTCCTACGTACCATGCCTTGACATGGATCAAAGTCCTCGTAGTTCGCTGGGGGTGGGGGGTCAGGGTCGGTGCTCACTCTAAGCCCACGTGAGTCATGCTCGGTGTGAGAAACAAGAGGTTGCAAGGACCTGATGATCACGTTGCGAAGGATGCGTCCGTGAGAAGCAAAGAGGGGCTTACGCATTAAGCGGCCCATGGTGCTGGGACTTACTCCAGGATGGAGGCCCATAGTGCGAAAAAGCGCGGGAAAGATGGATCTTGGTCCAATGATGGTAGGTGCCTCGTTCCCTATCACGCCCTCCACTGACCTTGGTAGTGGGGAAGTACTGAGATGCAGAGGTGCAGCCATCCGTTGGGGAACTAGGGTCGCCCTTTTCCTACGAACATATGCCATTCCGACAAGGAGGATCTCATTCCAGGTGAGGAAGAGTCCATTCCCGTGGAGACGAGTGGGTGTAATGAATGTTCGAGCTGGGGGGACCCTTCGTGAGGGGCACGAGTTCGGGTCACAGTTTAACGTCATGTGTTGAGGACGTGGTGCTTGGCAGTTTAACGTCCTGTAGCTCGGACTAGGTGGGTTCACTCCGCACCCCTAGGACTTACATAACCGGTACCCTCTGGTCCTTGGGGAAGGGAAGGTACCAGTAAGGCCATGGTTAAGGGGGGTTGTGGAACGAACCACCAAGGGGTCCACGTTAGCGTGGCTATGCGAAGAAGCAATAGCCGTTAGCGTGCCTATGTGAAGAAGCATTAGGCGAAGCAACGCTGCAGGTGGTATTGTCCATGGGACTTTGAAATCACATCGTGCAAACCTAGAGGGTCGCACGGGAAGTGGAATCGCTAAGCAAAGGAGTGTGCTTCGCGAAGTGGAGTGCCTTGGCCTTAGCATGGGGCATAGGTGTGGGTGGACAATGCTTCGTGAAGTGGAACTGTGTTCGCGGAGCAGTGCCTCGTGAAGGAGAGGTGCCTCGCGAAGCAAGGTCCTGCGAAGCAGTGTGCTTCACGAGGTGAAGCGTTCCTGCCTTAGCATAGGGATCACTAGTACAGGTTGGGTGTTTCGCGAAGCATAAACGCTCCGCGGCTGCCCGGGTTCCCTTGGGAAACCCCTTCCTTCGCGAATTCCCTTGAGCTTCGCGAAGGGCATCCCTCTCGAAAGAGGGGCTCAAAGCGAGACAAAGCAGAGGAGTCTCGCGAAGAAGAAGTACCTCACAGAGCTCATGATTCTCGGGGCAAAGAGTGCTTCGCGATTCGGGAGAGGAGAAGCCGAAAGGTCGGATTTTCCGTCTCTGGACTCAGGGGGAGTCCAGTATTTATAGGGAAGGGGTGTCGCGATGCAGGGCTCGCGAGCTGCCTTTGGTGCTTCGCGGCGCGCTCGCGAACGTCAACGTCGTCCGCGTAGAATTACCGCCTCTGTAGCTTCACGACAGCTCACGAACGTCAAATTCTTTCGTGGTGGATTACCGCCTCTGGAGCTTCGCGGCGGCTCGCGTACGTCAAATGCGTTTGCAGAGCACTACCGCCTCTGGAGCTTCGCGAGGCATCAATGGTCGAGGCGCTTCGTGGTGGGGCTTCGCGTGGGTGCTTCGCGGCGGTGCTTCGTGAGGCAGCGCGCCAGCCTTCTTCTTTCCTTCCTTGCGGGCCATATTTTTGGCGCCAAAAATGCCACCCCCCCTCAGACTTGGAGCCGCGGAGGGCGAAGGGTCGAAGTCTGAGGGAAAATCGCCAAAATTGTTGGCGGTTCGCGATGCGGCATCGCGAAGGGGCCCCGCGGTGCTCGTCGAGGCTGGGATCCGGACGCGTCGCGATGCTCCGCACGGGTGAGGCGCGCCGCGATGCTCCGGGGTCGCCGCCTATAAATAGGGGTTCGACCTCTTTTGTCTTCACGTGAGTTCCTTGTCTTTTTGTGCTCTCGACTTCGCGAAGCTCCGCGTACTCCGTGACAGCCCTTCGCGAATCGAGCTTCGCGGCAAACCGCGGGTCTCTGACTCTGCGTCCACGCCAAGCTAAATTCTTCTTGTCGGCCTTGGCCTGACTTCGCGACTTCGCCCCGCGACCGATCTTCGCGATCCGGCTTCGCGATTCATCTTCGCAGTCGAGGTTCGCAATCCAGCTGAAAAAATTCTTTTCTGAGAGCCAGAGTTGAGATGGCCCATCAAGAGGCTGTATTGGGGGTGCTTGCAGATGCTGCTCGGCGGGATGAGATGGCCAACTATCCAGGCCTGGGGGAGATGGTCCGAAGCCACTCGGATCACACTTCTTTGACAGATCTACTATCGGAGGGTTATAAGGATTATCCGCAATGCAAGAAACTGCCATTGTACAGCTTCGGGCTGAGGGATGACGTCTTTATCCCTGAAGAGAGTAGGGATGAACCAGCTGCTGGTTCAGGAGCACACCATGCCAGCATCAATGGTTCAGGGCGGCCGATGGCCACGCACAAGAGAACTTCACACCCGTCACCGATGACTGTCTCTACAACCATGTGAACAACATTGACTGGAAGCCACTGCAACCTGAGACGTCCCCTCCTCTCTACCGTACCATGCTGAAGGCGGCTTTGCAGGATTCGAAAAGGGATGGTCTGATGAGTGGGACCTGCGCCAGGGCGGCAATTTCATTGATGACTGGGCCTGGGCCTACTGGGTAGGTGCCTCATGCGAGGAGTTTGGGGCCGAGCTGAGGAGAGTGGGGCTGTATGAGGCGGCATGGGCCTCCCAATTCCACATTTACCAACCCAAGCAACTGATGCCGGAACTGCTGAGTAGATGGTCGTCTAGGACCAACACTTTTCACCTGCATCACATAGAGGTGGGCATCAGCCTGTGGGATGTCCACCAGATTTCAGGGGTCCCGATCTTGGGGGACATGTATGACGAATTCCTCCCCGTCGCCAGCACGTGGGGGGATACGGAGCAAATGTCGCGACTGGCGTCGGCGTTGATGGCACTCGTCCCCGGAGAGGACGGGGAGGCAGTGAGGGATGTCCATTTTATGAGATGGTTCAAATGATTCCTGAATTTCCCCGAGAATCGAGAGTTCCCTCTGAGGCCTCGAACTTTTCCAAGGGCGGCCCAACGGGGCAAGGGGCACTCGTATTGCCGGGTCCTAGAGGACAGCCAATGGAAGACTTGGGGTTTCAGTGTCAGCACTGAACAACAGCCGATAGTCAGGCTGGCGGTGTTCATCGCGGCGCTCATCTGTGGTTGGATCCTACCGGTGAGAGATACAAGCATGGGGGTGCGGTCCAGCTCGTTTATCATGGCGTCAATGTTGGCCATGGGGCAGCGGATCAATCTGGGGATTCCGATGCTCACCAAATTGTACAGAATGTTGCGGCATATTAGCGAGGGCAAGAATCCGCCAAGGATATGCGGGCCCTTACACCTCCTGTATGGGTGGATCACAGCGCATATCAGGGGGATTTACGAGTATCCAAATCCCATTTCTCCGCCAGGATTGAACTTCCGCCCCTCCATCCTGAACGCGGTCGGGAGCTTCCCGTTCAAATTAGCGGTGCCGATGGTGATGAGTAGGGTGTGGAGGGCGGATGATTTTAACTTCCACCACTTCCCACTGCTGATGGGGATGCTTACTGATGACGGACGGGGAACGGAAGAACATCGGGCTTACCTCTTTGCATTCCGAGGTGGAGTTTTGGTGGCACGAATAGATCGTGAGCCGCTCTGTGAACCGTACACCCCGCATCGGTTTACGAGTCAGTTCCGGTGCCTCCAACAGTTGACCCCGCATGTCTACTGGGAGTTGCGTCATAAGGAGCACCTGTGTGTGATGAGGAAGTTGTGGCTCATGTTCACACGGGAATATGGAAAGATTCGGATTGCATTGCCTCCATCCACCGCCGCTTTCAGATTGGTGAAGGAGTACGCCATCAGTTGGCAGGCTGCTTACCCAGGGGAGATGCTGTAGCAACCAACTATCCGGGTTGGTGACGGTGGGCCTATCCTATCCCGAGGCCGGGGTCGGAGGGCAGCTAGGGCCGCTCGCGGTAGCGGGGATGCCATGGCGGTGAGACCCGCACCGGCCGAGGGTGTGGCAGCAGGAGTGGATCCGGTGATTCCGGAAGAACAGGGCCATCCAGAGGGGCGGCCACCGAGGGGATTCCGTAGGATATCCACTCAGGCTATGGGGAAGCGGCTGCGTCACATTAACATGGAAGAGGACACTGTCTTCCCGGAAGCTTGGGACATTTGGGATGTCAACCGGCAATTCCTCAGCCCACCCAAGATATGGGCTCACCTGAATCACCTCAGGATGGAATTACCGGGCATAGGTCCAGTTCGGGATGGATTCATGGCGTCTCCGGCGGAGGCAGAACAGTACCTGGACGAGCTGGAGGATTACGTCCACTCCAGTGGTGTCCCTCGCCCAATGACAGACCGGGTGAGGGTACTGTTGAATCAGACGGTCCCCCCATAGTTATCGGCTGCCGATTTGAGGGAGCGCTTCCCCTTGGCGGAGGAATCATAGGACTCCTCTCGGGAGGATGAGGCTAGAGGAGGGAGCCCGTTGGAGGAGGGCAAGGTCAGAGACAGAGGCTCAGAATCCGACGATTTCGCGGAGGCTCTCGAGGTAGCATTCCGAACTTCTTTCCCTAAGATCTGTTCTTGGGTCCCTATGGACTTATCACCGATGTTTGAGTCATGTAGGAGGAACTTGTTCGCAGGCCACGTTCTCGCTCCTTGGCGGGTGATGTTGCGGGACCTTCAGAACCTGCGCCTATGGCCACGTCCAGTTCCACGTCTTGTTGGACCAAAGCACCCGAGGTGGCTCCTCCGGAATCTCCGGACCTTCCAACAATATACGGAGGGCCTCGCCTCGGGGTCCCGTCAGTGCCGGCTCAAGAGCAGCACCAGGAGGTTGATCTCCGTAAGTCTCTTCTACCGGCCTCCTCGTTGTCCCATGTAGACCATGTCAACTAACGTTTATGTCCCTCTCTATCGTACAGTCCTTCGACTGGCATGGGCTGCTGCGGCAAGACTGGTCGGGATGTCTGGTGGCATCCCTCCTAGAGGCATGCCGGTGATGGTGGCGATAGTCCGCCCATCTCCTCAAGATCCGATGCACATTATCACTGACGGGACCACCAACAGGGTCGTGCCCGAAGTCATCGAGGTCGACTCCGAGGAAGAGGATCAACCGGTCGGTCCCAGTCCTGCCGCGCCTGCTTCGGCGTCAGGTGTCGCACTGGATTCAACACCGGATGTTGATCCTACTGATGATTTCCTGCGGGCGTACCCCGCGTATGAGCCTTCCAATCACGCAGACTGGGAAGAAATGACCTCCGAAGAGGAAGACAGTAGCATAGTCCACCGCCGGTCATGGAAGCTGATCACGCGCTTTATCAAGGACACTCCCCAAGCGCAATTGCTGACCGAAATGGATTGACTCCGCTCTCGGTTGCGCGAACTGTGCGCTGGGGGAGTGGATGCCCAACGTCCTCATGCATTCATCCGCGATCTTATGGCTGAGAAGATCCGGGAGCATGATCGTGGGCTCAACGTGGCCTGGCAGCGGAGAAAGGCGACCAACATCAAGAAGCTCTAGGAGGCTGAAAGCGAGGTCCAACAGATGCAGACCCGGTCAGATGAGGTTCCAACCTCTCTCAATGCACAATCTGAGCTAGTCGCACGGTTGAAGGCCCAACTGGAATAGGCAGAAGAGCATATGAGGAAGACCTCCAGAAAGATGGCTGCCGTTCAAGCTGGAGTGGAGAAGGCCAAGGCCAGAACTGACGAACTGCGCCCCGCTGCTGCTGAGGAGGAGCGAGAGCTAAATCAGCGGCAGCAAGCCTTGGATTCCACAAGCCAACGGGTGGCGGAGCTGCAACACTCTTTTGACGGGGTCAACCCGTCCGTGGGGGGAGTCAACCCCCGAGTATTGTAACAATCCCAGAAAACTTTTATTGGTACATTCGTGCTTCGAAAGATTTCTTCTTTTCTTTGAATGCCTTAGCACGCACGACTTCCACTGTTTGAATTTCCTTTTTACATCCCTACAATGTTTGTGGGACGTTCGGCGACAATTCCCCAAGCCCACGTGGGTCGAGCCCAACGTGAGAAACAGAAGGTAGTTGCCCTCTCATCCCACTTAACGTAGGAATGGGGATCATGATCCGGGCATCCGGGATTTGGATTACCAGTCCAGATTCCCAAAAGATGGGAGAGGCCCGATCGGAGAAGGAATTACCAGGATAACCGACTTATCGCTTCTTCAGCATGCTCTTATGTACGAATGGGGCAACGCCAGGGGCGCTGAAATCTGTCCAAACAGATGGAAACTGGAAGCGTGAATCACGATACCCAAGATTCGGAACACTGTGGGGATGGCGTGACAATAAGGGTTAATCGTTAACCTTGGAGGAGAAGCGGTATCCTTAATGCGTTAGCCTGTAATGGAGACAACAAATGAGGGTCGACCATTGACCATGTTCGAAACACGGGACCCTGTCACAAATTTTGTCGATCAATTCATCGGGACATTGGCCCAGGAAAGTTGGAGGACCATAGGTCAAGCATCCATACTGTTAGGGGGTCCTTCCAAACATGACCAGTCTTCCGGGACGTTGGCCCAGGACGGTAGTTGAGCCGATGCGGCATGAGACCAGGCCGTTAGGGGGTCCTGCTAGACATGAAAGGGGACGAGGGTCCGAATAAGGGGCATGAAAAGCATGAAAAATGGAGTGATTGTTTGTCCGAATAGAATCCAACACTCATGTAACTACACCACCGTGGTGGGAGTACGCCATATGGGTGCGTTGGTTTGATCATGGATCATTCCTTCTTTGGGAAAGCGCCTCTCTGGAAAGGGGGTCTGTCGCTTCCCAATGGGATCTTGGGGCATCCTGAACTTGTTCAATGAAAAAAATTGCAGCTACATAGTTCCCCCCGAGGGATCAGTCCAGAGGGCCGAAAATGGGGAGGAACATGATTTTGAGATTACTGGGGCTGGACCCTAGGTAAAATGACTGGGTGTCTCTACGTATCCCATGATGATGGGAATCAAGCCTTACGTAGTTCTGGAAGCGCAGTTTAGCATCATGCGGGACGATGAGAAGCCTAGCCGTGTTGGTACACATCCCGCCAGAACTACTAAGCCCACGGGAGTCGTGCTCGGTGTGGGAAACAAGAAGTAGTGGTGGGAATCTCTCGACCCATAAAGGGGAAGGTTAGGGCAAAGGGACACTTGGTAAATACCAGCCCAATGAAACTAACACGATCATTCAGCTCACCTAGATGCACAAAGAGAAAGAGCCGAGTATGATGGAATTCCACTTGAACATGAGGAGGAGGAAATGTGTGAATCATGGAGCTCGAGATTCAGATCACGATAATGGCGGCGTGACGATGGAGGATAACTGTTGACCGTGGCGGAAACACAGCATCCATATCGCTTTATCCTAGAATGGGGACAGACAAATGATGGTCTACCATTGACCATGTTCGAAACACGGGACCATGTCACAAATGTTGTCAAATATCCATAGGGACGTTGGCCCGAAACGATTGGAGGGCCCTTAGGTCCAGCATTCATGGAGATCCCATAAGCCTGGTATCCATATCGTCCGGGGGTCCTTTTGGATGTGGAAGAGGATGAGGATCCAAATAGCGGGCTCACGAAGCTTGGTCGTGGGATGAAGGGAATGTCCGTATGAAAGTCCCACACTTCGGGTTATTTGTCGAAACACATCTGAATACGACAACTAGACGTATTAGGGTGGGGGAGCAGGTTCTTTTCCCATGGGGAGATCTTAGTTTATGGTCGTAGAATTCGGACCATAGATAGGCTGGGCCCACAGGGAAATGCCCGGGCGCTCCTACGTAACTCATAAGGATGAGAATCAAGCCTCACGTAGTTCTGGAGGGTGACATGGTAAGATACCAATTCCATGGGAAAAGGGGAGTGTGGTCGTGGCCCTTGCACTAAAAGAAGCGGAATTTGATAAATCTTGTTTGTTCTTTAAGGTGAATGGATTTTTTTGTGAAGCGACAAGCCTAGAATAGTAGGCCGTGGTGTCGCCACAAGGATCAAGCTGTGATGGGCGTTGAAAAATGGCATGGCTCTTGACCAATACCCAATGTGATGTCCTCTACAACGAGGTCACCACAATGTAGCGCCGTTTTTCGTTATGCGGCCAGGACGATCATGTCACTGTTTTGGGTCATATGATAGGACCAAGCATGCATTTTATCGTCATGCAGCGCTGATGTAGAAGAGATGATTCTAGGCGGGAAACGTGTGTAGTGTTATAAAACACAATTGATGGAGACATGATCCCACATCAAATTGTACGCCATTCGGAGAGGGAAACCTTAGGACGGGGGGCCTATATAGAGGTAAGATGTGAAACATAGGGGGGAGACCAGCTCCCCAAATGGGATGGACCCAAGAAGGCGTCCGGGCGGTCTTACACATCCCATTAGGATGGGAATAAAGCTGAACGTAGTCCAGGATGGATCTTAGTTTATGGTCTTAGAGCTCGGATCGTGGGAGCCCCGAAGGGCGCCATATTGCAGCTTTGTCCCCCTGACATGCAAAGGTGCACTGAGGGATAGCACCAAAAGTGTCGAGATTCCACATGGACTTGATGGGGTCGAAAATGATTTGAATCATGCAACCATCATTCGAGGACTGAAGGGGCTGGCGTGACGACAGAGGATTACTACTGACCATGTTCGCAACACAGCATCCTGTCGCGTTAGCCTGAAATGGGGACAAACAAATGAGCATCGACCACTGACCGTATTCGCAATGCGGGATTTTATCAATTTGTTGTCCAAAACCCTCGGGGGCGTTGGCCCGTAACGGTAGGAGAGCCCTTGGGCGTAGTATCCAGGCCGTTCTTGGGGGTCCCTCCGGGTGTGAAAGGTAATGGATGCCCGAATGGAGGGGAACACGAAGATTGACAAGTGGAAGGAACTTGATCAAGTTGAATCTGACACTCTCGGTCCTAGACCAGAGTACTCTTAACACATGGGTTGGTAGCTGCAAGGATTCAAGGGACTCAACTTGAGGGTGATCGAGAGATGGCAGATTCCCGGGAAAAGGGGGAATAATGCCCAAAACCTTGAATCATACCTACATATCCCCCTCCTGGAGAGGGATGGGCCAAGTGGCCCAGGTGACCGGGAGATCAGGAGATCTCTAAGAAGTGGGGCTGGACCCGAATCTTGGACATTCAGGTGGTCCTACGTATCCCATGAGGATAGGAATCAAGCCATACATAGTTCTGAAGGGTGCCTTTTAATGTCATGCGGGACAAGGAATAGGAGGGCTAACCCTCAGGACGGGGTTTTCGCGTGGTGCAGCCATTTCAAACCCAACGTTAATGAGGAAATAATCCCACACTACGCCACGTGGTCCCGTAGTTGGGGTCCTGAAGGCAGGACCAGAGAGATGAACTTGCTGAACTCAAGATGGACCCAAAGACAAGGGGTCTGGGCATTCCCAAGTATCCCATTAGGATGGGAATAAAGCTGAACATAGTTCCAGATGAGAATCTTAGTTTATGGTCTTAGATCTCGGACCGTTGATGGTGACAACTCCCCGAGTAAGCACGGGCGTCAACCCAATCCCTAAGCCCACGTGAGATAAACTCGGTGTGGGAAACAAGGGGGGAAGATCCTTATCACAATACTTGGGGCGCCCATCGAAGGGGAGTCGGCAGAGAGCCCCGAAGGACACCTTTGACATAGCTTGTTCTCCCAATGCGCAGACGTGCATGGAGAAAAAATATCAAGAGTTCCAAGATTCTACTTGGACACGGTGAAGTGATGAAGGGTGTGAATTGTGCACCCGACATTTTGGGCCTAATGAGATGGCGTGGCGATAGAGGGAAACCGTCAACTATGGTGGAAGCACAGTGTCCATATCACATTATCCTGAGGTGGGAACAACTAATGAGCATCGACCGCTGACCATATTCACAACGCGGGATTTTATCGATTTGTTGTCCAAAACCCTCGGGGTGTTGGCCCGTAACGGTAGGAGAGCCCTTGGGCGTAGTATATAGGCCATTCATGGGGGTACCTACGAGTGTGAAAGATGATGGAAGCCCTGATGTAGGGATACACAAAGCCTGGAAAGCGCGTGCGGACGTGTCCGAGTAAAGCATGGCATTCCAGGTAATAAACCAGAGTACTCTTAAGCACATTGGCGAACCGCCGAAAAGGGATCGACGAAACAGCTCAGTAGGGGGAGGTACATGGCGTGGTCATTACGAGACCAACGTGAATGGGTACATAATCCCACACCACACCATATAATCCTCTCATGGAGGAAGGATAGGCAAAGGGGCCAAGATGGGATGAGGATTCCCGAGAGATGGGGCTGGACCCGAATCTTGGACAGTCGGGTGGTCCTACGTATCCCATGAGGATGGGAATCAAGCCACACGTAGTTCACTAAATGTAGTTTAATGTCATACGGGACGAGAAGGGGAGTAATATACCCTTAAACAAGGGAGGCGTGTGTCTTGGCGGAGAGGCCGACCTGAATGAGGACGTAGTCCAACACCACACCGTACACTCCTATAAGAGAGGCCCTGGGTTGTGGCCCGGAAAGGCTAAGGGGCCTGATGGTTAGCATTGGTCAGAATGGCCGGACTGCAGTTTATTATCTTGCAGTGAGGACGAGGGTCCGGGACCCGAGAAGGCCGAGGGGCCTGGGGCTAGGCCTCGTAAGAGGAGGCGTACGACATGGTACATGATCCCGATGAAAATGAGGACATAGTCCCACATCACACCGTACACCCTGGGTAAGAGGGGACCTGGGCCGTGGCCCGGAAAGGCCAAGGGGCCTAAGGTTAGGCATCAGTCAGGAAGGCCTGACTAGTTTTCAGTTTAACGTCTTACATGAGGACGAGGGTCGGTGACCCGAGAAGGCCGAGGGGCCTGAGGCTGGGCCTCGTAAGGGAAGGCGTACGACATGGTACATGATCCCGATGTGAATGAGGACGTAGTCCCACATCACACCGTACACCCTGGGTAAGATGGGACCTGGGCCGTGGCCCGGAAAGGCCAAGGGGCCTAAGGTCATGCATTAGTCAGGAAGGCCTGACTGGTTTGCAGTTTAACGTCTTACATGAGGACGAGGGTCGGTGACCCGAGAAGGCCGAGGGGCCTGAGGCTGGGTCTCGTAAGAGGAGGCGTACAACATGGTACATGATCCCGACGTGAATGAGGACATAGTCCCACATCACACCGTAAACCCCTATGAGGAATAGGGGTCGTGGGCCCGATCGCTAGCATCACCCGGGGTGAAGTTTGTCACCTCGGGATGGGGCAGAATGAATCACTGCACTCGATGTCTGGGACATCTCGGGGTGGACCCGAAGATCCAGGACACTGTTGACCATGTTCGAAACACAGCGTTCCTATGGTGACCCATATGGGAGCAACAAATGACCGTCGACCGCTGAACAAATTCGCAACGCGAGACTTGTATCGTCTTGTCGCTTCAAAACCCTCGGGGGCGTTGGCCCATATCGGTAGGAGAGCCCTTGGGCGTAGTATCCAGGCCATTCTTGGGGGTCCCTCTGGGTGTGAAGAATGATGGAATCCCAGTCAAGGAGTGGGTGAAGCATAGCTGTATCCATCCACGAAAGAGGAAAACATCTCCAGGGGGGATGTGCAGCCGGGTCGAGGCTTGCTCGATGTGAGTTGGGGCAAAAGCGTGCGACCTGCCGTGTCTTGACCTGAGGGGAAGATTTTGGCTTTTGGGCTGGGCCTACGGACGAAAAGCCCGGGCATTTCTACTTATCTCATGAGGATGGGAATCAAGCCATACGTAGTTCTTGAAGTCCATGCAGTTTAGCGTCGTGCGGGGAGGACGTGGGAGGATAGAAGAACGAGAGTGGGCACATGGTGCGAGCCTTACGATCCTCGTGTGAGCGGGGTTGCATGAGAGCCTACTACCTGCTACACAATGATCCTCTAAGGAAACTATTCCCATGGTGAATAGTGGGAGAGAAAAGATTGGGGTTGGGCTCAAGACGAGGAGTCCGAGCGTTCCTACGTATCCCATGAGGATGGGAATCAAGCCACACGTAGTTCTTGAAATGCAGTTTAACGTCTTGCAGGATGAGGAGCATATCATTTGGGGAATATGTACGGTATGATGAGTAAACCACATCGTACAATCCCTCGAGAGGGTAATTCGGGAAAAATCAGGGAATCTGGGGCTGGGGCCCGAGGAGGCCAAGGGGCCTGAGGCTGAGCCTCGGTCAGGAAGGCCTGGGTGGTTTGCAGTTTAACGTCTTGCAGTGAGGACGGAGATGCTGTTTATGGTCGTGCAGGACTTCACAGTTTAAAGTCATGTTGGACCATAATGTGCAGTTTAAGGTCATGCGGGACCGTTTCACAGTTTATCGTCTTGCAGGACGAAGATGCAGTTTAAGGTCATGCGGGACCATAATTTGCAGTTTAAGGTCATACGGGACTGTTTCATAGTTTATCGTCTTGCAGGACGAAGATGCAGTTTAAGGTCATGTGGGACCATAATGTCCAGTTTATGGTCATGCGTGACTGTTTCACAGTTTATCGTCTTGTAGGACGAAGATGCAGTTTAAGGTCATGCGGGACAATTTTGCAGTTTAAGGTCATGCAGGACCCTTTCTGCCCTAGGCAAAGTATCGTTTGAGGAATTTGGTATTGGTGGGAGGGGTTATACGCTCTCCATCTGTGGTCACCAAGGAGTATTCCCCATTGGGGTAAACCTTATGGATGATATAAGGCCCATCCCATTTGGGTTCTAATTTGGGCGGTTTCCTACCGGGAATCATTGGCGCTCGAAGGGCCAGTACCAGGTCGCCCTGTAGAAAAGAGCGGAGACGAACCTTTTTGTCGAAGGCCCTCACTATCTTATCTTGATGCCTTTCCAGATTGTGCAAGGCACGAATCCGGTTCTCGTCCAGAGCTTCTAGTTCAGCTAGACGGATCTCGGCTACCTCATCTGATGTCTGGTGATCATAAACTGCAGTGCGTAGCGACGGCAGCTGGATCTCAATGGGTAGGACGGCCTCGGCTTCATACACCAGGGAATATGGGGTCACCTGGGTAGAGTTGCGAGTCATCGTTCGGTAAGCCCAGAGGGCGTTGGGAAGCTTGTCCGGCCAAATTTTCTTGTTCTAGACAACCATCTTCTGCAGAATGTTAGAGAGGGTCTTGTTGAACGCCTCGATCTGTCCATTCTCATGCGTGTAGTAGCGGGAGGTATGGTTCGACCGGATGTCGTACTTGGCGTACAATTTCTTTAGTTCAGCCGCTCGGAAGTTGGTGCCGTTATCGGTGAGGACGGCGTGAGGGACTCCAAACCTGTGGATAATGCTGGAGCTCACGATGTCAACGATGGAACGGGCCTTGACCTCCCTGAGCGGAACTGCCTCTGCCCACTTGGAGAATGAATCTGTAGTAGTCAGGATGAATCTACACTGGCGGGCTGTTGCCGGTGGATACGGTCCCACAACATCAAGTCCCCATACTGCAAACAGCCAAGAGTACTTGGTGGGGTGAAGGGGCTCCGGCGGCCGATGCAGGAAGTTTGCGTGAACTTGGCACGCGTGGAATCTCTTGGCATACCCAATACAATCATGGATCATAGAGGGCCAGATGTACCCCAACCTCCAGATTTGATGGGACAGCTTCAGCCCAGCTTGATGGGCGCCACAGGAACCGGCGTGAACCTTTTGCATAACTTGAGGTATCTCTACTCCTTGAATGCAACGGATGAGGACACCATCGAAACTACTCTTATAAAGGATTTGTTCAAGACTGGGGCCGCTCTGGAGGGTAAATTGCAGCGCGCGGCGTCAGATTCGCTCGCGCTCAGCCCGGTCATCTGGGAGGCAACCATTTTGGAGATACTTGAAAAAAGGTGCCCTCTAGCCGGGAGTGGCTTCAACCACTGCGTCTGACGAACCCGGGACCCCTGACGTGGAGGGTCTAGTGGTGAGATGACTTACCCGCAGGCCATCATGGTCCTCTTGGGTGACGGGGGCAATAACTCTCCGGTGTACCACATGTATGATCAAATCATCTTGCTCGGTCTCTGCGAGCGATGCGGCTAAGCTATCCAAGGTGTCTGCTTGACCGTTCTGCGACCGTTGGACATGGGTAACCTCTGGTCGAGAGGAAAACTGGGCCATTGGGCGGAGGGTGTACTCCAGCAATGGTGCAAGCTCCGGCTTCCTGATGACGTAGTCTCCATTAACCTGTTTGATTACCAGCTCAGAATCTCCCTTCACATGTAGATGGGGCACATGGATTTCAAGGGCCAATTCGAGACCGGTGATGAGGGCCTAGTAATCTGCCTCGTTGTTCGTACAGCCTTCTGACAACAGAAACGAGTATGGTAGGACGGCTTGTGCCGGGGTAATGAAGACAATACCTAGGCCCAATCTGTTGAGCTTGGGATCGTTAAGACTCCTACAGGTGGGGCTCCGGGAGGTGCTGTCGAAATGAATTTTCCAACACGGGACAACATGATCGACTGAGAGGATCGTCTCATCAGGGAAATCCAGGTCCAGGGATTGATCCGCGGAGGTTGGATGGGCGGCTAAAAAGTCTGCCAACGCCTGTCCCTTAATGGCCTTCTGAGGTACAAACCTGATATCAAACTGCTGGAGAATCACTGCCCACCGCGCTAGTCGGCCAGTCAGCATAGGAAGGTTCAGGATGTACTTCAATGGGTCTACCCGGGAGACCAATTGCACCTCATGGTGCTACAGGTAATGTCGCAACTTCTGTACAGCGAAGACCAGCGCAAGGCAGCTCTTTTCAATAGCGGAGTATCTGACCTCTGTATCGAGAAGCATGCGGCTGAGATAGTAAAGACTGTTCTCAGTACCCTCGTTATTCTTCTGGGTGAGCAGCGCACCGAGGGATCTTTCTAGGGCGGTCACATAAAGGACCAGCGGCTTTCTGGAGACGGATGGCATCAAGACCGGAGGTTGGAGCAGATACTGCTTGATTTCCTCAAAGGCGGTCCGACACTCCTCATCCCATTCGTAGGCGGCGCCTTTCTTCATGCGCCGGGAAAAGGGCTTACACTTGCCGGCCATATTCGCGATGAATCGGCGTATATAGGCTATGTGGCCTTGAAGGCCTCGAAGCTCCCGAATGTTGCTCGGGGGAGGCATTTGGCTGATGGCCTTGATCTTCTCCGGGTCGATCTCGATACCTCGGTATCTGACAACAAAGCCCAGGAACTTCCCGGAGGTGACCCCGAAGGCACACTTCAGCGGGTTCATCTTCAGGTGACGGGAACGGAGGAAACCGAACACTTTCTCAAGGTCTTTGAGATGGTCCTGGCGCTGACATTATTTGACTACGAGCTCATCCACGTAGAATTCCACCAATGTCCCGAGAATCGGCTTGAATATGCGATGCATGGCCCTCTGATAAGTGGCACCTGCATTTTTCAAACCGAATGGAATAACCTGGTAGCAAAAGGTACCTTGGGGAGCCTTGTAGGCAGTGGACTCCTCGTCTTCGGGGGCCATCCGGATCTGGTTGTACCCCTAATACCCATCCATAAAAGAGAGAGCATGGAACCCGGCCGTGGCTTCAATCAACAACTCTGTTACTGGGAGTGGGAAGTCATCTTTTGGGTAGTGGCGGTTAAGATCACGGAAGTCGATGCAGACTCTGATCTGCCCATTCTTCTTCCTGACTGGCACAATGTTGGCAAGCCACTTGGGGTACTGGATCTCTTTGACAAAGTTGGCTTTGATTAATTTGTCAACTTCGGCCTCAACCATAGCACCATGAGAAGGGTGCATCTTCCTAGGAGGCTGCTTAAACCCACGGTGTTTTGCCGGGAGGCCCAAACGGTGAACGGCTACCTGGGGATCTAGCCCTGGCATCTCGTTGTAACTCCAAGCAAACACATCACGATACTGTTTGAGGAAGTCAATGTACTGCTGCCGCTCTTCGGAGGACATGGCTGCACTGATCAATGTGGGTTTTGGATCCACCTCGCTACCAAGGTTCACCTGTACCAGTTCATCAACCGTGGTAGATACGCCTTCTTCAAAGGCTGGGGGAGCATCCTCCAAGTCTTCCTCACCACCCGTGGGGGGACTTCCCGCGACGGGGGGTACTTCTGGGCTATCAAAATTCGAGGGGCAGCTGGTGCCAGCTTGGGCAGCAGTGGTCAGCACATCGGGAGACTCACTTGCCATTGAAACCATAGCAATGAAGGTGGTCGACCCTATCCCATCTGGCCATCGGCCTAAGGGGCCGCGTTTGATGATATCAAAGCAGTGGTGACATGTCGGCCTGAGTCGGTTAAATCCAGCCCGACGGAAGAGACATGTATGGCGCACTACCGTTGCCATGAGCTTGACGTCCCGGTACCGTACAGGGGTAGGAGGTTCCGGGATGATCTGAGCCTGGTTGATGTAGGAGTACGAGGTGATTTTCCATCGTCGCTTGGACACGAGAACATGCCTTCCCGGCGTACCCGAAACAACAAAACATTGCCCCATGTCGGGGGTCGTGGCCTCCAACCGGTGGATCGGGAGGATGTAGGCATCATCCATGCTTTCCCAGGGATCACTTGTGACCGGGACGGGTTCATCCTCGCTTACGAGGATTTTCTTATCCTTACTTTTGTAATAACCCACGTCCAGATAGCGGGCCTCACAAGAAGCGAAAGGGGACACATCTCCTTGGAGCACGTCTACTCGACCGTTGAGTGAGTACTTGAGGCACTGGTGATACGACGAAGGGACCGCTGCATGCAGATGGAGCCATGGCCTACCCATCAATACGTTGTAGGCGGTGTCCTCAGAGACAACCATGAACTCGGTGCTGGAAATTAAGCCACCGAACTGAGTCTTCAGGCGGATCATGCCGACTGGGGTTTTCTCGGTCCTGTCATACCCCTGGATCTTGAGGTCAGAGGGAGTTAAATCACCTTCAGACAGACCCAGCTTTCGCAACGTCCGGGTCGGAATTAGATTGATTCCGGAACCCGTGTCCATGAGGCAGCGGCGAACTTCCACGCCATTAAAGTGGCTAGTGATGTACAGCGGGCGAATTTGACCCTGTATAGGAGGGTCCACATCTTCACCGGAGAACGAGATAAACGCCTGACATTCGGCGTTTTCAATCTTCTTGGTATGGAAGGCTTCTGCAGCTGCTACCTCCGTTTCGAACTGGAGGGGGCTCTTTAGGGCCTCAGCAAGTGACTCACGCATTTCAGATGATAGGCGAAGGGCCTCAAGGATGGAGAGCCTCGCCGGAATGCCGGCCAGGTGCTTCAGAACATCATACTTTCATGCCAAACGCGAACCTATGCTTACAGGAGGTCGTTCGGCATTTTGAGGCATAGAGTATCCTGCCAGCTGAATCGGCGATCGACTAGTACTGGGTACGTCTTGCTGCCTACTAGTAGAAGCCTGGAGAGTAGTTGTCGGACTAGGATCGGACAGCGGAGGCTGGCCTGTAGCTGGGCAAGACTGACCGTGATATGAATGAGGCATCTCCCCCCGATCCAGTAGCACGAATGGCGGTGGAGGTGGAGTCGAGGGCATTAGATGGTTTTGCGCATGCTGAGACCTGCGCTGAGCCTACTGCCTGGTCTCAGTAGCCTGCACGGCTTGGCCAAAAGTGCCTGCTGACGTACCTCGATGACCGGCTCGGTTGCGATTCCGCTGACGTTGACGTCGGCTGGAAACATTGGGGAGGTCTGCCTGGCGTTCCCCCTCGTCGAGAATCATATAGGGATTTACCATCTCCACGGTGTTAACCGAAGCGTACCCCTGGTTATCACTCGAGGATTCATCCACCGCTGGGCGGATTCTGGGAGGAATCCCCATTTCAGGGGGCATAATGTCGCCGAGGGTGCGGGACAACGACGGAAACGGTGGTGCGCGTTGCTTCTTCTTGCGTCGCCGTTGCTTGCCCTTTTGGGAAGAGGCTGACTGTGAAGACGATGCGGAGGCGCCGGCTACTTCTTATGAAGGTTCTGGCTGCTTCTTGCGTGCCCGGATGATACCATGGGCACGAATGACGGTTTTTCGAGCCATCCAGTCGTCGTATTTCCGGGATCCGCGGCTAGGGACCTGCTGCCACTCGCCTTTGCTATCGCTGCCGATCTCTGATCCTGTAAAGACACCCGCCACTTGCGCTGGTGCTAGGCCCAACTTGACTATGTTATTGTTGACCTGGTCCTGAAGCCAATCTTTAAACACATAGCATTTCTTGAGGGTGTGCCCCATGATCCGATGATAAGGGCAGTAGTTTGGGTAATCGGTGAGATGCGCCTCTGCCGGCCTTCTGCACTCAGGCAGATGCACAATCCCTTGCTCTAGAGCACTTCAGAAATAGCCCGGGACCTGATTTTTGTTGAACGAATAAGTATGGTACCTTTTTTCCGGATAGGGGGCCCTGGGGACCTGGCGTTGACGAGGGGCCGGAGGGGCCTGCCGAGGAGGCGGCGCCTGATTGTCTCACCTAGGTGGCGGTGGCGCGTTGCGGCGGGGAACCTATCGGTTCTGAGGCGGCCGCTGCTGGGTAGGATCCTGTGCTTGAGGTGAAGGACCACTGCGGGGTTGCAGGGGTGGTGCTGCCGGCAGTAACTCTAGCTACCTGGGGGCTTCTACTTGGGCCACCGCGACGGGTTCAACCGTGGCGGTCCTCCTGGCCGGGATCATAAGGGGCAACAAACTTGCCTAACTAGCCTCTTGCAGGGCTTCCTCAAGGCGCTGAACCTTATCCGAGAAATCCTTGAACCCTCTAGGGTAGTTCTGGGTGATCATGGAGGGAACCAGCTCCATCTTGACATTCCCGACACACATCGTCAGTAATTGCTCCTGAGTCAGTGACATATCGAGGGAATACGTAAGTCCCTTCAACCGGGCGATGAAGTCTGTGACTCGCTCATCAGGCCTTTGCTTGCACTTGAAGAGGTCTGCAATGCTGGTCTTCCACGTGGTGGAGCTGAACTGGTATAAGAACTGCCGACGGAGGTCCTCCCAACCGGTCACTGATCCGATAGGGAGCTGGCTGTACCATACGAATGCCGGACCTTCCAATGTCTGTACGAAACATCAGAGCTTGGCGGCTTCTTGCTGAGCCGAGGTCCCCAGCATGGGGCCACACCTGGAAGAAGAATGAGCCAAGTGCTGTGGCGGGTCCCCTGACTCGTTGAAAGGCGAGAAGGTGGGGTTTCCAAAACCCGGAGGTGCGGGCATATCATCCACCCATGCCGGATAAGGCTTGCCATCCGGTGGGACCGCTACCTGTCGCGTTTACAACGCTTCGAGGCGGGCTATGAGAGCCGCGATAAGATCATCCGGGTGGGGGTCCCTGTCTTGATGGGGATCCCTAACCACAAGTGCATTTCCAGGTTCTTCAACATGGTAGACGGCTTCGGCCGCTCGTGGGTCAGCTTGATGGACGACCTGCGGGTCGACTGGAGGAACCCGGGTTGGATTCTTCAGATGGCCCCGTCGTTCGGGGGGATTTGGCGAGACGTATCGTGCCCTCTTTCCATATGTTCCGGCTTCTGCCCTGTCTGTGGCAGTAGCATGATCAGGGTTTCCCGGAGGCATCTCACCGGGGGGAAATTGTTCCTGCACCTGCTGCCCCGGCCTGGGATTACCATAGTCGGGTCGCCGCTCTGCGGCGCGCTCAGCCAAGAGTTCGTCCAGCAGCTTCTTCTGCTTAGCAAGCAGCTGGCGCAACGTGGCCTTCTCGGGATCTTCATCCGTTTTCTGCACAGAGGTGGACGGGTCGGAGTGCTTGACTGTTCCGACGTGCTCCTTACCCTTGCCGGTGTTCCGACCGAGTACCAGCGACTCGGTGGGTACGGGGAGGCCTAGCAGGTTTCTCTGCTGGCGGGTAACTCTCCCTGATGGATCGAGCAGTGGCGGTACGCCCTCGGAAGGTAAGTCTCCATCAAGGAATTCGAGATCATATTCCTTGTCCACGACGTTAGCCATAAGGACCGCGACCCCTTTCGAGGGCATGTCCTCGATGTCGCATAGCGAATCGGGCTGCCGTCGGATAGGGTCGAAGAGGAGAGTGGCATAGTGTCCCCAACCACGGACTTGAACATGGGGGTGGCTTCCCTGATGATTCTGAGGAGTGCTTTAAAACTCTAAACGTATTTCCGTTGAAGGGCGCTCTGGCGGCCTGGCGACTCAGGGTTTTGGGCCGCAAGGAGGGCGACCACATCGATCAGGCGACACTGCTCGCCGATTTCTTCGAAGTGCTCTCGACTCCTGGGGTACGCCACACGTTCATAACAGAGGAAGAAGTGTGTCGCCCATAGGGTTCGACAAAAGCACCCCACTTCTTCAGGGGTAAGAAACTCCGGTACGTGAAAATTTAGCGCCGCCGTCGGCCAGAACTTCTCCGGGAAGCAATCCGCTGCAAGAATACTCTAGAAGCCCTTGGGCTCGGACTCAGGGTCTGGCCCTGTGTTTCCCCACTTGTCCACCGGGGGTGGCTGAGGGACCAGTAACGGTACCGAGGCGGACCTCTGGGATAGCAAGCTCGACGGTGGAGAATACGGCGAACGAGCTGACTGGCCGCCGAACTCCGGACCATCCTCCGAAGAGTGAGGTGACCTGGCCACGATGTCACGATATGACGGGCTGATAGCCACAGCTTCTGGCACAGGAGTCACGGCTACCGGCGACAGGTCGTGTCGTCGCACTACCGCCATTGGCCCCCAAAACAGCTCCCCGTGATCTCTGGTGGAGGTAGAGGGCGCTTCTGGTGACAAAGGCGGTGATTGCGCGGTCGAGACCTGCAGAATTCCCAAGATTTCTTCCTCTTGGATGTACCTGAGGAGGGAGATGGGAATCTGGTGGACATCAAATTCCGAGAGAACGAGGCTAACGCGTCTGGTTCCTGCCCCAGTCCTTGATACAAAGGAGCGGGGAGAAGGTTCCATCGCTGAATCGCATTCCGCTTCCGAGTCGGAGAAGCGGGCAGGTTTGATCTCCACTTGGGCCTTCCCAGGGTTCTTCTTGTGGCGGCGACGACCCGCTCTCCTGCCCCGGGGTGGATCTTCGGGACAGGGTTGACCCCTATCAGGCAGCCTCGGGGCGGCGTTGGCATCGTGGCGGAGAGGGCCCCCAATCGAGGTAGCCGGGGTGCGAGGGGCACCGGGGCAAATGTCAAAGGGTACATGGGGAGGACCTCCATGAACAGCACCCGTATAGGCGGAGCTTCTGTTGGAACCGGTAGGAGTATGGGGAGGACCTCCAAGGTCGGAACCCGTATAGGCAGAGCCTCTGTTGGATCCGGAAGGAGCATGGGGAGGACCTCCATGGTCGATGCGAGTGGAGCGAGGCTGACCTTCATTCCTCGAGTTGCGGGGGTGAGGAGGACCTTCGCCAGTTGCAGAAAGGACGTAGGGAGGGCCGCCACATTGAAGAAGGACCAGATAGACTGTGCCTTCAGGTTGGCAGTTGGGGGCAGGAGGATGGACTCCATACCCTGCATAGTGGGTGCGGGAAAGGTTTCCGCGCTGAGCATCACTGCCGCGGGGGAGGCCTTCCTTCGGGATGGGGGTAGCACGAGGCATGCCTCCATGAAGAAGTTCGGAGCGGGGAAGGCCCACGCTCTGTAGAGTAGTGGTATGGGGAGGACCTCCATACGGGGTGATATTACCGCGGGTTAGTTCGCGGAGATCACCACTCGGGCCTGCAACCCGGAGAGTCAACCCAGCCAGCCCGTGGGGCGGTTGGGGTCTCGAGCCTGGTTGGGTGAAGGAGTGCCCCTGCTCAGTGTATGCAGGGGCTTCATGGTGCACGTCGGCGGTGGGTCGGGCCACTGTAGCTGTCGACGTCGACGCGCCTGAGCGAGCGTCCTCAGCTCGGGCCCGGTGCTGACGTCGGGTCAGGCGGGCTGGTGCAGGTGGTGCAGGGACGTAGCCTGCCTGCTCTTCCTGCGGGGGCGGACGGCGGTGCTGACGTGGCCGGACGGGAGTTCTCTCCTGGAGCCCTCGGGTCGGGACCCTGAGCGGGCTGAGCCGGACGGCGCCTCCCTCTTCAGCGTAAGGCGAGGAGTCTTCAAGGCGTTCCGGAGACAGGCTCCCGAAACGGTTGAATGTCAGGGTGGGGAGAAGGGGCTCCATGCGCGGCCTGTTTTGGGGGCGTTGACGACGAGGCCTGGATGCCTCCAGGTCCAGGTGGGCCATATCTCGTGTTGGGATGACCCCTTCTTCCTCGTACCTGCGCACGAGTTTTTTGATCACCCTTCACTGGATGACCTCTAATGGGGAAAGGGGACGTGGGCGCCCCATGTTCCGTGATGTGGCGACCGTCGTGGCGGTAGCGACACCATGCGGGGTGGTTGTGGCGATGTTTCCCCTGCCCCTGCGTAGGCGAGCGGGCTGTGATCGCGTCTCTGAAATAGCAACCTGGTTCCTGAGAAACGAAGGGATCAACTCATCAGCAGTGAGAGGAAAAGGATCGACAGCCAGTGCCCCAGCGTCCTTCCATTCTCCACATCTGTGAGAAGGATCCACATCAACACGCTGCAGGACGGAGTGCCCCACGTTCTACTACCCCAACTTCCGGTGAGTTTCACGACAGGCCCGCTATTTTCTTGGCGTGACCAGGCACCGGATATATGGATCCGGTGACACGTCAATCTACTGGCGTCTCGAACTCTACTAATCTCCATATTGAGGAGAAGAATTTCATTTTGGGTTCACCATTTCTGTTTCCGAAGGTTTCCGCCGGGGCGCGCGTGCGCATCCGTTCCGTCCCAGAGGGGGGACGCGCGGCGCTTGCTGTTGCCCCACATTCCCGCTTTCCTAAGGCAGGTGGCATTCGCTCCTTATTCAGGGACGTCTGCTCCGTGATCGAAATGGGATGATGGGATGTCGGTTCTTCCTTCTGGGGATTCCTCCTCAGAAATTGTCACATAGTCCGGGTCTCCCTTATAGATTTAATACGTAGTTCGTGAAACTCTTCCCAATGCCATGTTCCCATGGCCACCGGTTAATTACACTGCTTCTGTCGGGACATTCCAAAGGGTCCAGTCAGGGCAGCAACCTTCAGTCGGGGGAGTAGTCACGTTGAGGCGTCAGTAGCGTGTCTGGATGCTGGGGAGCCTGGCATGTCTGCCTGTCATCCCTGGTCACAGGGCTTCTCAAGGGTGCGGAAACCCGAGGCATCCCACATCGAGCGTGGGGAATTATGTGTATTAGACACATATCTGAGGTTTTCCTCATCTTCCCGTGTTTAACACAGGGTATTCCGCGAGTTTAACGTCTAGCGGAGACGGATCAACCCAACCAAAGCATTATCTAGGATAGTTCGGATAGAGGGACCCTCCTTGAAGGGATGTCGATTCCGGGGCCAGCCCATGGGCGGCTGCGAAGAAGAGCGTACCGACATGGTCTCACCGGGATAAGACGGTTCGGGCGGGAATCAGGATGGGTGATATGTTGATGAATGGAGTGGAGGGAGAGTGAAATGGGACCATCGCAGGGGCGACAGTGAAGTTGGGCTTGAGCCTTGACAAGGCTTCCTACGTATCCCCATGGCAGGGAATCAAAGTCCGCGTAGTTCGGGTTGGTGCCGGTAAACCGACGTGAAGGTGGACCTTGGTCCGATGGGCACCGTCAGCGTACCGATGTGAAAGTAGACCCGTGGGTCCACTAGTGGCTGGCTTGAACCTTAGGAAGGTTTCCTACGTACCATGCCTTGACATGGATCAAAGTCCCCATAGTTCGGATGATGGAATACAGTTTACCGTCATGCGGGACGATAATGAACCCTGACGTGAATAGACGACGAGCGATGGGTGTCGGCGGACCGACCTAAATGAGGGACCTTGGTCCGATGGTAGTTGGGCTTGAACCTCGAGGAGGCTTCCTACGTACCATGCCTTGATATGAATCAAAGACCTCGTAGTTCGGATGAAAATGGGGGCTTGGCACACCGAGTAGGAGAAGGTTTGGGCCAATGATTGTTGGGCTTGAACCTCAGAGAGGCTTCTTACGTACCATGCCATGACATGGATCAAAGACCTCGTAGTTCGGGTGGGAGAATATAGTTTAACGTCATGCTGGATGAGGGCGAAACTCAACGTGGATGAACGACCGAGCAATGTGGCTTTGTCGGAGAACAGACGTGAAGATGGACCTTGGTCCAATGAGTGGTGGGCCTGAACTTCTGAAAGGCTTCCTACGTACCATGCCTTGACATGGATCAAAGACCTCGTAGTTCGGGATAGTCACAACGACTTGACGTCGGACTGGAATTCCAGTTTAACGTCGTGATGGACGTAGGTAGAACACAATGTGAATGAGTGACGGGTGGGCTTGAACCTCATGGAGGCTTCCTACGTACCATGCCTTGACATGGATCAAAGTCCTCGTAGTTCAAATGGGGCTTTGTTGGCGAACCGACGTGAATGTGGACCTTGGTCCAATGAGTGGTGGGATTGAACCTCATTGAGGCTTCCTACGTACCATGCCTTGACATGGATCAAAGTCCTCATAGTTCGCTGGGGCTTTGTCGGCGAACCGACGTGAAAGTGGACCTTGGTCCAATGAGTGGGGGGGCTTGAACCTCCGAAAGGCTTCCTACGTACCATGCCTTGACATGGATCAAAGACCTCGTAGTTCGGGTTAGTCACAATGGCTTGATGTCGGACTGGAATTGCAGTTTAACGTCGTGCAGGACGTAGGTAGAACACGACATGAATGAGTGACGAGTGGGCTTGAGCATCATGGAGGCTTCCTACGTACCATGCCTTGACATGGATCAAAGTCCTCGTAGTTCAAATGGGGCTTTGTCGGCGAACCGATGTGAAAGTGGACCTTGGTCCAATGAGTGGTGGGCTTGAACCTCATGGAGGCTTCCTACATACCATGCCTTGACATGGATCAAAGTCCTCGTAGTTCGCTGGGGCTTTGTCGGCAAACCGACGTGAAAGTGGACTTTGGTCCAATGAGTGGTGGGCTTGAACCTAATGGAGGCTTCCTACGTACCATGCCTTGACATGGATCAAAGTCCTCGTAGTTCGTTGGGGGTGGGGGTCAGGGTCGGTGCTCACTCTATGCCCACGTGAGTCATGCTCGGTGTGAGAAACAAGAGGTTGCAAGGACCTGACGATCACGTCGCGATGGATGTGTCCGTGAGAAGCGAAGAGGGGCTTACGCGTTAGGCGGCCCATTGTGCTGGGACTTACTCCAGGATGGAGGTCCATAGTGCGACAAAGCGCGAGAAAGATGGACCTTGGTCAAATGATGGGAGGTGCCTCATTCCCTATCACGCCCTCCACTGACCTTGGTAGTGGGGTAGTACGGAGATGCAGAGGTGCAGCCATCCGTTGGGGAACAAGGGTCGCCCTTTTCCTACGAACATACGCCACTCCGACAAGCAGGATCTCATTCCATGTGAGGAAGAATCCATTCCCGTGGAGACGAGTGGGCGTAATAAATGTTCGAGCTGGGGGGACCCTTCGTGAGGGGAACGAGGTCGGGTCATAGTTTAACGTCATGTGTTGAGGACGTGGTGCTTGGCAGTTTAACGTCCTGCAGCTCGGACGAGGTGGGTTCACTCCGCACCCCTAGGACTTACATAACCAGAACCCTCTGGTCCTTGGGGAAGGGGAGGTACCAATAAGGCCATGGTTAAGGTGGGTTGTGGAACGAACCACCAAGGGGTCCACGTTAGCGTGGCTATGCGAAGAAGAAATAGTCGTTAGCGTGCCTATGCGAAGAAGCATTAGGCAAAGCAATGCTACGGGTGGTATTGTCCATTGGACTTTTAAATCACATCGTGCAAACCTAGAGGGTCGCACGGGAAGAGGAATCGCTAAGAAAAGGAGTGTGCTTCGCGAAGTGGAGTGCCTTGGCCTTAGCATGGGGCATAGGTGTGGGTGGACGATGCTTCGCGAAGTGGAACAGTGTTCACGGAGCACTGCCTCGCGAAGGAGAGGTGCCTCAAGAAGCAAGGTCCTGCGAAGCAGTGTGCTTCGCGAGGTGAAGCGATCCTACCTTAGCATAGGGATCACTAGTACAGGTTGGGTCTTTCGCGAAGCATAAACGCTCCGCAGCTGCCCGGGTTCCCTTGGGAATCCCCTTCCTTCGTGAATGCCCTTGAGTTCCGCGAAGGGCATCCCTCTCGGAAGAGGGGCTCAAAGCGAGACAAAGCAGAGGAGTCTCACGAAGTAGAAGTACCTCGCGGAGCTCATGATTCCCGGGGCAAAGCGTGCTTCGCGATTCGGGAGAGGAGAAGCCAAAAGGTCGGATTGTCCATCTCGGGACTCAGGGGGAGTCCAGTATTTATAGGGAAGGGGCGCCACGAAGCAAGACTCGCGCGCTGCCTTTGGTGCTTCGCTGCACGCTCGCGAATGTCAACGTCGTCCGCGGAGAATTACCGCCTCTGGAGCTTCGCGGCGGCTCGCGAACGTCAAATGCGTTCACGGAGGATTACCGCCTCTGGAGCATCGCGGCGGCTCACGAATGTCAAATGCGTTCGCGGAGGAATACCGAATCTGGAGCTTCGCGGCGGCTCGCGAATGTCAAATGCGTTCACGGAGCATTACCGCCTCTGGGGCTTTGCGGCGGCTCACGAACGTCAAATGCGTTCGCGGAGCACTACCGCCTCTGGAGCTTCGTGAGGCAGCAATGGTCGAGGCGCTTCGCGGCGGGGCTTCGCGTGGGTGCTTCGCGGCGGTGCTTCGTGAGGCAGCGCGCCAACCTTCTTCTTTCCTTCCTTGCGGGCCATATTTTTGGAGCCAACACATATATTTAGCACTTTGATAAAAAATTATTTATTAAATAAAAACTGAGTGATGAAAATGAGGGATGGGCAGAAAAACAAATGTACCCCTACAATAAAGTAAGGATGGTGTATGCTTCACTTGAAACAATTGTTATGTATTTAAAATCTTTTGTAACACTTTTATATGTCTTGAAACAAAGAAATAATTATGTTACAATATTTTTATGATGATTGATGAATAAAAATCCCAACCAAATTCCATCTCATGCCATGTGTTTTGAAGGAGGAATGTGTAAATAAAGACGAGATACTAATAGATGAAAGTACCCAAAATGTTGGGAAACATGTGTATGTATGACACAATTATTTTTTTATTTAAATCCCTATTACATAAAAATGATTACTTATTTTCCTATATTTTCTCTATGAATTAGTCATAGGAATCATCAACACCTCTACCAGATGAACACCTACTATCAGTGGCCTTGAAGCAGACAGAACAATATGGTCACGTCATAGGTGCATGTTTTAGGGTGACACCCTGAATATATTTTGATAAAAAAAATAATAGGATAAAGATAATGAAATGAAATAGAAGAAAAAAGGAATAGTTGTACTTGATGAAAAATTACAACATTAAAGAGAGTTACTAGGAACATTTATGGGGTTATGAAAAGAGAAATAAATTACCCAAGAACAGTCATTTCATGAATATCCTGTCCCACCCCCACCATCTTTGAGGTGAGGCATTCACCTCAACAAGCTATTTTTTACAAGGTAATAAATGATCTAATAATTTTTTATATTAAATTTAAATCAGATAGACACTGATACATTTAATATGCTAATATTATATTGGGTGATAACGACTATGATTTATATATATCAGCACCCACCCATTCCTTTGTAGAGAGGGATACAATACTCAATATTCAAGATGAAATTATACACAATAGAAAAATTACAATACGTCATGTGAGAGTGTTGATTAGGATATACCATGAGTTGAGCACTGAGCTACCTATTCCAATTTACGAAAATAGTATTCATATGGTTGACCAAACTGTTGGAAAATTAATTTCATGTCCTTCAAATATTGTAAAAACATGTCTACAAGGAGGTATTCATTTCCAATTAATTTTTCATACTAAAACTTTAATAATTAATGAAACAAGGTCTGAACCGATTAATATAATTACAGAAAAACAAAGTAAATGGGATGAAACAAAAGGTCGACTCAAAAACATTATATGATCAACCAACCGATAAAAAAGATCTTCTAAAATCACATTTACCCTGCCCATTCAATATTCGTATTTACTATCTTTGATGGTTTATGCGGTTGAAAAGATAAAAAGTTCTAGTAGTCACGAAGTTTATTTTGAAGAAAAAATTTACAGAGATAAAGTTACTAACTACATTTCTTTTAATAATTTAGATGAAATCCTCAACTATGAATGTCTATGACCCACTATTGTAAATTTATACATGAGGTATGTTTTCATGATTTAATTTTCCAAAATATGACATAAAATGTTAATTTTGACTAAAGAAATTTCATATTTTTTGTAGGTTTATATATCAATACAAATTCAACGGATTTACCCATAAAAAATAGACTTGTTAGTCCTTACATCACCTCTATAGACAAAACAAAAATAAAATCCAATCAAATGGAAGAAATATTGGAAAACCTAGGAAAATCGTTTGAATGAAAAATTGGTGATGAAATACTCTTCTTAATACCAATGATGCATGTAAAAAATACTCTAATTTAATTATATCACACACATTTTTCAATTATTTCATTAATTATTCTTTTTTTTATTTTCAGGAAACACTTGATGCTCATTATGGTCAATTTATATACTCCAAATATTAATTTTGTGGATTCACTCCCTGTATTACCAACAAACCAACCACATATTATGACATTTTTCAATTTTTAATACACTAAATCAAACATTTTAGAAATAGAATCCATGTTATGTAATTTAAATTTTGTTTTAATTAAGATTCTATTATTATAGGGTAGTGTGTAAATATTGTCTAAATCATGGCATGAAGACAAACACTGCGCACAAGGACCATGATAATTTCTAAAACCTCATAAGTATTAGGGTATATATAATAATATTTCACTATAAAAACACATATCAAAACAAATTAATTATTTTCCTCAATATTTCTACAGTGTATGAAACAAAAAAATGGAAAATATTTTGATTATTATGATTGTAAATTTATGAGAGAGATCATATTCCATCAAAAAACAAACTTCCCCAAATAGATATTTTCAAAGTTAATTACTAATTAATTTAAAATATTAATTAATAATTTTTATATTTATATTTTTTTAGTAATATTATAAATTTTGAAAAAAATCATATTCAAGAAGATGATATACATTTTCTTAGAAACAAATGGGCATCATAACTGATCACTGAATGTATACAAATATCATGAATATGTGACATCTAAAGAAGTAATGGATTGGTTCATATTTATGTTTAATTTATTTATTTGTATTATTACTCAAATAAGAATTTTTTTCACATACTATAGGATTCCTTGGAAGTTTCGGTTGTTTTGAAACTTTGGGTCATGTATGAAACAACAATGCCTCAATCTGACACATGGTGTGATGGGAATGAATCAAGGTGTATCTTTTTATTTAAAATTGACATTAATTTTAGTACAATATACAACTCACATACTAAAAACTGAAGAAAATAATTCATATTGATTTGATACTTTAGTACAATGATCCATAATACATTTAATATCTGTAGGAATCAGCTGCACCTCAATCTGACACACGCTGTGACCAGTATGAATCAAAGTGCTTGTTATTAGTTTACAATCGACATTTTTCATCAAAATGTGTCACTCACTCGAAATAAACAAAACCCACTCATATATTATTTATAATTTATGAAATTTATTCGTAAAACATTTTTAATGTGTAGGAATTGGTCTCATTTAAAACTGATACATGATGTGACTAGTATGATTCAAAGTGCGTGTTTCCAGTTTGAAATGAAATTTTAGTAAAAAATACAAGGGACATACTGAAATCCATTAAAAAATATTTTTTTTGTTCTAATACTTTTGGAAAATGATACATGAGTCCTTTTGGACGTGTAAAAATCATTCACACCTCAATATGACATACGATGTGACCGGTATGACACCGGGTGGGTCTTTTTATTAAAAATTGACATCAAATTTAGTAAAAAGGAACAAGTTGCATACTAAAAAATGATAAAAAAACATTCTCATTGTCTTGATATTTTAGGGAAACAACCCATGATTAATTTAGGATCAGTAGGAATCTTTCACACCTCAATCTGAGGCATAGTATAACCGGTATGACTACAAATGCGTCTTTTTTATATAAAATATACATCAATTTTAGTAAAAAGTATTATTGACTTAATAAAAACAAAAAAAGAACACACATTCTAATTAGTTTTATATTCTAGAAAAATGATCCATTAGTTAGTTGAAATGTTTATGAATTAGCTGCAAAAAAATCAGAGACATTGTGTGATCGGTATGATTCTGAGTCCATATTTTTATTTAAAATTGACATAATTTTTTAGTAAAAATGACCATGTGATGTATTTAAAACTGATAAAACTCATTCATATTGTTTTGATAGTTTAGGAAAATGATCAATCTGTCATTTGGGACATGTAAAAATCATCTGAACTATAATCTGAGGCATGGTGTGACCCGTATGACTCCAAGTGCGTCATTTTTATTTAAAATTTACAACAATTTTAGTAAAAATGAAAACTAACCTACTCAAAACCATGATAATGAATTAGTAATGTTTTGATACTTTGGGAAAAAATTCAAGAGTCATTATAGATTTGTGAGAATTATCCAAATCTCAATCTGACTCACGGTGTGACCAATATGACTACAAGTGCAACTTTTTATTTAAAATTGATAACAAATTTAGATAAAGGAAGAAGTGTCTAACTAAAAATTGAGAAAATTAATTTGTATTGTTTCAATACTAGAATAAAATGATCCATGAGTTATTTGGGATGTGTATGAACAACTACACCTCAATCCGAGTAACGGTGTGATCAGTATTACTCCATGTGCGTCTTTTTATTTAAAATTGACATTATATTTAATAAAAAAACTATTGTGGTTTTGAAATCCAAGAAAATGAAATCCTATAATTTTTATACTTTAGGTAAATGATCCATGAACCATTTGGAACATTTATTAATTTGTCAATCCTCAATATAATGCACTATGTAACAGTTATGACTCTAAGTGCGTCTTTTTAGTTTTCAATTTACATCAATTTTATTAAAAAAGACAACTGACCTACTCAAAACTGAGAAAACACATTTTAAATGTTTTTATACTTTAGGAAAATGATCTATGAGACATTTTATACTTGTATTAATCATACTCACCTGAATATGATTCATGATGTAACTTTTATGACTATAAGTACGTCTTTTTATTTAAAATTGATGTCAATTTTAGAAAAAGGATGTAGTTTCTTACTGAAAACTGAGAAAATGCATTTGTAATGTATTGATACTTTAGATAAACAATTCATGAGTTATTTGGGATGTTTAAGAATTGTCCACACCTAAATATGAGGCACGATGTGACTGGTATGACTCTAAGTGCGTCTTGTTATTGAAAATTGACATCATTTTTTAGTTAGAAGGAAGAAGTGATGTACTGAAAATCGAGCAAAAGAATATGGATTGTTTTGATACATTAGGGAATTGATACATGAGTTATTTTGGTTTTCTATGAATCACCTACATCTCAATACAATTCACTGTGTGACTGGTATGACTCAATGTGTCTATTAATAGTTTAAAATTGACATTTTAGTTCAAAACGTATGCCACTCACTGAAAACAAAGAAAATGAGCTCCAATTTTATTGATAATTTTGGACATCAATTAATAAGTAATTTGTGAAATTTGAGAAGGATTATCATGTAAAAAACACATTATGTGACATGTATGACTCAATGTACATGTTTGCAGTTTGAAATGACATTTTAGTAGAAAGAACAAGTAACACACTAAAAACCCACCAAACATATTATGATTATTTTGATACTTTAGGAAAATTATCTTTAAGTAATTTTTGATATAAAAGAATCAATTGTACCTCAATCCCACACACAGTGTGATCGGTATGACCACAAATGAGTCTTCTTTTTAAATTGACATTAATTTCATTAAGAAGAACATGTGACATACTCAAAACTGAGAAAATGTGTTTGAATTGTTTTGATACATTATGATAATGGTATTTATGTCATTTGAGACATTTTTGAATCAGATGAACCTCAATATAATTAATTGTGTGACTGGTATAACTCAAAGTGTGTTTTTATTTAATGTTGTGATTTTTATAATGTATTCATTCTTAATAATGTTTAATTTATTTCTTTCTAATATTAATAACATAATATTAGTTTTATTATATAAGTGGATTCTTTTTATCTGGTTGAGGTGATTTGATCAGCAACAGATACCATGGGCAGACCTTTTTGAGATGGGATCATGGGTGCCAAAGACAAAAATTAATGATTAAATTGTTTGTAGATAGTAATTGTAAATTTCATTATACAAAACATTGTTTTAATTGTATATAGTAGTGTATTTTTTTATTATGATGTAAAAAGTACTTCAATTAAATTATATATTTTCTGTGTTGGAGGTAGTGGGGTGCTGTTTTTGTGTACAAGGGATTTTTTAGGGTGTTTTTATACAAACAACACAATGTAGCAGATGGGGCCTTTATCAATTCTAAACTATCGCTTATAAAGGGCCCCCCCTTTAAAAGCGCTACAATTACCAATTTTTTTTTAAAAAAATTATTTTTTCACGATGTGAAAGATCATATCATTAGTAGTGTAAATAATAAAAAATTATAACCATAATAAAATTATAACCATATGAAATTTATAATCAGAAATAATTTATAACAAAAAATTAATTAAAATCGTGAAAATTTATAACCGATAAATATGTGTGTATGAAAAAATAAATTAATGAATATATTTTATAGAAAAAAATAATTAATAAATATACTAACCATAAAAAATAAAAGTTTAAATTTCAAAAGATAAAGATTCAAGAAGATGAACCATGAATAATAGAGCCAAAATTGAGAAAGGCAATCATCAGATTACCAGCAATGAAAAATTGGTTTAGATGAAAATAGATATTAAAGGATGATAAAGGAGGAACTTGAATGAGATAAAAGGCATGAAACTTTTGTGGGAGAAATGCAGACGATCATGGTGGAATGTGAGTGAATCAGGGTGAACATGACAATAAGAAGGGGAAGGGATGCAAAATGTGCAAAAATATAGTTGAAGGAAGGAGATGGATCATAACCATGTTTCATGAATGTTACGGTTTCAAGAGATTTGGAATCAAAATAATGAGTAGAAAAGGGAAACTCGTATATTTTGAATTTTATAAATGGCTTTAAGGATTCTTTTCAAACGAATCCTCAACATAGATATTATCCAAATACAAAGTACATAACTTCAAGGGAAATTATGAAAGTCAACTATTTGACACTCAACAACTCCCAAAAGCATCTCTAAAATGAGACGCACGATTTTCCTCACTCCCAACGAAGGAAAAACAACAAGAAGAGAATAAATGAACCAATGATCTAATGATACCAATAATAGACACAAAGGCTTGGTGGATACCTTTATCCTCCTTCCATCACATTGATAATAACCAGGCAATCAGATTCGACCACAATATCCTTCCAGATAAGAGATGAAATAAACTTCATACCCATCTATATAGACATGGCATATGCTAGGGTAGGAGACTTATAATCAATGATTGAGGAATAACGAGACACAATAATAGAGTCTTTATTGTCCTAGAGAACTCCCACAATGTCAACAGAAATATCACCAGGAATCAATACGTCAGTATTAAGTTTTAGAACACACTAAGGGGGAGGAATACATCTAAAAGGATGGGGATGAAAAATTATTTGATAATTGATGTTAAAACACACATTTTGAAGTCTCTTATTGCATAAACGTTGTCAAAAACTCACACTAACATAGCTTTAACAATGGGTATCCATTAGCCGATGTTAAAACTCTCTTAATTTGAGTTTTAACATTATTAATGTATAAATGAACATTCATGATGAATACATAACATATATGTACATCAATTATACTCAAACATTATTATATTTATTGACCAAATTCATTGGAATCATATATATATTTAAATATATATATATATATTTATAATTATAATTCTAAATATGAAAAATTAAAATATATTTATTTATATTTATAAATATAATAAAAATAATAAAAATAATAAATATATTTATTATTTAAAAAATTATTGTAATATTATAATTATTTAAATATATATTTATTTAATTATAAATTTTTAAATATTTTTAAAAATATTATATATATATATATATTTGAATAATTAAAAAATTTATATTAATTATAAAGAAACATTTTTTATTTAATATATAAAAATAAAAATTATTTTGGAAAATAAATATAATAATTTTATATAAAATAATAATATTTATTATTAAAAACTTTTATTAGCCTTAATAATAGAGTTGTGCCTAGATTATATGGTTCCATCATAATTAATTCATTTTTTAGAACATTGGTAAAGATGATAGGGTCGGGCTTTCCAAGATTCATAACTAGGGCTTTGACTGGTGGATGTTGAGGAGGCTCATCCACCTTCACCTGTTCATTCCCATCTTTTCAGATGAATCCCCCCCATTCGGTGCTCTCAAACTTAATATTAATGCGACTACACCGTGGGATGGTTTTGTTGAACTTAGGGAAATCCACCGAGATTAGGTTGGCTCTATTATTGCGGCTCGTCATTCCTCAAACATTGTGGGTTGGTCTCCTCCTTTGGAAAAGGCTATGAATATGTGGAAGGGTTTTCAATTCATCTTGTCTCTGGATGGATAGATGTTGTGGTCGAATTTGATTGTTATGTTATCATCAACGAACTAAAGGAGGATGGAGGTGGCCTCCAACCCTATAGGTCCATTATTGGCATCATCAAAACGTTGGTGCCTTTTTTCTCTTGTTTTATTCCTTTGTAAGAAGATATGTCAATCAAGTGGCTCTTTTTTTGATGCTGTTGAGAATCATGGGGTGCCTAATTACTGGATTTCATCTTTTCCTTTTGAATTATGTAATTTGGATTTGGATGATATCTATGGTTTGACTATTTTATTTAATAAATAAATAAATTCACCCCGTTATCATCACTAAATAAAGCGTTGATAAAGGGTAAACCTTTATCAGCATTTTGGTTAGCACTGATAAAGGGTAGATTTATCAGCACTTATATCCAGTGCTGAAGAAGGCCCCCTTTTATCCGCGCTTTCTACATTGCACTGATAAAACCTAGTGAATCACTTTCCCAGATCTGTGGTAGTGAATGGAAGGAATCACAATGTGTTGGATTCTGACACCAACATTAGCAGCAGTTTAAACCGTCACCGAATCAAAAAAATAAATGTCTCTAAACGATGATTTTCTTATAGTGGATACATAACTCATTTATGATGTGTATGAATTTACAACATGTTAATCCAACACATTATGTGACTAGTATGAATCAATGCTTGTGTTTTCAATATTAAATTTTCATTTTAGTTTAATGATATAATTATTTACAATTAGTTAAATAATTAAGAAAATTAATAACTGATAATATCATTAATATATTCAACAATTGCTTATATAATTTATAACAATATTTAATTAACAATTTAATTATTAATTCACAATATAATTATATATTAAAAATATAATTAATAATTAATAATAAATTTAATATTTAAAATATAACCATTAATAATTTAATTAGTAGTATAACTAATAATATCATTAATATATATATAAATTAACAATATAAATTATCATATGTGAATTATATAACATTTAAATTATAAATTTTCTATTTTTTATAAACTTCTACTAAGAGAAAAATTGGTTTTATCTGGTGGACAAACATTTGTACAAAGTTTTATCATAGCAGGAAGCCTACTAATGTAAAAAAAACATTAATTTTTTTAAAAATTCCACCATAAATATTGTGAACAAAAACTACAAATTATATATAAATCATTATATTTAATAAGAAAACAAATTATTTGAAAAAAAATATAAATTTATGAAAAAAATGTACTGTTTTGTTGTTATAATATGTCTCATAAGTTATTTAAACTATTGAATTAAAAAATTTATTTATATTATCAACATTATTTATTAAAATTGATTAAAAACCAACAAAAAATTGGTTATTAACAAATTATTTTTTTTAATAACAAATAATCAATTTAATATAACAATTCAGTTCTTCTTTATTAGGTTTTCAATTAATAGTTCTGTTAACAACTTATTTTCCCACCCCTATGCACCATTACAGACAGGGGGGTAATCCCTACAAAACTTTATTTCCATTTAAGTGTGGTTAGATAAAAAATTACATGATTACAAATATATATATATATATATATTAAATATTGTATAAAGGTTGATGTGAGTGAAATTTTATATTATTGAATTAAAATCAATATTAAATATTATATGATAGTCAACTATTCCAAAAATCTATTATATACTAATAAATTCAAATTCAACAAAATTATTAACATCTATAGCTTTGATAGTCATGTTGAAAATGTTCATTAAAAATCACCCAAAATTAGAGATTTTGACCTGCCAAGTACCCATGAAATTTGGGATAATTAAATCCCAACTCGTTTATTTTTTTTCAATCCCTAATCCATTTATAACCCATTTTTTGAACTCAATATTTTTAAATATATTCAATTATATTTTGAAATATACCCAAACCGGTTTAATTAAAGGGACTTTTATTATTTTTAATTTTAAACATTATTTACAAATCTAAAATCAATTGATATCAAAGAAAAAAATATTTTTTTAATTTTATTTACATTTTAAAATAAAACATTATTCAGTTAAACATAATTAATAAAATATGATTTAGAATTATATTTTGTTTCTAAATTTAATATGAACAATGATCAAAATACATAAATAAATTGGATAGTTTTACTATATTTTTAATATTCAGTCTATAAATTAATTATAATTAAACAAATAGGGTTTGATACTTCCTTCATATCAATAGGTGTTATAAATAAAATATTTTTCTATCCCACCATTATAGATATTAAAGTACTGGAGGAATATTTGCAGAGGGAAAGGAAAATATAAAGGAAGATGTTACTATATAATGGTGGAGGGTGTGTTTTCAAACTCCAAGCCTCAAACTTGATTACCCTTTTCTCTAAAACCCCTCACCCCCAATGATGATGATAATTAAGATGTTACAGAGATGAATGATTGGAACCTTGTGGAAGTCATGTTTTGGAGGAATATCATTAGAGAAGTTCAAAAAATCTAGAGTAGTCACTTGGAGTCCCATGACCCCTGATGAAGCTGACAATGAGGTCTTCAATAGAAAAGGTTATCACCAATGTGTTAATCTTATCCTAGCAGAGAATGGAGGAATCCTACAAGGGACCATGTCCAACATTCCCCCCTCTTCTAGGAGCACTTCCCCAGGGTACCTATGCATTGAGATCTAAAACCTACCCCAACCCCAGAACCGTAGAACCCCGGGGCGGCATCACTTATGGATGATTTTTATGGCAGGCGGTGTACAACCGTCCTAGTCACATAAGAACACTCCTCGATGGTACCAAAGCAAGGAAATAATGAATGTACCACAACTCCTGCACCGAAAATCGAAACACCCTAGGGGTACCCAGGAAAGGTGATCCCAAACATACCGTAACTCCCCCAGGGCACCAAATATGCATGAATGAACTCCCCAACATGCAATGTATTGGATTTTATCCAACCTATTCTAATAGGCCGACGATTATCATAAGAAAGGCTTCTCCATTAGGACATTTTTTTAAGAATGGTTACAATGGAGGGTGGGGTCCAGTCCTCCCCCTCACCTGGGAACACTCCCATGGGGTGACAAAGGAGATCCAGAAGCAATACCAATCAGGGAGGTCCTACTGGAGGTGGAATGTGGTTGAGGTGGGATTTGGATGTGTTGATGTGTGTGGTAAAGAACAATACGGTTGCTCTGCGAGGTCATAGAATAGGACAAACGCAGTAGAGGAGGGATGTGGATGTGTCAGCGTAGAGGTAAAAGCATGGTACAATCACTCCAGGATTTCATAGTCGAAGCAGAGTGTGGTTGAGACAGGATGTGGATGTTATGACGTGCGGGGCGGTCATGGAGGGGCAGAGCGCGGTCACGGTGTGCGGTCTTGGAAGAGGTGGACTGTGGTTGAGGTGGGGATTCATTGCGGATGACCTTCATCAGTGCGGTCATAGAGGTCATGGAATTGAGGTGCAGACAAAGCTGGTGTGTGGGTTAGTAGGGCTTTAGCAGTCCAGTGTATGATATCTTTCTCAGGTTCAAATCCAAAAGGAGTCAGCGGTGTGCTGGTAGGTGTAGGAGGCTCTTGCACTGTTAAAGGGTGGGGGGGGGGGGGGTGTGCAACTAGCGTGGTCAAATGGGTGGGAGTGGCACACACGGGTGGGGATTACTATCACCATAGAAAGGGGGTCAAGTTCTATTAAAAATGGATGGGTCTACCCTTTGATTTACATTTTATTTTAATTTTTTTAATTTTATCAGTGATTTGTAGCACTGATTAAAGGGCAATTTATCAACTCTTTTTTTAGTGTTGATAAAAGGGACCCCCTTTTAATATAACCTCAAATATCAACGCTTTTTAAGCGGTGATAATGTTTTTTATAGCGTAGATAAAAATCAGTTTCGTAGTAGTGATTGTTGTATAGTTTCACTTGAGCAGATTGAATTTCCCGATCACTGAAAAATCTTCTATGTTTATCGCCCTAGTGGTTGTGAGAGGGATATTATGGGGTTATCCTACATCGATTATGAAGGGGTCCATTGTGTTAAATATATGTATATGGGAAACCCTTGCCTCATGGATTGGGGTTAATATGTCCAAATAATATTTACATAGTCATGCAGTTGTGCATGAAGATATCACACCAACACACCAAGACATTTGGTTTCTATATATTTTAATATCCCTGGATGTATCATAGAAAAACCTTCTAATCATCGGCATTGACATCATTTATTATTTTTAAATTAAACATGTAATTAAAACTAATATATGTATGTAATTTCTTTTTCATAATTTTATTTTTAGCATCATTTTAGATACAAAATCGCCTCTTATATTTTTTTAATTCTTCAAAATATATAATATTAATTTTATAATATATAATACATCTTATATACATAAAAATTAATTTTAATCACTTTCAAAAATCAACCTATTATTTTTTTAAAAAAATTAACAATGTTAAAATATTTATGTAATAACTTATTGATTACTTTTTTACTAACAGTGTTGCTTCTATGAACATCATTCACACATTCTAGGACCCAATTTTGTAAAGCTATTTTTACTTATCTCATATCAACAAATCAACTCCATTTCTTCATTTTAAAAAATTAAATGATAGCAAATTTTCTAGAATCAAAATGATGTAAATGGAAATAAATCCCATAATATATATATATTTTTAAAAAAATAATTCCTTCAAAAAATTATAGGAAAACATTATTATTTTTTAAAAAAATAACATCCTTCTTTCACTTAAAAAATAACAGTTTTTTAAATTTCTATTAAAAAAGAAAAAAAAATTTATACTAAAATCATGCAATTACAAATTAAAAATAAATCTACTTTAATTAAAAATAATTTTAAAAAAATAAAGAAATATAATTTCTTAAAAAATAAATAGATAACCATTATTCTAATGTAATTTTAAATGGAAAAAGAAGATGTTTTATTTTTATTTTATGTTTTTTAATTGAAATTTTTAATTTTTGTGGAATGGAAAAAGGTTTGTTTCATATTTTAAATTTAGAATGGGATCATTTAGAAAAGGTAAATTTTTTTATCTTTATATAAAAGAATAAAATTCATTTTTAATTCCCAAATACATCATAAAAAATGGATATTTAATTTTTTTTAAATAAAGGAATATATTTTAATTAATTTTTTAAGAGGAATATTGGGATTTTTTTTAAATTTTAGAGGGAATCAAATTCTTTTGATTTAATACATTTTAATTAGGAATATATATTTTTTATTACTTTATATGTATAAGGGACATATTTATTTATTTTTCATAATTAAAATTTAGTTTCTTATTTTATTTTTTAAAAAATATTTTCATTTTTTAAGAGAATGTTTGATTTCTTGTGAATTTTTTATTTGAATTTTATTATTAAAGAATTAGTTTTTATATTTTTTATTAAAAATGTTATTTTTAAAACTAAAAGAGAATTTTGGTTGAATATGTCTTTATGAAAAATAGTTGTTTACTTGTTTTTTACTCATTAAATTAGTAATGGAGAATATGAATTTTGTTTCTAATTTTCACAATTTTAAAAATCATTTTTTATATTTTAAAAAATTGATCATCAATCCTACATGAAATCCATGGTGATATATGGTTGTAATCCCATTATATCATGAATTTTCTTCCTCCTTCATCTAGCGACGCAACACATACTCATTGGTTTTATGAACACAATGTCTTCAAATCCATTTCATTTTATTCCTGTAAAAGGTTATCATTATCACTCCAAATAAAATTGAATTCCCACTAACACAGATATACCTTTTAATACAGCTCAATGTGATTTAACATTGCTAAGAAAATATTTTTTTCGTCAATGTCATTAAAATCATAACCCCTTTATCATTGTTTTCATTAACACTAATAAATTCCCTACTGTTGCAATGTGTTGTTTGAATAACAATAAACTGCACCAACTACACCTATATGAAAATGCATCAATATGAAAATTCATAATTTATTTGAAATAAAATTTTCATTACAAATACACAAAATTTATGTATATTTCATACAATATTTTCTAAAATTAAATTTAAATTTAATATCCACAAACATTTAAAAACATCAATGTTTAATTGTATTTGGCACCTGTGACCCCCTCTCATAAAATACTTACCATGGTATTAGTTTTCAAACAAACCACCCAAACTGAGCAAAATACATCTCCTTTATAAGAAAACAATTCTTATTTTAATAACACTATAAAGAAATAAATTAAACCTAAATATCAAAGAATATATTTTTAAAATTTCGATTTTATATAAAAGGACACACATGTATCACTACCACAAAAACAAATTTACACAGTGCCACCCATTAACAATGCTAAAAAATGTTCTGATAAAGGGGTACCATTATTAGAACTAAAAAACTAGTGATAAAAGGAGATTTTAACAGTGCTAAAACACTATTAAATGAACCCCTGTATCAGTATTTTTAGAAATGATAATGATACCCCTTTATCAACAGTCTATTACCATTGTTAAAGGGACACCCTTTATCAATGATTTTTTAAAAGCACTGATAAAGGGGGATTTATTAGTGTTTTTCTAATATCACTAATAAATTGTATATCTAAAAAAATATAATATTTCATTAAAAATTATATATATTTTTAAATATGTTTTAGATAAGGCTAAATAGACATTTATAATTACAATATAAGATATTTAGTGAAAATGGATTATAAAATAATTAATAAATATTTTTAATTAATAACTTACTAATTATTATTGACTAAATTTCATTTATTATCAATTTTAAGACACAAAAAATAAATTTTTTTATAAAAGATCAAAAATATATTGAAAATGTAACTCAGATTTCAATGGGTCATAACTTTTGATCATTGTGTCCATTTATGCTATACCACATATCAAATTGATTCTTGCGATGAAATATTCACACTAATGATAGGGAGGAATACCCTATTACATTTTACAACCCCAAAAAGTCCCTATAAGGCCTCTAAAACTGAGTTTTTAGTTGGTGTATCAAAATGTTTTTACATTCAATGGACTTCCAACTTTGTTTAAGAGGGGTTTTTTCCATTTTCAGTGGGGACTGAATTTATTCACAAGTATTAAATTCATATTGATATTAATGTTTTTGAAATTTTATCATTTTTCATAATTTAGTTTTATTTATAATCAAATATATAATAATATATAAATTTTTTGTATATATTCAGACATAAAAAATTAGTATTGTATATATATATGTAAACCTATTTACATGTAAAGTAGATTTACAAATAAATAAAACATATATAAATAAAAAATAATAACCATTTTATTTAAAATGAATATATATAGAAATGTGTATACATATACAATTACTATATATATAATGTATATATATATATATATTTGTGTGTGCATTGAAAAACCAATATATATTTTTCTATATAATCTAATATAAGAATATAAATGTTAATATATAATATATTTAAATAAATATAAATGTGTATAATTATATTTATAGATTCACACACATATATAAATATATATATTTATGTATGAATTTATAAACACACATAGACACACACACACAAAAACATATTTTATATATGTAATTAAATATATATATATATATGGATAAAAAATAAAAAAAAATTAATATAAATATATAGATATATCATAAAATAAATAAGAAAATGATATAGGGGGTGGAAAAGGACCGAGATTATGAGGATGACATCTCAGTTTCAAAACCCATCAAAGGTAGGGGCGCACATGAATGAGTGATGCAGGTCCCTAAAGTTGTTAAAGGGTGGAGGGATTCCTAGCATTGTTAAAAATGTGGGGAGGCTATACTAGCACTATTAAAAGGGGAATTGAGTACTGATAAAAGGGTGGATGTCCCACCCTCAATTTTGTTGAAAAATAAATTCCTTTTAAGAAATTATTTTATTGACTTTTATCAGTGCTAAAGAAATTGACGATAAATGTCCCATTTATCACCACTATTTAAGCACTGATAAAGGTCCTCTTTTATCAATGCTGATAAAAGGGTCCTTTATTAGTATTTTTTTAGTAATGATAAAAGAGACCCCCTTTTAATATAATCGAGGATAATAATGTTTTTAAAATATGTAATTGCCCATTTTGCATGCTGTTAAAGTCCATATCTATAGTTGTTGAGTTATACTAGTCACCTTATGCATCTGATTGAGGTGGGGATGAATCCTACAAATCAAAAATTAATTATGGGAAATATTTATAAATTATCTCAACAATCCGAATATATATTCATTTCAAATAAATGTAGATAAAAAATAAGGTAAACTAAATGAAGGGGTCAATGGAAAGATCTGAACACCTTCTCGATGGTGGGGTTTGGCAGGAATGCACCAGGGCTAGTGGAAAATGAAGGGCTCTGCTCATCAAGGTGGATGAAGGCAAGATTCAATACCTAGCATGATGGTGGGAGCTAGAAATGAGGGCCAAACCATACTCAAGGAAGGAGTAAATGATATGAGTGGAAGAACCCACTCTAGTAGGGGATGGTGATTTTTCAGGTGGGTCATTGCCATTATCAGTAGATCTATCCACGTTGATGATATTCCCAGTGGTTCCCAATGAATGTTGTGGTTTGGGTGTTTCGGTCAGTATTCAAATGGTAGGATGGATACCTTGGGGGACATCAATCCATGACTAATTGTAGGTTTCTCTACCTTAGTCTTTCAAGATATAGGGATTTGACTTTGTGCTAATTGGATTTACAAGTATTTACAATTTCCTTGTATTTTTTTGGGGCATGTTGCGTTTGGGGATTCAATCTTGTAATGGGTTATATCTCAATGCTACTTAAGAGGGATTCTACTATTCTTAATAGGGGGGGTTTTCCCAACCTTTTCTAATAAGTAATTTCACTAAAAAATAAAAAAACCATTAAAAAACCTATAAAATATAAACAATTATAATATAAAAGAATTCACAAAAAAGAACCAAATAATAGTGTCATTTTGAAGGTGGCAGATTAACTCCATTAGATAGATGAAACTCCATCCCTAAACCGTTTTCAAGTCATCACATCTACTCCATCATATGATAATGTTGTTGATGATATTGATGTCGTTGATTCTCTTGATGTTGTATATACTCTTCCTATTCTCTAACTAATATCTGAATAGTCTCATCCTGATCTCATAGCCTTGCCTCATACTCTACAGATGTGAATGAGGATGATCTCATACACACTATGTTTTTTTGAAAGATATTATGGAGAGATAAAATATTAATGATTGTCGCCACATTCATTTGGAAACATTGTGGTGATAAGTCAAGGTGAAAACCAACCATTGATTCCCCATTTTATTTGGTAATAGAAATTTAATAAAGGGGAAGCCAAAGGAGGGTGAAGGCAGGATATAAACTAGGATCTCCAACACCAGTTTTTATCATCAGATTCAGAAGAAACACATCTTCATCCTTGAGTGCAGTATTTTGTGAGGTGTTTATCTATATTTTAAAAGATAGAATTTCTTGTTTGTTTTATCCTTGTAATTGAGGTAGAGAGAGTTTTTACCCACATTTTACCATAGTGAAATCATTCTATTTTCTTGTGGGTTTTTACCACATTATTCTATAAGGTTTCCACATTACATCTAGTGTTCTTTTAATTCTATACTTTTGTAATTAATTTCTATCTCGCAATTATTGTTTAATTGATTGGACAATTATTTTGGATCCTAAAAAGTGGTATCATAGGAATGAGGATTTGGCCTCCAAAAATTCTGGACGAACGACGTGTCTAAATGGAGGAAAAAGTTTTAATTTAAAAATTCAATGGAAATAATTTTTCATTGTGGGAAATGAAGATAAAATAGTTTCTATGGAAATATAAATGCCTAAAGGTGATTGGAGAGAAATTGGAAGGTGTGATAGAGGAAAAATGGAGTGACATGGATAGTAAAACTATTTGCAACATCCATTTGTCTTTGGAAGATGGGGTCCTGTAATGCATTGTGGAAAAAAAGATGGAAAAATAAATTTGGGATACATTGACAAAGCTAGATGAGGAAAAGTAACTCCACAATAAAATATTCTTAAAGAGAAAATTATACACTCTTCGAATGGTGGATTCATCATCGGTGACTGACCACATCAACACCCTCAAAGCCATTTTTTCTCAACTTATAGTGTGGATCTATATAATTGTGGGTACTTAACATGCGGCTATTCTACTCAAAAGGATTGAATATTAATGTGATAAACTTATCATCAACCTGACAAATAATTTCCTAATGGATATATATCCCTTAAATGATGTTGTATCTACGGATATTGAAAAAGAAAGTTGGTGCAAGAAAAAGGAGTACAAACATACAACTTCACCCCAAGTTGAATTTCTTTCAATGGAAATAAGAAGAATGGTAGAGTGTGGTTCCAGTGAGAACTAGAATCATGGAAGGTCCAAATCAAGGAGCAGAAAGAAAAACATCAAATGTTACAATTGCAGTAAGAGGGGGTATGTCAGCAAAGACTATTGGAATAATAACGGTGATGAGAATAAATCTCAAGGAAATGTGGCGAGTACATCTGGAAATGGAGACATACTAGTCAGTGATGCAAAAATGAATAATGAAAGAAGAAAACATCTCGAAGACTCATGGATTATTATCTCAGGAAGAACATGGCACATGAAATCTCTACGGGAATGGTTTGACCAATATGAAACTATCCCAGAAGGGATTTTGTACATGGGGAATGATAATAAATTTCAAGATCGTTGGAGTTGGAACCATGAAACTTAAGATGCATGATAACATAGTCTAAACCATCCAAGGTGTATGCCATGCGAAGGGTATCAAGAAGAACATTTTTTCCATGGGAAAATTTTATGACATCGGATTCAAGACTCGCACCGATAAAGGGATGATGAATATTTTGAAGGGAGAAATTTTTTTTGATAAAGGCAGAGAAATTATTAATGAATGTGTACGTGCTTATGGGTGAAATGAACAAGGAAGCAGAGATAGTAGTCTCATCAACTACATTGATGGAAGAGTTAAAGACGTTATGGAATCAGAATCATGGCCATATGTTTGAATGAGGCCTAATGATTCTTGAGTATCAGATGTTTCTTCCTAGGATTATGAAGGAATCCTTACTATTTTTTATGAAGTGTGTTTTCAGTAAGAAACACTGGTTGATGTTTGGAACGTCGATGATGAGGAGTAACTAGATCTTGGATTTGATTCATTCCAAGGTTAGGCAATCACCAGTTGTGTCCCTTGGAGGAGTAAGGTACATTGAATCTTTCATTGATGACTATTCCAAGAGATTTGAGTTGTTTTGAATCAAGTGGAAATTGAATATCTTTGAAGTCTTCAAAACATTCAAAGTGAAAAATCAGATTGAATATAAAAATAAGATCAAGTGTTTGAGGACTAACCATGGTTGAGAATATACAAGCGACTATTGTGATTCTTTTTGTTAACAGGAAGTAATCAAGAGGTAGTTCATGGTGGTATACACTACATTGGAGAATGGAGTGGCAGAGTAACTGAATATAACCTTTTTGGACATAATAAGGGTGAAGCTAAAGGCTATAGGAGTTACCAGGACATTCTGGGCAGAAGCAGTAAATACTGCCTACTATGTGATCAATCGATCCCCTTTAGTGGAAATTGATATGAGATGCCGATGGAGATGTGGAATGGTAAACCCGATAATTATTCTCAATTACGTACTTTTGGATGTCATGTATATGCACTATTTCATGGCCCGGAAAGATAGAAGTTGGATTCAAGATCCAAGGAATGTATCTTCTTGGGATATGATGGTTTTGTGAAGGGGTATTGTTAATGGGATCCCATTGCCCACAATATTATCGTCAATAGAGATGTAATCTTTTCTGAAGACAGATTGAAAATGAATATTGATAAAGACACATAGAAAGAGAGTACATAAACTAAAACAGTCGAGGTGAAGGATGATACAAAGGAAGAACCTGTTTTCAATGAGGAATTACCAAAGCATGATGATCAAGTATGAGATAATACTAGACTACAACGACCAAATGGAGAGGAAAGAGTGACAACATGGCACTCAGATTATGTCACTGATAGAAATGTTTCAAATTTCATATTGATAGAAGATGGAGAGCTATAATCTCTTTTGGAGGACACCATCCTGGATGGCGGTGATGCAGGAGGAACATGAATCCCTAAACATGAAAAAGACTTGGGATCTTGTTCCATTACTTCATTGAAGTATGGATATTGGGATTAAATGGGTCTACAAGATATAGAGGTATGAAACAGACTAGGAGGAAAGATATCGTGTGAGACTGGTGGTAAAAGGATATGCTTAGAAGGAAGGTATCGATTTCAATGAAATATTATCTCGTATTGTTAGACTAATAAATATTGAATCAGTGATTGTGATTTGTGCTGCATACACTCTGCATCTAGAGTAGATAGATGTGAAAACATCTTTTCTCTATGGTGACCTTGATGATGAAATATATATTCTTTAAGGAGAAGGTTTTGCTGAATAAGGTAAAGAGAACTTGGGTTTGAGGTTGAAAATTTTCTTTACGGGCTCAAACATGTGATGAGGTGTTTTTACAAGAGATATTATTCCTATATCACGATCTATGGATACAATAGACCTAATAAAGATCCTTTGGAATATTTCGAGGGTCTATATGCTAATGATTTTATCATTATACTATTGTATATGGATGAAATGTTGGTTTCAGGCCCCAAAAATGATCAAATCTAAGAGATGAAGGCACATTTGTCTAGGGATTTTGATATGAAGGACTTGGGACAAGCAAAAAAGACTCTTGGGATGCAAATTTACTAAGACAGGAATAATGGAAATATTTGGATATCAGTAAAAAATTATTTTTATAATGTCTTGGAATGATTCAAAATGAAATACTATAATAAAATTTCTAATCCTCATCCCATAAATTCCATGTTATCCTCTTTAATGAGTCCTAAGAGTGAAAAATAGAGGATATAAATGTCTCAAGTGCCGTATGAATCAACAATGGTGATTCTAATGTTAACCATGGTTTGTACATGAACATACACTACACATACAGTGGGAGAAGTTAGTAGGTACATGGAGAATCTTGGACAAAATCATTAGAGCATGCGGAATAGGATCTTAAGATACATCAGGGAAACCTCATTTGTTGCATTATGTTTTGGAGGATCAGATTTCACTATCATAGGCTAGGTTTATTCAGATTTTTTAAGTGATTCTGACCGGGAAAAATCCGCTACTGGTTATGTGTTTACTTATGTAGGAGGATTTATGAGCTGGATTTCAAAGATACAGTCATTTGTGGATTTATCAATGATGGAGGAAAAGTACATGGCCTATACATAGTCATGAAATGAGGTGATTTGGATGAAATGTTTTTTGGAGGAGATTAGGAAAAACAAGATCATATTTCATTGTTTTGTGATAGTCAGAGTGCCTTTCACATTGCACGGAATGCATATTTTCATTCCAGAATGAAGCACAATGGTGTACAATATCATTTTTTTGAGATATTGTGAAAGAAATAAGTGTCGACTTGTAGAAAATTCACACTAAAGAATATATGGAAGATCTCTTGGTGAATACGATTGGTTCTAATAAGTTCAGATGTTGTAGATCCATGAGAAACCTTATAGAGATATGAGTAGTAGGTTTGGTAGATAGAAGGGATGTGTGGAGATGTGATTGGAACATTATAAAATATCCATGTGGGAGATATGTTGGAAGATGTTATGGAGAGAGAAAATATTAATGATGGTCACCGCATTCATTTGGAAACGTCATGGTAAAACGTCATGGTGACACCCTACCATTGATTCCCAATTTAATTTTGTAATTGAAAATTAATAGTGAGGAGGCCAAAGGAGGGTTAAGTCATGCTATAAAATGGGATCTTCTCCACCTATTTTTATCATCGGATTCAAAAGAAAAATATCATCATCCTTATGTGCAGCATTTTGTGATGTGCTTCTCCATATTTTCAAAGAGATAATTTTTTGGATGTTTTCTCCATGAAATTGAGAGAGAGAGAGAGAGCATGTACCCACATTTTTCCATAGTGAATTCCTTCTATTTTCCATTGGTTTTTTACCCCATTCATTTGGTAGTTTTTCCACGTTACATCCAGTGTTTTTTCCTCACTTTTTCACTTTATTTATATCAAGAAATCATCATTGAATTGATTGAAAAATTGTTTGCAAGCTTAATTTTTTTTGCTAAATGATGATAGCACTTCAGTTCTATAGTAACTAGTCGATGTCAATTGTAAACAAATTTTAATCACCACCTCTTTCTAAATACCAGTTTTCACCACACACGACTATGTTTTCTCATTAAAACATGCTCTTAGGAGGCCGTTAAATGACCATATTTCTTATCCTAAATACCAAATATATGTGAAATCTATATCTAATATATCCCCTCTAATTACAAAAATATAAATAAAATGATAAAAATTATTTTATATTAATTGAAAAAACTTAAAAAAACACTAACCACAGTTAGCTACTATCTCTCACCAATAATCTGGCCAATTCTTCTATATGTGTATATCATCTTGAACACATCAATAAATGTACTTAATGGTTTAACCACAAAAATTATTAATTTATCATATATATATCATATTAAATAATATTATTTACTAACTTTTGATGATTTATTATAAAAGTATGACTCTCAACTCTGTGTGTGACATCCTTCCAGCCTCAATTATATTATCTATAAGATGTTAGCCTCCTGAATGTATCTTCTATCTAGTAAGTGAAAAATATAAATGGATTCTGGGTGGGGAAACTACCACAAAAGAGGTTTTCATAGAGCCACCCTTTTGCAACTTTAAAAAATGCTAATAAAGGGGGTACCTTTATCAATGCATTTTTTAGCACTGATAAAGGTACCATCTTTATCATCAATTTTTTTTATTGTTAATGGGCCCCCCATTATTAGTACTGATAAAGTGTATATTTCAAAAAAACATTAAAAATAATATATTAATATATTAATATAGAAATATATTGATATTGATATAAATATAATATATATATATATATAAATATGTTTTAGATAAGTATAGGTAGACATTTTCACCTAATATATAATATTTTTAGAGAAAATAGATTATAAAATATTATAAAAAATATTATTAATTAATAATTTTCTAATTCTAATCAATTAGTAATCATTTAATAAAAAATTGAAGACCCAAAAAAATTTAAAAAATAATAAAAGATCTAAAATATTTTGAAAACATAACTCAAACTTCAAACAATGATAAATTTGGATCCATGTGTCTTTTTGATCTCTACCACATATCAAATTGAAGTCTACGGTGAAAAATGAACTATTCTTCTTCCAGATTCTTACAGAATTTCTACGCATGAGAGATATCCATTTTTCAACTTCTTTAATGACATAATAGTTCTAGAGGTGTATTAACTATATAGAAAGAATATTGTTTCAATAAACAATTTAATGTTAAAGGTTCTAAAATCACATGACTTTCATGTTCTACTATGAGATCAAATTCCTATAGCTTTACATTGCATTTTTTCCAAGAATGTACTTTATAAGTTAACCAAGCTTTGTTTCTTCTACAAAGCTATATGTAGTAAAGTAATGGATCTGGTGAAATTGAATACTATGGAATGAGAAATTATTATCATATTATGTGATTTAGAAATGTTCTTTCAACTATAATTAATTGATATAATGGTTCATTTGATGGTTCACTTTGTGAGAGATATTAGACTATGTGGTCATATACATTATAGATGGATGTACCCCATTGAACGGTGTATAATGATTTTGAATGGGTATATAAAAAATAAAATTTGATCATAGGGTTATACTGAAGATTTATATATTTTTTAGGAATCCATTAAATTATGTACCAAATTCATTTCAGGCGTGTAAAGCATTGGTATTCTAAAATATCATCACTCTAGGTGGCTAGTGGGTGAGGAATTTCTGGAAGAGATGTAGTCACAATCAATATTGTAGATCATGAGTAGGCCCACCTTTAATTTTTGAATAATGTTCTAGAGGATTCCCCATTTGTTGAAACACACAAATAAATTCTTACGCATTTGAATCCATCATGGGCTAAAATATGGATAGTAAATACACTTAATAAATAGTTTATTTAATGGTGTTGGGACTATATTTTTAATGATTTAGATGAAAATCCTAATTCAATATCAGAACAACTTCGATGGTTATGTAGAGTACCAAGTGTGTATGTATTATCTTACAATGGTTAAGTAATTAAGGGTTCTATGTTCCATAAAAATAGAAATGATGAATACAACACCGTTAATAATAGTCGAGTTACACTTGTGGCAGAAGCAATGCATATTTCTGGTACTAAGGAAAGAAATCCAATTGACGTGAATATTTCACTTGTTGGCATCATCAAAACAATATGGGAGTTGGATTATACAACATTCCATGTGCCAATTTTTCAATTATAGTGGGTTGATAACCTGAAATATTTTAAAATATATGAATTTGGATTAGTGAAGTTCTATTTCAGTAAGGAAGGGTGAAAAGACGAACCATTTATAATGACATCATAGGCAGTAGAAGTATTTTATTTTCTAGATACCACAAACTGAAAGTTGTCAATTATTATATTATCGACCAAAACCACTGAAGGGTCAGATAAAAATTCAACTTAGGATGACACTTTCATTAGGACATCATAATCATATCATAGAGGTCCTAATGTATATGGTGTTTTCTTTGTCAGAGGTGACCAAAATGAAGGGACTTGAATAATCGATATAGGGGTCAAATCTCTACAGCCATTAAAAAAAGAGGGTTTAATAATTATGTTATTTTTTCATATACATTGTGTTACCTCATGTTATTATATGTTTGTTGTTGTATTGAAATAATAAAAATTAAATGTTAAACCACTTATGTAGATAATGAATTATGCACATGCTGGATTCTTGGATGTTAGTAATAGTCCAAGGGTTTTCTCATGATTTGTTCTTTACACGGGTGAGTGGGTTATTTCATTGGGGAGGCGGATGATCCCGTAAGGGGCGCTGCCTTCTTAGGGATTCCCCCTATCTTTGTCTCTTCCTCTCACCTCAGATCAACATCAGAGCTCTCCAAGGTGCTCTTTCTCATTGTTTTTTATGGCGGAAGTTCCTCTTCCAGGCGTGGCGTCAAGGTACCTCCATCGGTGCGGCCATCTAGGATTTTCCCACTGTTTGTTGGAATGTTCTATTGGAAGCACGATGTTGACAGTGGTTTTAGATCTAGATCCTCCTGGATGGGGGTCGACGCTTCGATTCTGTTTTGGTTGGGGGCGCGTGCAATGGTTCGATGTGGATTCCGGGTGAGTTTGCAAAGGCGGTGACATGATCTAGCACTGATTTTAATCTAGGAGTCGCGACTGTCTTTCTGGTTTTGTTCTCTTTTTGATTTTCTACCCTTTTGATTTGTTTATGGGTGTGGTTGAGCCCTGTTTGAAGCATGGTGATTCTGGTTTCTCGTTTTGTGGTTCGTTCGGATCAGACGTTGTTGCAGCGGCGACATAGACGATATGCGTTGGGTTTTCTTGGTGAAGTTTAATTGTGAATTTCTATTTTAGTTATGAGTTTGATTCTGTTTTCATCCACCATTTGTGTGTGATGGTATGATTTGGGTGGAGGACCATGTTTTGGTGATGGAATTCATGGTTTTGGTTACCGACGAAGATTAAGTATGGGGTCTTGGATCGGGTGTATTTGCGTTGTTTGGGGACATCATAAGATGAGAATTCAGGTGGTAGTGAAGGCTGTTTGAGGTGACATGTGTTATTTGATCTGGTTATTTTGTATTTTGTATTTTGTATTTTGGATTGTGGGTGATTTTTTTGATGTCTATAGGTTCTCACTAATTCAAAAAGTTACTTATTTGAAAATAAAAAAAAGAAGTTTCAGCCCAAATTATGCACATGCTGGTGCTCCCAATCCCGAGGAACAGTAAGTCTTTCAACCTATTGTTGCTTTCATTTTAGAGGATCAATGAACTTCTTCATGTGCTGGTAGTCCCAATCCCAAGGAATAATAGGTTTTTCAATCTATTTTTGACCCCAGTGTTGAGGTTCAACAACCATCTTCACATGCTGATGCTACTTCTATAGAGAAACAACATATTGATGATGTTGAATCTAAGGAAATGATAGGTGATGAAGGACAATTGATGTATAAAAAGTAGGTGCTCCATATTTTGATGGTGTTAGAAAAAATCATGAAGGAAAAAATGAAAGGCATCAAATATGAGGTCAGATGGAATTCACGGGGCCAACATGTTAACTCTAACAAGGTCATTTATAGTAGTTACATTGGAATCATGACTTGGTTATGTATTCCAACTGGTGTAGTTTTGTGGAATCATGTTGTTGCAGCGCTTAAGACACTGATGTGGGAAGAGATTACAGTAACCTTATGATATCATTTCATTATTTTACTAAAAAATTAAAATAATGAATCAATTAATTAATCTTCACTATCCCTTGAAGATTGAATTTATATTAGATAAGTCCCATAAGAAATATGTATTAATTATTTATAAAAGGATTCATAGAGGATTTCACACAATTCAACTGAGTCATCATCTAAAATAAGCCGAAGGGAAAATAAACCTACATCTACTGTGTATGTATGCACACCTAATAACTGAATAACCATGAGATTTGTTTACTAGAAATTATATCGATGCGTATTTTCAAGTACAAAGTGGCTAGTAATATATTGTTTGAAAATAAATATATTCATCACTTTGAGTGACAATTTTTTATTTATGAAATAGAAACTGAGTGTTGAAAATAATAGAGGGGTAGAAAAATCAACACACCTCTACCTTAAAGCAAGGATGGGGTACACTTCATTTGAAAAAAGTGGTACATATTTTAAATCTACTGTAACACTTTTATATGACATGAAACGAAAAAAATAATTATGTTCCTATTTGTATATGCGTATTGATGTATCCAAATCCAAATCAACTTCCAAATAAACCATGTGTTGTGCGCAGAGGCATGTGAAAATAAATATGGGATACTAATAGATAAAAATAAATAAAAAGGGTGGGAAACATGTATAATTATGAAATAATAAGAATTTGTTTTTATTTAAATCGATATTACATAAAAATGATTACTTATTTTCCTATATTTTCTATCCATATTAGTCACATGAATCATCAACACCAGTATCAGATAAACACCTATTATCAGTGTCCTTATAGCAGATAGAACAATATTGTCACATCAGAGGTGCGAGTTTTGGGGTGAAAACACAAACATATTTTGATAAAAAAACAAGAGGAGGATAAAGATGACGAAATGAAATATATGAAATAAATAATAGATACAATTTAATAAAAATTCCAATATAAGAGAGAGTTACTATAAACTTTTATAGAGAGAAGCGAAGAGAAAAAAGAACTTAAGAATAACAATTACCTGAATATCCCACCCCACAACCACAAGCTTTGAGATGAGCCATTCCCCAAAAAACGATGTCTTGGAAAAGGTAATCCTTTTTCTAATAATTGTTTCTATAAAATGTGAATCATATAGACACTGATACCTTTATGGTGTTGATATTATACAGGGTGATAATGTCTATGATTTATATCTATGAACACCCTCCCATCACCTTGTAGTGAGGGATACAATGTTCAATATCCAAAATGATGTGCTAAAAAATAGACCACTTCCAAATGGTCTTGTGAGAGTGTCGATTATTGTAGCCCATGATCTGAGTGCTGATCAACCTATTCCAATTGATGAGGAAGATATTCTTATGGTTGACCAACTATTGGAACATTCATCGCATGGCTGTCAAATAGTGTAAAACAAATATGTCGACAAGGAGGTATTCATTTCCTATTTATTATTCATGATAAACATTTAATAATTAATGAAAAAAGGACTAAACTAATGAATGTTATTACAAATGGACAAAGGGATGGGGGTGAAATGAAATTTAGACTCAAAACCATTTAAAGGATCAACCAACTGATTGAAAATATCTTCCAAAAGCACATTTACCCCACCCATTTAATATCTACATTTACTAACATTAAAGTTTTATGCGGATACAAAGTTATAAAGTGCTCGTAGTCACGTAGTTGATTTTGATGAAAAAATTTGTGGGGATGATGTTACTGACTACATTTATTCTAATAATTTAGATGAAATCGTCAACGATGAATGGATAGGTGCCTCAATTATAAATGTATACATGAGGTACATTTTCGTGATTTAATTTTACAAATGATGATATACCATGTTAATTATGAATAAATATATTTCATATTTTTTTAGGCATATATATGAGTACCAATTCAATGGATTTACCCAAAAAAATTGGACTTTTTAGTCCTCATGTCACCTCTACAGACCAAACAAAAAAAGAATCCAAACAAATGAATGAAGGAGTGACAAACCTAGGCAAATCATTTGAAAGAAAACTTCGGGATGAAATAATATAATTAATATAAATGATTTTGAGACAAAATGATACAATTTAATCATATTTAATATATTTTTCATTTAATTCATTACTTATTCCTTTTTTTGTCTTTAGGAAACAGTGGATTCTCATTACAATCAATTTGGATAATATAAATATTTATTTGTTGGATTCACTACTGAGATTACCAACAAACCGACCACATATAATAACATTTTTTAATTTTTAATACACTACATCCAACATTTTTGAACTAAACATAATGTTATATAATTATATTATTTTTTAATTAGGATTATATTATTATAGGGCGGTGTGAAAATATCATCAAAATCATGGAATGAGAAAAAGAATTACACACAAGGACCCAGACAAGCTCTACAATTGGATATTTATCAAGGTATATATAATAATATTTATCTATCCAAACACATATAAAAAAATTACATATTTTCCTCAATGTTTCTACACTGTCTAAAATAAACAAGTGTAAAATATTTTGGTTTTAATGTTTGTATATTTATGAGGGAGATCATATTCCATCAAAAAACACATCCCCCGAAGAGGTATTTTCAATGTTAATTACAACTTTATTTAAAATATTTATTAATCTTTTGTGTATTTATATTTTTCCAGTACTATTATGACTGTCGAAAAAAATAATATTTTTAAGATGATATAATTTTTCTTAGAAATAAATGGGCATCATACCTAATTATGGAATGTATACAAATGGCATGAAGATGCGACTTCTATATAAGTAATGGATTGTTTCATATTTATGTTTAATTTATTTCTTTTTAGTATTACCCTAATTTGAATATTTTATCTTATATTGGAGGATTCCATAGAATTTAGGATTCTTTTGAGACTTTGGGACATGTAGGAGTCAAAAACACCTCAATCTGACATATGACGTGATTGGTATGACTCAAAGTGTGTTTTTTTATTTGAAATTGACATTAATATTAGTACAATATTGAACTCACAAACTCAAAACCAAAAAAAGGAATTCAAATTGTTTTTGTACTTTAGTATAATGATCTATAAGTCATTTAAGATGTGTAGGAATTAGCGACACACCAATCCAAAAAATATTGTGACCAGTATGACTCAGAGTGTCTCTTATCAGTTTTAAATCAACATTTTACTTCAAAATATGTCACTCATTGAAAATTGATAAAACACACTCAGATTGTCTTAATAATTTAGTTGATCAATTCATAATTAATTTTTTACATTTAAGAATTGTTCTCATGTCAAACTAATAAGAGATGTGACTAGTATTAGTTAAAGTTCATCTTTTTAGTTTATAATGAAATTTTACTAAAAGAGACAAGTGACATACTGAAAAACAAAACAAATTATTTGTATTGTTTTAATACTTTATTACATCTATCCATAACTCACTTGGGACGTGTAGAAATAATTTTCACCCCAATCTAATGCACGGTGTGAACGATATGACTCCATGTCCATCTTTTTATTTAAAATTGACATTAAATTTATTAAAAATGAACAAGTGACATACTGGAAAATGAGAAAACACATTTGGATTGTATTAATACTTTTGGGTAAAAATTAATGAGTCATTTGGGATGTATATGAATCTTATAAACCTCAATATGAGACACAGTGTGACCATTATGACTATAAGCGCATCTTTTTTATTTAAAATATACATCAATTTTAGTAAAATGGACAAATGACCTACTCAAAAATGAGCAAACACATTTGGATTTTTTTGATATTGTAGGAAAAAGATCCAAAATTTAGTTGGGATGTGTATGAATTAGTTGAACCACAATGTGATCCTCAACAACTCCCAAAAGTAGCTATAAAATGAGATGCACAATTTTTATCTCACCCAAAAAAGGAAGAACAACAAGAATGGAATAAATGAACCAATGATCTAATGATGTTGATAATAGAACCAAAGGCATGGTGGCCAATTTCATCCTCCTATAGCGCGTCGATAATAACATGACAATCTGATTTGACCCCATGTTAAGAGATGAAATGAATTGCATACCCTTCCAGATATTCGTGGTCACTTTTATAGGAGGAGACCAACACGAAATTTATGATTAATGACGAGCCGAAATAATAGAGACTACATGGTCCTAGAGAACAGCCACACGGTCAAAAAATCCATCACCTAGAATTGTCGCATTAGTATTATGTTTGAAAATACACTGAGGGGGATGAATCCATCTGATGAGAGAGGGATGAACAATTATATGATAACTGATGTTAAAACCCACATTTTGGTGTCACTTATTGCGTAACCAACATTAAAACTCTCACTAACATAGTTTTAACACATATTATCCATTAAATGATAACATAACTCTATTCATGTGAGTTTTAACATTTATAATGTATAAATGAACTATCATGATGAATTCATAACATATTTTTATGTCAATTATACTCACGCATCAATATATTTATTAACCAAATTATATGGAAGCATATATTTTTTAATGTATATTTATTTATTTATTATTATAATTATAAATATATATATTTAAAAAAAATTATATATATTTATAAAAATCATTAAAATTATAAAAATATTTATTATTTAAAAATTAATTATAATATTATAATAATTTAAATATATATTTATTTAATTATTACTTATTAATAGTTTTTTAAAACATTATATATATATATGAATTATTAATAAAATTATATTAATTATCAACATGCGTTTTTCTATCTAATTTATATGAGTAATAATTATTTCTTAATATCAATGTAATATTTGTATATAAATTAATAACATTATTTATTAAAAAAAATTATCAGTGCTAAAAATAGCATTTTTCCTAGATTATATTGCTTCTCCAAAATGCATTCATTTTTTGAGATAATTGTTAAAGATGACAGTGTTTGTATTTCAAAGATTAATTACTAGGGCTCTTAGTGGTTGGATATTAAGGAGGCTCGTCCACCATCACCCATTCATTCCCCACCTATCAGATGGCTCCCCCCCCCTTTGGGTGTTCTCAAAATTAATACTGATGTAGATACCCTTGGGGATGGTTTTTTTGCCATTGGAAAGTCCTCTAGGATCACACCTTCTCTCTTATTGTAGCTCATCATTCCTCGAACATTGCAGATTAGTCTCCGCAAGGGGTAGAGGCCATGGCTATTTTGAAGGGTATGCAGTTCATCTTGTCTCTTGTCTGGAAGGATGTTGTGGTCGAATCTGATTATGAAGTTATTATCAACACACTGAAAGAGGATGAAGGTGGACTCCAAGCCTATGGTGCCATTATCTACATCTTCATATCTTTGGTTCCTTTGTTCTCTTCTTGTTGTTTTCCCTTTTCTTGGAGATAGGGAAATCAAGTGGAGCAATTTTTAGATAATTTTGGGAATCATTGGGGGTGTAATTGATGGATTTTGTTTTTTCCTCCAGAATTATGTATTGTGCCTTTGGTTGATATTTAATGATTTTTGATTGTATTTTTTTAATAAATAAAGGCCCCCTTTATCAGTGCTAATGAAAGGGCTGATAAAGGATACACCTTTATCGACGTTTCTTTAGCGCTGATAAAAAGACGATTTATTAGCACTTTTATCCAGCACTGATAAACTCCCCCCTTTTATCTGCGATGTCATCTTAGCACTGATAAAATATGATGCATCCCTTACCCCGATTCGTGGTAGTGAAAGGGAGGATCCGCCGCGTGTTGCCGACATCAACTTTAGCAGCGGTTTAAACTGCCACCATATCAAAAAATAACCACTCCAAAACGATGATTTTCTAGTAGTGGATACATAACTCTATTATGATGTGTTGGAATTGACTCCATGTCAATCCGACATTTGATGTGACTAGTATGACTCATATTTTTTATTTTCATTATAAAAGGGGCATTTTAGTTTAATGATATAATTATTAACAATTAATTATATAATTAATAAAATTAATAACTCATGATATTATTAATATATTTAGTAACTATTAATATAATTTATAGAGATAATTAATTAACATTATAATTAATAATTCATAATAAAATTATTAATAAAAATTTAAAATTTTAATTAATAATTAATTTGAAATTTTAAATATAATAAATAAAAATTAAATTAGTATTATAACTTATAACATCATTAATATATATAGTAATTAAAAATATAAATTATCATATGTGAAATATATATCATTAAATTTTAATTTTTCTTTATTTTTTATGAACTTTTACTAAGATAAACATTGTTTTTATTAAGTGGAAAAACTTTTGTACAAAGGTATATCATTGGAGAAATCCTACTAAAATAAAAAAACCCATAATTTTTTTAAATAAAACACCGTAATTGTGTCGAACATTTACTCAAAATTTTATATAAATCAATAAATTTTATAAACAAAAATTTTTTTTGAAACCAAATATAGATTTGTAAACAAAAATGTATTTTTTTTGTTATAATATGTGTTATAATTAATTTGAAATATTATATTAATGAAGAAATAAAAAAATTATAAATTAAGTTTTTTACTAGTTTTTAGATATTAAAATTAATAATGAAGAAAAAAAATATTATTAACCAAATAAATTTATACTAACCAATACTCATTTTAGTATAACCCTACGATTCTTTTTTATTCATTTTTCAAATAATAGTTCCGTTAACCACCTATTTGCCCACCCGTTGGGGGTAATCTCAACAAAAATATATTTCTATTTATGAATGGTTAGATAAAAAATCAAAAGATTGAAAATATATACATACATATACGTATACATATATACTAAAGTTGTATAAAGGTTGATACTAGTCAATGTTAGATTATTGAATTACAATCAACAATAAATATTAGATGCGAGTCAAATATTCAAAAAATAAATTATACATTTTTAAATTAAAATTCATCAAAATTATTAAAATATACAACATTGATAATTAGGGTTAAAATGTTCATTAAAAATCACCCATCATTAGGGATTTCGACCCATCAAATATGCATGAAATTTGGGATAATCAAATCCTAACTCATTTTATTTTTTCAAATTTAAACACATATATAACCCATTTATTTTTTAAAACACTATTTTTAATTATATTATATTATATATTGAACTGAAATTTTAACTACCCAAACCGGATTAATTAAAGAGACATCAATTTTTTTTAATATTAAAATTTATTTATAAATCGAAAAGCAATTGATATCAAAGAAAATTAATAAATTTTATAATTCGGTTAACCTTTTAAAATAAATCGTTATTCAGTTAATAACAATTAATTTAGTTATATTAGAATTTAGATTTCATTTATAAATTTAATATTAAAAATACTGAAAATAAAAAAATAAATTAAATAGTTTTATTATATTTTTAATATTCAGTTAATAAATTAATTAACATTAAATAAACAGGGTTGGGTGATTCCTTGATATTAATTGGTATTATTAATAAATTATTTGTGTATACCACCTTTCTTAGTATTAGGAGGAATGTTTAAGGAGGTAAAGGACAAAATAAAGGAAGATTGTACTATATAAGGGTGGGGGCTGTGTTTTCAAACTGCAAGCCTCTGACTGGAATTTCCCCCTTCTTTGAAACCCCTCACCGCCTGATGATGAAGATGAAGATTTTAAAGAGATGGATTTTTGGAACCCGATGGATGTCATGTTTTGGTGTAATATCATTAGATAAGTTAAAAAATCTGGTGTAGTCTCCTGGAGTCCCACGACCCATGATGAAGCCGACAATGAGGTCTTCAATAGAAGAGGTTATCAGCAATGCACCAATATTATCCCGATTGATAATAGAGGAAGACTACGAGGGACCCCGTCCATCCGTCCCCTTCTCATGGGTATACTTCCCTGGGCTACCTAAGCATGAAGATCCAAAACGGACCCAAACCCAACACCGACACTGGAGAACCCTAGGGTGATGGCACATGTGGATTCTTATTATGGTGGGCAGTGTCTAGTCGTCCCATTCTCCTTGGAACATGCCCAAGGGGGACCCAATCTAGGTGATCATGAATGCACCCCAACTATTACACATCAAATCTCTACTCCCCTCGGGTACCCAAGTGAGGGGATCCTGAATTTACTCCAACTCCCCTCGGAACCCAATACGTGGTAATGTCTCCTCCAATGGGAGGCGTTTGAGAAAATGTTTACAATGGAGGGAGGTGTCCAGTCCTCCCATTCACCTAACAGCACTTCCCTGGGGTGACCAAGGAGATCTGGAAGCCATACCAATCCAAGAGCTCCGGGCGGAGGTGGAACCCAGTTGAGGCGGGATATGGATGTGTAGGTGTGCGGGGTGGAGCACGGTGTAGTCACACCGGGAGGTCCTAGTGGAGGCAGAACGTGGTTGAGGCAGGATGAGGATGTGTAGGCATATAGGGAGGAGCACGGTACAGTCACTCTGGGAGGTTATGGTGGAGTTAAAACAAGGTTGAGGTGAGATATGGAGGGTCTGATGTGAGGAGCGGTCAAGGCGGGGTAGAGTGCAGTCGTGGTGTGCTGTCATATCTGAGGCGGAATATGGTCGAGGTGGGGATGCTTTGCGAATGACATTCATTAGCGCGGTCATGGTGCATGTATTTTCTTTTAAAATCATATAAAAAACAAATTATCAAATATTTTTGTTGATTAATATCATTTTTTAAATATTTTATTGTTTAAATAATGTAAATAAAGTTACTAATAAAACATTATTTAATATGAATTTCAATTTTATATTATATAGTTTATATGTAAAAATATTTTGATATGTTATTTATATAGTTCATATCACAATGTTATAATATTTATATACCACTATAAAAATAATGGCTTTTGTTAAAGTTTTTTTACAACAAATTCCCACCGTAAAAAGTTAATTGTGATAGGAATTCATCACAACAAACCATCATGGAAAATCTGGACCTAAATAATAGAAATTGTGAAGGGACATGGAAATTAACCTTAGGGTGATTCAATTTATGAGAAAACTATTTAGCCATCACAAATACTATTTACGATCGAAATTTTTTCCATTGCACATTATTTTATTCTAGGTTATTTGTAATGGAATTACAAAAAAAGTTAATTTTATAAATAAATAATTAAACATATTTACATATGAACTATATTTCTCAATATATAAGCCTCATCTAAATAGAAACTAATATCCATTTTATTTAAAACACAAATATATGAATATTTATATACCTATATAATATGTGTATGTATATATATATATATTTGTATGTGTCTGTATTAACAAACTAATATATATATTATCAATATATCCTAACATAGGAATATACAAAAAAGTTAATTTTATAAATAAATAATAAAACATATTTATATATAAAATATATTTCTCAATATATAAGCCTTATCTAAATAAAAAATAATATCTATTTTAATTAAAACACAAATATATAAATATTTATATACCTATATAATGTGTATGTGTGTGTCTATATATATATATATGTGTTTGTATGTGTAAAAAAATGATATATATTATCTATATATCCTAACAAAGGAATATACATATTAAGATATAATATATGTAAATATATGTAATTGTGTATAATTTATATTACAGATACACATAATCTATATATATATATATGTATGTTGTATATATGTATTTTTTGTTCGTTTGATTATTTATACACAAAAAAAAAGATATTTTATAAATGTTTTTAAAAATAATCTTATAAATATATATTAATACATGAATAAATAAAAAAATAAAAAAATAAAACTATATATATATATATATATATATATATATAAATATATAAATATAACTAACTATATATAAAATTAAAAGTACTATATGTGTGCAATTTCTCTGTGAGATTTTAATTTTTAGCATCATTTTAGATACAAAGTTACCTCTTAATGTTTGTTAATTCTACCAAAAAAATTAATTTCCTATTATATACAACATATCATATCCATCAAACTTAATTTAAATAACTATCAATAATCATACAATTTATTATTTAAAATATTAATAATGTTAAAATATTTATCCAATAACTTATTAATTGTTTTTTTGACTAGTAGTGTGGTTTTTGTGAACATCATTCACACACTCCAAGACCCATTTTTTTACTATATTTTGACTCATCCCATATCAAAAAATCAACAACATTTTATCGTTTTAAATAATTCATCAAGATATCATTTTTTAATATAAATTAAAGTAAATGAAAACAAAACCCATTACTACGTTTTTAGAAAATAATAATAAAATAATTCCTTCAAAAAACCATAAAAATTTATTTTTTATTGAAAAAATAATATCCCCATTTCACTTAAGAAAATAACAATTTTTTATATTTTACATTAAAAAACTAAAATTTCCTTAAAATAAAATCACGCAATTACAAATTAAAAACAAATATAGTTCTATTAAAAAATAAAAATTAAATAAAAAATTAAGCTTTTGTTAAAAAATAATTTCATAACCTTTCTTCTATTGTAATTTGAAGGGAAAATGAAGATTTTTTCTTTTTTAACTTTAATTTTTTTAATTGAATTATTTTTGGTTGAAAGAATACGGGGGATTTTTTGATATGTTAAATTTAAAATATGATCATTTAGAAAATTTTAAATTCATTAATTATCATAATATAAAAGAATAAAATTCATTTTTAATTTCCAAATACATCATAAAAAATGAATATTTATTTTTTAATTTTTAAAATAATATAATTAGTTTTAAATATTTTTTTATTTTTAAAATTGGGATATTTTTTAATTTTATAGTGGATTAATATTTTTTTGATAAAATATTTTTAAATTTGGAATATAGATTTTATTATTACTTCCAATGGAAATGATATTTTTTTACTAATTTTTTATAAATGAAATTTAATTTTATATTTTATTTTTATGGAAAATAATTAAATAATTTTATTTTTTAAGTGAATGTTTGACTTATTTTAATTTTTTTATTTGAATATTGTTAATGAAAATTGATTTTTTTTATATTTTAATAAAAAATGATATCTTTAAAATTGAAAGAGAATTTTGGTTGAATATATCTTTTTGAAAAATAGTTTTGGACTTATTTTTTTCTCTTTCAATTATTTATGGGGAAAATGAATTTTGTTCTTAATTTTAATAATTTTAAAAATAATTTTTTATTTTTTACAAAACTGATCATCACTCGAGCATGAAATTTATGGTGATATATGGTTGTAATCCCATTATATCATGAATTTACTTCCTCCCTAATCTAGTGATGCAACGTGTTCTCATTGGTTTTACGACCACAATGTCTTCACAACCATTTCATTTTAGGTCTGTATAGGGATATCACTATCACTACAATAAAATTGAATTTCCACAACCACAGATAGACCTTTTAACACCGCAAAAAGAGATAAAATGGCACTAAAAAACATTGTCCTCGTCAACGTCCTTAAAATGATGACCCATTTATCGATGTTTTTACTTAATGATGATAAATGCCCTACTATTGCATTGTGTTGTTTAAATAAAAACACACTTTACCAAATACACCTATATACAAATGCACCAGTATAAAAATTCATAATTTAATTAAAATAGAATTTAGATTAAAAATACAAAAAAAACATATTTTATACATTTCAAACAATATTTAGTATAATTACATTTGCATTTACTATCCATAATCCTTTAAAAACATCAATGTTTAATTATCTTTTTCACCTACGACCCCCTCTCAAAAAAGTCTAATCATGGTATCAGTTTCCAAAAATACCACCCCAACAAGAGAAAAATAATTCACCTATATAAAAAAAATTATTATGTTAACAATACTATAAGTAAATAAATTAAACATAGATATGAAATAATATATTTTAAAATGTCAATTTTAAATAAAAGGACACACGTGGATCACTACCAGAGAAACAACTTTATGCAGGGCCACCCATTAACAACACTAGAAAATGAATTGATAATGGGGGTACCTTTATCAATGCTAAAAAACCATTGATAAAAGGTTGTTTTAATAATTCTAAAAAGTGCAGTTAAATGTACCCCATTATGTGCCTTTTTTAGCACTTGTAAAGTTACCCCTTTATCAACGATTTTTAGCGATGTTAAAGGGACTCCCTTTATCATCTCTTTTTTAATAGCATTGACAAAGGGGGGGGGGCTTTACCAGTGTTTTTTACTAACACTGATAAATTGTATATTTCAAAAATAAATATCATATTTCATTTAAAAAAATATATTTTTTTCAATATGTTATTGATAAGGGTAAATAGACATTTTCAGTTAAAATATAAGATATTTACTGAAAATGGCTTATAAAAAAATTTGAAAAAATATAATTAGTTAATAAATTTCTAATTATTATCAATTATCAGTCATTTATTAACCATTTGAAGATTAAAAAACTAAAAAAATTAAATAAAAGATCTAAAATAAATTGAAAACGTAACTCGTATTTCAAAAGGTCATAACATTTGTTCTGAGTGTCTGTTTGAGCTCTAACACATATCAAATCAAATATTTAAATGATATCTACATATTATTGATAAGTAGAAATCCCCTATTATGTTTTCATAGACCCAAATATTCCATATAAGGACTTTAAAAATGAGTTTTTAGTCGATAAATCCTAATTTTTTTAACATTTGATGGACTTTCAACCTAGTTTAAGGGGGCGTTTTTTCCCATTTTTAGTGGGGATTTAAATTTTCACAAGTATTACATTCATATTGATATTAATGTTTTTAAATTTTATCATTTTTCAGAATTTCGTTTTATTTATAATCAAATATATAAAAATATATTCATATTTTTTATATATCCACACATAATATTTTAATTTTATAAGTATACATGTAAAAATAATTACATGTAAAGTATATTTATAAATATATAAACCTTATCTAATTAAAAAATAAAATCCATTTTATTAAAATTAAAAATGAATAAATTCTTATATACATATAAAATTTCTGTATATATAATGTTTATATATGTTTAAATATATTTGTGTGTGCATTGACAAACCGATATATATTTATCTATATATTTTAATATATGTATATGAATATAAATATATAATATACGTAAATAAATATAAATATATATAACTATATTTATAGATGTACACAAATATATATATATATATATATATATATATGTATGTATTTATTTATAAACACACATTCAAACACACAAAAACATATTTTATTTATGTATTAATATATATATATATAAATATATGGATAAATAAATATTAAGAAATATATATATACATATTATAAAATAAAGAAGAAAACTATATAGGGGAGTGAAAAAGGAGTGAGATTATGAGGGGGGGTCTCTGTTTTGAAACCCAGTAAAGTCAGGGGTGTGCACAGGTGGGTGATACAGGTCCCTAGCACTACTAAAGGGTGGGGAGATTTCTAGACCTGTTAAAGGGGAGGTAATTCTAGACTAGGATTGTTAAAAGGGGGGATCAATCACTGATAAAAGGGGTGAGGTCCCACCATCCCATTTTCCGAAAAAAATTCTTTTAAAAAATTACTTTTTCGTACATTTATCAGCACTAAAAAAGCATCGATAAAGGTCATTTTTCAGCGTTTTTTTAATACTGATAAATGACCCATTTTATCAGTGCTGATAAAAGGGGCATTTATTAGCACTTTTTTACAAATGATAAACGGAACCACCTTTTAATAGCACCGATGATAATAATACCTTTTTAATGATGTAAATACATGTTTTCGGGATGTAAAAAGCCATATCTACAGAAGTGGAGTCATTCCGGTCACCTCGTTCATCGGATTGAGGTGATGATGATTCATGTATATCACAAATTACTTGTGGAATATTGTTATAAAATACCAAAAACAATATGAAAATATATTCATTTCAAATAATTGTTTATAAAAAAATTAATGTAACCTAATTGTAGGGGTCAACGGTGAGATCTGGACTCCTTATCGAAAGCAGGGGTTGGTAGGAAAACACTGGGGCAAGTTGATAGGAAGGCCTCTGATTATCATGGTAGTTGAAGGCAAGACTCAAACCATTGGATGATGGTGAGGGATAGAAATGAGGTTCAAAACGTACTCACAGAATGGGTTGATAGCCTAAGAAGAAGAACCCTCTCTAGTAGGGGATGGTGATTTTTCAGATAGGTTGTTTCCATTATCAGCAGATCTATCCACACTTATTATCTTCCAAGTAGTTCCCAATGGATGCTATGGTTTGGGTGCCTCGGTTGGTGGTTGAATGAATATATGGCTACCTTGGGGGATTTCAATCCAATTCTAATTCTATGTTTCTCTACCTTAGTCTTTCAGTCTATATGGATTTGACTTCGAGATGATTGGATTTACTGTAATTTACAATTTTCTTGTCTTTTTAGGGCATGTTGTGTTTGGGGATTCAGTCATGTAACAGGTTCTGTATTGATTCATCTTAAAAGGACTTCTACTTTTCATAATAAAAGGATTTTCCTAATCTATTCTAACAATAAAGATCACTAAAAAATACAAAACCATAAAAAAAATTACTAAAAAATATAATCAATTATAATATAAAAAAATTTCACAAAAAAGAACATAATAATAGTTCCACTAAGAGGGTCTAAAAATTATCTAAATTAGATGGAGTGAACTCCATCCCAAAACCATTTGTATGTCACTGCATATACTCCATCAACTGACCATGTTGTTGATGCTATTACTGTCGTTGCTGCTCCAGATGTTGTCGCTACTCTTCCTGCTCTCTAATCAATCTCTAAGTAGTCTCATCCTGACCTATTAGCTTTGCATCATACTCTACATATGTCACGACCCGTACACTGGGGCCCATGTAGTGACTACCCCAAGCCCGCCTTCCATAGGCTATGGACTGGAGACTATCACCGAAGGCGTATTTCCCTAAAACCAGGAAGGAATTTCCTTTATGACCTATACACAGACAACCAAGCACATAGCTAGATATGAACACAAGGTAAACTGAATAGTAAATAGAGTGAGTATGTTAGTAAAAGGGGCTAGAATACAAGCCCAACTGGTATGTACAAGATAATGGAAGGTATAAGTAAACTGGAAAACTCATGTGAACATCTGCCAAGGATCCTACCTGAAGGGTAGGTATATATCTCAAACAGTCTTCTCTGTGGTACGCCTCGTCTAGGTTCCACCTCCGAGCTACCTCCAGTCCTGGTACCCTCATCCTCAGTCAGCGCTGTCTGTCATCTACAACCAACACAACAAGGCGCAGGCATAGCCCATGCAGGGGTGAGTATATCTATACTTAGTAGGGACCACGAGACCCTCAAGGTCTCACAAAATCTAAAAAAACCAAAAAAACATAAAATCAACTGACAATCCTACTTAGGTATATCCCCATACATATACCTAAATTATCAAGTATACCCATATCAATCATGAGGAAACACAGAGTCCAACTCAATAGCCCAAAGCTTAGCTGTTCCACAATGGAAGAAATTCCACAATGGTAAGGACAAAAAAGGTACACCACATAGAAGAATACCACCAAGGTATCACCACGAAGGAAAAATACCACAAGGTACAGACTCACCTCACACCAGGTATATCTTAGGTACAATTGTAGAGATGATTAGATGTTACTACTAAATAATCTTAATCAGTTAATAGGTAGACCCATGAAGGATCCTAAATAATCATCATACCCACAGAGTATTGTAGTACATCGTCAGACCCACACAAGATCCTAGTACCTCGTCAAACACACACGGGATCCTAGTACATCGCCAGACCCACACAGGATCCATGTACCTCACCAGACCCACAAAGGATCCTAGTACATTGTCAGACCCACACAAGATCCTAGTACATCATCAGTACATCTTCAGACCCACACAAGATCCTATTACATAGCCAGTACTTCGTTAGAACCACACATGATCCTAGTACACCGTCAGTACATCGTCAGACCCACACAAGATCCTAGTACATCGTCAGTACGTCGTCAGACCCACACAAGATCCTAGTACATTGTCAGTACATCGTCATACCCACACAGGATCCTAGTACATCATCAGTACCTTATCATACCCACACAAGATCCTAGTACATCGTCAGTATGCTGTCAGACCCACACAAGATCCTAGTACATCGTCAGACCCACACATGACCCTTGTACATCGTCACATCCTGCTACATGGTTCCCGCACTAAGATAACTTGTCTCTGGAAGGGTTTTCTCCACAAGCCACTGGTCGATTATCCAACTTCACGAAGTCCCATGAAGAATTATCCCAATGGACTACCATGTAAATGGGGTCTCAATGCAATAGACGATGCGTCAATCGGACATCTGGTCTATATGTTATTGCCTTTTTAGCCATGATGGCACAGTTGGATTCGTGCTCGATACAACCCGGATGTACCCCAACTTTATCCAAACATAGGTGGGGTATCCCAAAAGAACTGTCTCGTTCCAAGGTTTCCAATTCCACAGACGGTTCGTTATTTTGACACTGTATGGGAGAGATATGTCAAATACAAGATCCCGCAATAAAAATAATAATAATATTGGGTGTTTCGTAAACCCGAGCCACGAAAAATAATTTAAAATTAAACTTTAGACTTAAATCGACCAACTTAATGATAGGATCACATCTCCATAGATGGTAAGCCAATCGGACATCACACGCAGGATTTGTGGAGGGTCAATGATTTAATAATAATAATATATTATTATTATTTGAGTGCTTCAGGTACCCGATCCAAAAAACCGAAAAAGAAATCCAATATTGGACTCATAATTTTCATCTCGAAGTCAGGGTTGCACTGCCGCTGACGGTTCATGAAATTGAGGTCGCACAGATATGTTACAGATGAATTATGGTTTTAACAACCATAAATAATAATATTATTATATTATTATTATTATTTTATTTCATTGAAAGTTTCTCTCTCCAATCTTATTTGAGATTCACACACAAGAGGGGTATCCCATTTTGGTGCGCACAGGTCCAAATAGCTCCTCTATCTCTTTTTTATATTTATTTTTCTTTTAATTTTATTTCCTAACTATTCCTTTCCCTCTCCAATATTATTTTCTTCTTCCATGATTTTTCACCCCTGTACACGAACTGGGAATCCGCTGCACCTCCGCCTCACCCATGACCTGCTTCCGCCGCACCGCCTACTCCCACCGCCGCCTAATCTGCCTCGTCGTCGGCCGAAGCCACTTGGCCCCGCTTGCTGCACGCGCACTGACTACACCAGCCACACCTGACCGCCCTACTCCTCCATGTCACTCCTTCCGTGGGTGTCTCATCTTCGTTATAACCCCCTGAAATAAAATGATCCCATATTCACGATCCTCAGGTCAAGGGCTCCGCGTCCATATGTCGTGCTCAACAAAATATTGCATTTCCAACGCCAATAAACATTTGGTTGCCTCCTTCCATGAGTCATTCAGGATTCGCTCTATGCCCGAAAAATTAAACAATCTCATATTTGTGATCCTTGCGTTGAGGGCTTCACGTACATATATCGCGCTCAGAAAAACTCTGTGTTTCTAGCGCCAATAAATATTAGGCATTAAAGAGCACACAAATAACGCGCGAAGAATAAAAAGAAATAGGATCATGGTTTTTATGCAGGATGATGGCCTTGTTCGTTTGGACATCGTCATCATGAATTTTGGATATGAAGAATCAATAAAACAAATTCAAACATATATGAAAACTCCTACCTCGATTTTCCATTGGAGGAGGCATGAGGAAGAAGACGAAGTCGATGAGATGGTGAGGTTGGCATTAATTTCTCCAACAATATTTTTCCGATCCGAGATCAAGCATATTCCTCATTCTTCGATTATGGAGGATGCTCTTCATTGCAGTGGATGTTCATAGTTAAAGAATCTCTTTCCAAGTTTCCTATAGCTCTCCCTTTTTCCAACAATTCTCCAACCAAATGGTGTAATGCCAAATAAGTTTATTAAATAAACTAATTGAGTTGGCACATCAATGGGAGGAAAACCATGAGTTATCTCATATTAAAGGAGGAGTTCAAGGGTAGAGTGGTCCCCAAATTTAAATTTAAATTGGGGGTTTTCAGTTTGGGTGGTCCCCACCACTATACATAAAATGGGAGGTTTTAGAAATCAATTAATTGTTGTTCTTTATTTTAATTTTATTTTTTTAACTCTCCCACGAAATTTATGAACACTAACTTTCACCCTCGACCAAATGCGGTAAAGGTGAAGGCCTTATTAAGCGAATATCAGTGCTATGAGTTCAACAATGCCCTCAGATTTCAATTCCCAGCACCAGTTCAGAAGTTATATATCACCACTCGCGCATTTACTGAACGTACCTGAAAAAAGATCGGAAAAATTATAACAGTCACCCTTGACCCGTGCCGGTCAAGGATAGGCTCTACCTAAGTGAAACATTCCCCAAAGAACCCAATGATACTCTCATATTTTAAATCTGAGTTACCATTTAAAAGTTGTGCATTTTAAAATAAAATAATTGTTACTTAATATTTTATTTTTGGCCGAAATCTAACATTAACTGGTGGCCTACTCAAGCCAAAGTTAGTATATTATTAAATGAATAATTCCCTCAGGAGTATAGAGGTGGTCTCAGATTTTAAATCCGAGCTACCGTTTGTGAGTTATAAGCATTTGAAAAATAAAATAAAATATTTATTTATTTTATTTATGGTTATGCCATTTTTGGGTTTTCTCATAGGAGGCCCGCGCCTATAAAATTAAGTTGCGCCTTGGGTAAACCCGCCATCCTAAACGCAAAGGTACCCTCTGATTCCTGATTTGAGTTATTGTTTAAGAATTATTCCACTTTTTTAGGAAAAATTCTTACATGCACTAATTATAACTCAACTAATCTTCGACGGATCATTCAGGGAACTCCGAGCCTTAGAATCACACGCCGTCAAATTTCGCTGTCTTGAAATAATTCCATATAATTTAAAAAAAATTATACAGAATTTCAGGGACATTAAATTCTCCCCACCTTAGGGATTTATGTCCTTGAAATCCAAAACAAAGGAAAAAAACCAAAATAGGGTACAAAAAATGAATCTGAACCTCCTGCTCCCATGTGCTCTCCTAGAGGTTCCTATGCTACCAGGGTACGTGAATCAGAGGTATCGACCGCCCATGAAGGACCTGCTCCTATCGATTGTCAATCTCCATTGGAACCTCCTTAATCGTCTCCCCATCGTCGATGTCCTGCTTGACATGGTCTATGATGTGAGATTGGTCATGCACATATCTCCTCAGCTAGGATACGTGGAAGACATCGTGCAGCCTCTCCAATTATGGTGAAAGATCCATGCGGTATGATACCTCGCCTTTCCTCCGAAGTATCAGAATATGACTGATAAACCTCGGTGATAACTTTCCTCCTCGGCCAAATTTTCATAGTCCTTGTCTAAGAGAGACTAGAAATAATACTTGGTTCCCCTCCTAGAACTCCAAGGGCTTCTGTGTCTTGTCAGCATAAGAATTCTTCCAAATCTGTATAGTATTCACTTGATGATAAGTGAGACTTCGTGATACCAACCGTACCACTGATTTCTTTATCTCTAGCCACCAGTACTGATACCGGTGGTCCTAGTATATCTTCGCCACACCAATATGTACCAATAGAGGGGACATATGAAAGTCCCTCAACTCCTCCTCCTGAAGCGCCATCGGTACCATGGTACGTCCTCTGAAGAAGACGACGTGCTCCCCATATTCATAAAACCTATCAGGTGCCTGCCATGAGGATACCTGATCATGTCAAGCCTCGCAGTCAATTCCCCCAAGTTGCGCCTCCCTGACTTGCTGAAGGAGTGGGGGAGTGAAAGTCATAGACTGAAGGTAAGCAGCTTCATCTCTATCCATGAAGGATATCTACAGCGTGACTAGTTACTCTGATGCCTCACTCAGTAGCTATAGGACAAACCTCCAACTGAGTGAATCTGCTACCTTGTTCCCCTTCATAGGATTATAGACTATCATAATGTCATAGACTTGGAGGAACTCTATCCACTCCCGTTGGGAACATAAAACTCAAAACTTCTGCTGCCAAGAGGGTAAGGTTTTCCGAATGACGAGTGATTAGCCGCACCCTCCTATGCAGGAGTTTATCCTATGATTCCTTGGTTTCCTTTTTCACTGACCAAGGAAACCCCCATTCCAACATTGTAGATAAACCACACCCATTTTTCCTAATACAATCTATCTGATTATGAACTGTCGATGTCCAGTCCATACCCAAACTAATGTCATAATGCGTCGAATCTTCCACCAAAAGTTTCCAACCTAAACTCTCACCTCAAGGGTTAGATGACACCATCGGTGTAAGTGCGATTCTTGAGTCTCAGCTTAATGGTATCTATAGATGTGAGGGTCAAGTCAATGGTTTAACAGGAAACTCTAGGTCATGGACAATATTCCTGGAAGGTGTTAGAGTTGGTGTCCTGAGAACCAACTGTTTGTACATTGATTACATGAATGTACACTTATTATATATTGGTCATTGTTCTGCATGACTATAATATAATAAGGTCCTGTAATATTTGTTGCATTAATAAGGTCATTGAAGATCCCTGATTTGATGAGAACCTTGAAATTATATAACAATATTCTTAAATAATGTTCTATGGTTGGATGACACACTATGATAGGACACATAGTATACAATTCATCATGTGCAAGTACTCATAAGAATATGAGCCTCTCTCTCATGGAGATAACAATTGGAAATCTCCAAGATGGGAGATTATGAGAACAGACTCGCGAGAAGTAATTCTTCATGTCTTGGTGTCATGGTACATTTCTATCAGTGAGTGTGTGTAATGGTTCTTAGACTGGAAGATTATCATTAACTCATTTCACGACTCACGCACTTAGATTTGATGAAGAAAACCATAATGAAGACAGTTTGAAGGAAGTAGGGTACGTTGGGTGCGTCAAGAATGACATGTTGTTAATGGATAAGTTGAGGAAGGAATTTTCCCTTCCTTTTATGGAAGTTGATATCTCAAACCTTTGACTGAAATAGAACTGTCAAATGAAATTCCATGGCCATGGTGTAAGGATGGGATTATTTAAGGTAGTCAAAGAGCGACATATCACGCATATAGGTTTATGACACTACCATGAAACCTTAATTATGAGATATTGAGACAAATGGATTATATTACATGGTATGTGTTCGTATGAGGTGACACGTCAATGTAGGATAAACTTCTTTCTCTTGGGTTCCTTGACCTGTTGCTAGATAATAATCTTGGACTTTAGGCAAGCCCACATAATGCCAACGAGATAGAGGCCTAGAGGGTCACTCAAAAAGTGTATTCAAGTATCTCAAGTATAAAAAATATTATTCCTATAATTGTTTTAATAATTATTCAAGGAAGTCTAAATCATTTTAATGTTGAAGGAAGAATAAAATGAAAAAAAGTACACATTGTGTATTAATGATTATACGCCGTGTAGTTTTTATTTTGAAAACAAGTAAAGACCGTGTTTTAAGGATTACACACCGTGTAGTTTACATTTTGGAAAGAAAATGAAGAAACAAGTACATGCCATGTATTAATTATTACATGTCGAGTAGTGTTATGAAAAAACAAGTGCACCTCATGTTTTAATTATTACACGCCATGTAGTTTTTCCAGTTGGGATTTTGAAAATATGATATTGTTTTATTAAATGATATTTATTATAATAATCATGGGCGCATGTCAATGAATTAATTATTCGACATGGCGGTTTTCAATAATAGTTAATTAAAGAAATAAAATGTGTAACACGTTTATTTATTGTCATTACACTATAACCTAATAACTGATTATAAATATCCTCACAACACCAACACTTTTCCCCAATCTTTGTGCACAAAAATTCTGGAGAATTCCCTTAAGTCCGAGAGATCTCCTTCCTCCAATAATGCTCGCAAGACCAAGAGAGATCCTCCTCCATTGGATTTAAACGATCCAAGGTGGACAACGTAAGCAAATGTTTCTCCACACTAGCACCTGAAGAAGCCTTTGGAGACGTCCAAAGATACGTTGTGAACGTGTGGATCACCACTAGAGGAAGTCCACACTTGGCTTCTGCGACACAACGATGAATCACATCGGAACGTGATCAAGAATATAAACAAAGAAAGAACACCCAAAAAGGTACTTCTTATCAATTAATTAAATTAATTATAATCAGCCTGTGATTATCCTTGTTTGTGGTTCTGGGACTATCCTTCTTCCTTGTTGATTTCTGTGATTCGATCCATGGAGACTGGATTTTATCATCGTATTGATCCTGAATTGATCATTTATAATGACAAAAAGCCATGTGGGAATTTCAACCCATGAGCATCCGCTATGCCCAGAACCATTAAATGGTATCATAGTGAGGTTATAGCGTTGATTATAGTTATTTAATTTTCATTGATAATTTATGCATTTATATTTGTTTCAATTCAATATAAATCATTCTATAAGACTGAATGAATGAGATCTATTCTTCATCCTTCATTTCTCGATTGAAATCACAGAAACAACTTTTTAATTTTTATTTTTATTAAAACAAAAATGGGGAACACATTCGAAGGAGCCTCTCTTTTTGTCTGTACAACATAAGAATACATGGCGTGTAGTGAAAACTATATGGATCCTTGCCAATAGAATGTCATGGAAACTAGAAATTCCAAGTTCAATGGTGAGGGGAAATGGGACTTGAAAAAATAGTGGGAGAGTTAATAAATTATTTTAATATTTTTCACAAAATGTAATCAAAAGTTACTAATAAATATACTCTTTTAATTTTTATAATCAATATGAAAAAATCGTCAACCACATTTTATCTGTGATCAATTCTGGATAAAGACAATATCTTCATCGGCAGTAACTTTCAAGAATGGTTTAGGTTCATTCGGGTTATCTTACACCAAGAACGAAAGTTTTACGTGCTTGAGTCCTCACTTCCTGATCCGCCCGCCCAAGGGGCGAGTGATGACGATTTCTTGGTCTATGATCAACATCTGAATGATGTACTCAATGTTCAATGTTTGATGTTTTCATCAATGTCCAGTAAGCTCATGAAGTCTCACGAAGACATGGATTCTTATAGCATGCTCGAGAACCTCTGTGGTCTATACCAGGAGAGAGAAATACAGGAAAGGTTTGAGATCTCCAAGGCTCCATTCCAGAGAAATCTTGAAGAGGGTGCCCTAGCTAGGACTCATGTAGTCAAGATCATTGGCTACATTTAGCGCTTGGAGGATATAGGGTTTAATCTCCCTGAAGAACGGGGTACCAATCTCATTCTTGCATCACTCCCCTAGAGCTTCTCTATCTTTGTTGTAAATTTCAACATGAACAACATTGAGAAGTGTCTATCTGATCTCTTAATCCTCATTCTCCATGTGGAAAATAATATGAAGCATGAAAAGACTTTTTTCATTATGGTGAATAAAAGGAATGGGAAGGCAAAGAGATTTAATCCCAAAGATTCTTCAATTCCATCCATGAAAAGTAAGATCAAAGAGGAGGCAAGAGAACAGGATGCTATTTGTTTCGCATGTGGAAAGATGGGCCACTGGAAGAAAAAATGCACCCAGCCAAGGAATCTAGGGGAAGATTCTAGTGCGTTTGTTATCGAATGCAGTCTACCCGTTTCTAATAATTGGGTATTAGATACTACTTTTGGTGCTCACATCTTTATCCAAATACAAGAACCAAGTAGATTTCGAATGATTGACCAAGGTGATGTGGATTTACAAGAAGCCAAGGGAGCCAGACTCACTGTTGTAGCTGTTAAAGACTACCACCTCACATTGTCTAATGGGATGGTCTTGGTATTGAAAGGATGTTATTATGTACACTCTGTAATAGAAAAAATTATTTCAGTATCCATATTAGATACATATGGATTCACCTTCATGTTTGGAAATGAATGTTTCTTCTTTTATAAATATAGCATTTGTTTTGGTAGTGCACATTTATATAATGGCCTTTATGTGTTAGACTACACAAACCAAGTAATGGAAATCAATTACAATGTTAATTCACATGACTCACACCACACCAAACTTTGACATCACAAGCTTGGTCACGTCAATGATAAATGTTTGACAAAATTACATCAAGATGGGTATTTATATTCTTTTGAACTAAAACCACTAGGTGTATGTCTTGCATGTCTACAAGGAAAATTGACCAAAGACCTATTTAGTGGGAATGGTGAAAGGTCTAAAGAGTTTCTAGAATTAGTACACACAGATGTGTGTGGACCATTTCTAGTTGAGGCAAGGGTTGGGTTCTTGTACGTCATAACTGTTACTGAGGATTTTAGTAGATATGGATATATTTACTTAATGAGGTATAAGTCAGATTCTTTTGATCACATCAATTAATACAATAAATAAGTTGAGAACCATCTTGGTACGAAGATTAAGAAAATCCACTTAGATTGAGGAGGAGAATATCTTAATTAGGACTTCATTGATTTCTTACAGGAGTTTGGGATTCTATCTCAACTCACTCCCCCTTACACACCTTAGTGGAATGGTGTATGTGAAATGTGGAACTGAACCCTATTGGACATTGTGAGATCAATGATGAGACATGCGAGTCTTCCATTATCCTTTTGGGGATATGCATTACAAACAGAAACACACATACTAAACCAAGTACCAACTAAATCTAGGAATTGTATTCCATACGAGTTATGGAGTGGAAACAAAGACATGTTATCGAATTTACATGTGTGGGGTAGTGAATCATTTGTTAAGGCCTCTTCAGGTAACAAACTTGCACCCCACGACACAAAGTGTATCATTATAGGATATCCCAAGGAAACAAGGGGATATTCTATATACAAACTCTTAGATAAAAAGGTTATAGTGGCAATACACGACATATTCCATTAGAGGGAGCACATATCCAAAAGAGATAGTGGGAGTGAGATAGACTTCGATGAAGTCAAGGCTCAAGATACACAAGAGTTGGTATAAGAACATATTAATAAAAGTCTCGTGGAAGAACAATCTGTTCTAAAGACACAACAACTACGTTGGACCACGAGAGAGGTGAGAGAACCCGAATGATATGGTTTTCTTGTCACCGAGGATAGTGACTCATTATTTGTTGACAATGATGATCCTTTTACCTACAAGGAAGTAGTTGAAGGCACATACATTGCCAAGTGGCAAGAATCCATGAATTTTGAAATGGATTCCATTTACCAAAACCAATTCTAGATTATGGTAGATCCTCCAGTTGATGTAAAGACTATTGGTAATTAATGGGTATTTAAGAAGAAACTAGACATGGAGGAACAAGTCAGCAACTATAAGGCACGACTGATTAGAAAAGGTTTTAGACAACACCAAGGAATTGACTATGATGAAAACTTTCCACTGGTTGCAATGCTGAAGTCCACAAGAATCCTATAGGCCATTTCTGATTACCATGAACATTAAATTTGGAACATGTATGTCAAAAAACATTCTTTAATGGGATCCTCCAGGAAGATGTCTACATGACACAACCTGAAGAGTTTGGACTCCAATGGATGCCAACAAGGTATGTAAGTTTCATAAATCCAATTATGGATAAAGAAAGAATCAAGGTCATGGAACATTCATTTTTATGAAGCCTTAACCTAATTTTTCTTTGTTAAGAATGAATGTGAGCCTTGTGTCTACAAAAGGTTTAGTGGAAGTGCAGTCGTTTTCCTAATAGTATAGGTTGATGAAATATTACTAATTGGAAACTAAGTACCTATCATACAGTCAGTTAAGGAATGGCTGGATAAATGCTTCTCTATAAAAGATTTGGGAGAGGAAACATATATTCATGGGATCAAGATCCATCGTGATAGATCCAAGAGAATTATGGACCTGAGTCAAAGTACATTCATTGACATGATACTGAAGAGATTCAATATGGAACAATCCAAGATGGGATTGTTTCTAGTGTCACATGGCATTAATATTTCAAAGAAAATGTGCCTCAGACACATGATGAAAGAAAGAAATTGGAAAGGATCCCTTAAGCATCTGTGATTTGGTCAGTCATGTATTCTATGCTATGTGTGAGGCTAGATGTTGCTTATGCATTAAGTGCAGTAGGTAGATATCAAGCTAATCCAGGAGACCACCATTGGATGGTAGTCAACACTACCCTTAAGTATCTGAGGCGTACTAAGGACATGTTCCTGTTTTATGGATGATATGAGGAACTAGTCATTAGAGGTCATGTATATGCTAGTTTTCAAATTGATCGAGATGACATGAAGTGGCAGAATAGATACATCTTCAGTATGAATCGAGGTGCAGTGAGTTGGATGAGATCAAAGCAAATTCTGGTGGAAGATTTTATAGCGGAGTCTGAGTATATCACAACTTATGAGGCAGATAAAGAAGAAATATGGATGTGAAGCTTCGTCCAAGAGTAGGATGTAGTACCTAGTAGTAAAGATCCTATCACACTATATTGTGATAACACTCGAGTGGTGGAACATGAAAAAGTGACAAGGTCACATCAGTGGACAAAGAACAAACATCATATGTATCATTTCTTAAGAGATTTTTCTCAGATCGGTGAAGTTGGAGTGAGCAGTATTTCCACAAAAGACAACATTGCAGACTCCTTTACTAAAGCCTTGACTCAGTAGAAACATGATCATTATGTGAGGTCTAGTGGAAAAAATGTCATAGGCAATTGGATCTACTCAAAGTGGGAGTTTGTTATAGTTTGTGTCCTGAGAACCAACTATTTGTACTTTGATTAAATGAATGTACACTTATTATATATTGTTCATTATTCTGCATGACTATAACATAATAATGTCCTGGAATATTTTTTGCATTAATAAGGTCATGGAAGATCCCCTCTATGATGAGAACCTTGAAATGATATAACAATATTCTTAAATAAAGTTCTACGGTTGGATGAAATACTATGATTGGACACGTAGTATACATACCGTCAGGTGTGAGTACTCATAAGAAGCCGAGATTTTCTCTCATGGAGTTTTCACTTGGTAATCTCTAATATGGAGACTATGAGAACAGACCCGCTAGTAGTAATTCCTCATGTCATGGTGTCATCAGACATTTATATCTACGAGCATGTGTAATGGTCCTTAGACTAGAATATTATCATTAACTCATGTCATGACTCACGCACTTCGATTTTGTAACGAAAACCGTCACGAAGACAGTTGACAGGAAGTAGGGTACGTTGGGTGCGTCATGAATGACATGTTGTTAATGGATAATTCCAGGAAGGATTTTTCCCTTCCATTTATGGAAGTTGATATCTCTACCCCTTTATTGAAATAGAACTGTCACATGAAATTCCATGCCCATGGTGTAACGATGGGATTATTTCAGGTAGTCAATGAATGATAGATCAAGAATATCGGTTTATGACACTACTATGAAACCTGCATGATGCGATATTGAGATAAAGGGATTAAATTACATGGTAAAAATTTATATGAGGTGACACATCAATGCGTCATCGAATTCTTTCTCTTGGGAGCCTTGACCAATTGCATGATAGTAATCTTGGAGTTTAGGAAAGCCTTCTTAATGCCAATGAGAAAGAGGCCTAGACGGTCACAAACTAAGTGTATTCAAGTATCTCAAGTAGAATAAATATTATTCCCGTACGTGGTTTAATAATTATTCAAAGAAGCCTAAATAGTTTTAGGGTTGGATTAAGAATAAAATGAAAAAAGTTCACGTCGTGTATTAATGATTACACGCCGTGTAGTTTTTATTTTGAAAACAAGTACACGCTCTGTATTAATTATTACACACTGTGTAGTTTTCATTTGGGAAAGGAAATGAAATAAAAATTACACGCTGTGTATTAATGATTACACATTGTGTAGTTTTATGAAAATCAAGTACACACCGTCTATTAATTATTACATGCCGTGTAGTTTTTCCAGTAGGGATTTTGAGGATATAATATTGTTTTATTAAATGATATTTATTACAATCAGCATGGGCGCATGTCAAGGAATTAATTATTCCACATGAGGGTTTTCAATAATAGTTAATAAAATAAATAAAATGTGTAACAAGTTTGTTTATTGTCAAAACTCTATAACCTCAAACCCGATTATAAATATCTTCACAGCCCCAACACATTTCCCCAATCATTGTGCACAACATTCTTGGAGAATTCCCTCAAGGGTGAGAGAACTCCTTCCTACAATAACACTCTCATGACCACGAGAGATCCTACTACAGCAGATCAAAATGATCGAAGGAATAAAACACAAGCAAATGTTTTCCCACACTAGCACCCGGAAAATCCTTTGGCAATATACAGAGATACGTGGTGCATGTGTGGATCACCACTAGAGGAAATCTACACTTGGATTCTACGACGCAACGATGAATTACATCAGAATGTGATCAAGACTATCACAGATGAAAGAACAACCATAAATGAACTTCTTGTCAATTAATTGAATTAATTATAATCAACCTTTGACGGTCCTAGTTTGTGGTTCCAGGATCGTCCTTCTTCTTTTTCTATTTCTATGATTCGATCCATGGAGACTGGCATTTATCGTCGTATTGATCCCAGAATGATCATTTCAAATGAAAAAAATCCAAGTGGTCACATCCACCCATGATCTTCCGCTATGCTTAGAACCTTCAAATGGAAGGAATGAAGGGTGTTGAGGTATGTTGATATGAAAACTAGTAGTAGACACAGACCGTAGCTCGAATCGTCTCGCACTCCTTGACTGCATGCAGCTACTCCCTTCCTCTATCCTCCACCCCCCTGAGCCTGGTGGGGACCACATAGGTGGTGGTTTGTAACATGTCAATGTGTACAACACCACATGCAGCTCTCCTAGATTTTTTCCATGTCTACAACCCTGTAGATTTATCTGTCCATATCATATCCTCTTCTTAAAACATTTTACATGCCCAAGTATCTGAGACTGGCGCCAGTTTCCTACATTCCCACTACTAACGTTCACTGGCTGCATCCACTCATCCCAAGAATATTCAACCACAAAGGTTCTCTCTAGAACCCTAACATTAGTAGGAATGCATAGAGGAATAGTGATATCTCGGATGTCCCTAAAGACACCTCACTCAGAGGTCCGTGCTCTGATGCACTGATCGTATCGTATTCATCGAGTACAAGGAATGATTGGTATGCCTCGATGAATACTCATCTACCGACATGTCATCCTACCAAAGCTATAGATGCTCTAAGGAACTCTCAGCCACCTCTTCAAGCCGGTCCTTAGCCTCCTGTGAGTCGAGCTCAAATCAAAACCTGATGGGTATCTGATGCTGAATCACACGTAAGGCACTATGCCTTTATGTGTCCTCTACCAGTACCACCGGTTGTAACTGCTGACCAACGTGAAGTGATATAGATGAAAAACTACCCAAAGGTACTATCTCAGGTAGTGGTCTACATTACAAAGCCACATCACTACATGGAACATCCTCATGGTCACCCACTGAATCATTATAGTAGCTAAGATCACCATCTTCTCTACCGGTGTCTCAACTAGGCGAAGACTCTAGAAACCACCTCCACCAGCTCTCAACTGCGTGAGAATCTGTCTCTCCTCAAAACCTCAGAGGCCTCTGATGTTGGAACTCATTCAATATGCTTAGTCGGCATGCACTATCTGCTAGTGCGGCCGGTGTAAACTGCTGCCCAATGAGTGCTGGTTCTTCTGGTACACCACCCGAAGGTTCCAACATAGTAAGACGACCCTACACTGAAGCCTCCTCGCTCGGTGGGCCGTCATCGTGTACTCTCTCGGGAATCCTAGTTGGCTATCTATGCAGTGTCATACTAATAAGGAATAGGTATGCCATTGACATTTAGTTATACCTGGTGAGATGACTCAAATAAAACACTTGAAAACTTCTCAAAACACACATGCGATCAGAGTTTTCGTGCACTGATTCAGAAATCATAAGTCAGGGTCGTAGTGTATGGATACGTCAGTCGCCGCACCAACACTAGACTCCCTAAACAGATAACCACACTCACTATACTTAATAATATTTCCCTTAAAAGTATCGGAGTCTTATGTTCTATGGTAGAACTGACTCCTTTGATGATAATTTTTCACGACCCGTCCCCCGGGGCCCGTGCCGTGACTACTCCAAGACCGCCTTCCATAGGCGAGGGGCTGGCAACTAGCACTGAAAACGTATTTCCCTAAAACCGGGAAGGAATTTCCTTTATGACCTATAAACACACAACCAAGTAGACAACTAGATATGAACACAAGGTACACTGAATAGTAAATAGAGTGAGTACAGTAAGTAAAAGGGGCCAGAATAAAAGCCCAACTAGAAAGTTCAAGAAACTAGAAGGTACAAGTAAACTGGAAAACTCCAGTGAACACCATCCAAGGATCCTACCTAAAGGGTAGGTACGTCTCTCGAACAGTCGTCTCTGCGGTACACCCCATCTAGGGTCCACCTCCGAGATACATCCAGTCTTAGTACCCTCGTCCTTAGTCAGCACTGTTCGTCGTATGCAACAAACAAAACTAGGTGAGGGCATAGCCCGTGTAGGGGTGAGTATAACGATACTCAGTAGGGACCTTGAGACCCCCAAAGTCTCACAAAATCCACAAAGGATAATCGACAAATCATGAAATCAACTAACAACCCTACTAAGATATATGCCCATACATATACCTAAGTTATCAAGTATACCCATCTCAATCATGAGGAAACACAGATTCCAAATCAATAGCCCAGAGCTCAACTGTTCCAAAAACGAAGAAATACCATAATGTTAAGTACCACACAGGTACACCACAAAGAAGAATACCACCAAGGTATCACCACCAAGGAAAATTACCACAAGGTATAGACTCAGCTCACACCAGGTATATCTTAGGTACAATAGTAGAGATGATTAGATGTAACTACTAAATCATTTACTCTATTAAGAGTCAGATCCACGAAGGATCCTAAATCATCATTAGACCCCCAGAGGATTTTAGTACATCGTCAGACCCACACATGATCCTAGTACCTCGCCAGACCCACACATGATCCTAGTACATCGTTATACCCACACATGATCCTAGTACATCATCAGTACGTCGTCATACCCACATAGGATCCTAGTACATCGTCAGTACATTGTCTAACCAATACAGGATCCTAGTACATCATCAGTACATCGTCAAACCCACACAGGATCCTAGTACATCGTCAGTAAGTTGTCAGACCCACACATGATTCTAGTACAACATCAGTACGTCGTCAGACCCACACATGATCCTAGCACATCATTAGTATGTCTTCAGACCCACAAATGATCCTAGTACATCATCACAGTACATCGTTATACCCACCCATGATCCGATTACATCATCACAGCCAGCTAAAGGGTTCCTGCAATAATAATGCTTGTCTCTGAGAGGTTTTTCTCCTCAATCCACTGGTCGATTGTCCAAATACCATAGAGTCCCATGAAGAAGTATCCCAAAGGAATGCCATGTAAAATTGGTCTCAACACAACAGACGGTGTGTCAATCAGATGTTTGGTCTGTAAGTTATTGGCCTTTTAGTCTTGAGGGCCTGGTTGGATTCGCGCTCGATCCAACCCGGATGTACCCCAACTTTATCCAAACTCAAGTTGGGTATACCAAAAGGACCATCTCATTCCATGGTTTCTAGTTCCATAGGTAGTTCTACATTTTGACACCGTATGAGGGTGAAATGTCGAATACAAGACCCCACAATAATAATATTATAATTATGGGGGGTTTTGTGAACCTGAGCCACGAACCAGAATTTAATATTCAACATCAGACTTAAATTGACCTTCTTAATGACAGGATCACATCACCATAGACGGTAAGTCAATCAGAAGTCACACACAGGAGTTATGGAGGGATGAAGATTCAATAATAATATATTATTATTATTATTTGAGAGTTTCAGTTACCCGATCCAGAAACCCGAAAAATACATCCAATATTGAACTCATAATTTTTGTCTCGATGTTAGGGTCACACTACCACTTACGATTCATGAAACTGATGTCGCACAAATAAGTTACATATGAATTAGGGTTTTAAAAACAATAAATAATAATATTATTACATTATTATTATTATTATTTAATTTCGTTGAACGATTCTCTCTCCAATATCATTTGAGATTCATGCACAAGAGGGGTATCCCATTTTGGTGCACGTGGGTCCAAATAGCACCTCTATCTATTTTTTATATTCATTTTTATTTTAATTTTATTTCCTATCTATTCCTCCCTCTCTCCAATTTAATTTTCATCTTGCACAATTTTTCACCCTTATACATGAACCGGGAATCCGCTGCGCCTCCGCCTCACACACGACCTGCCTCCTCCGTGCCGCCTACTCGTGCCACTGCTTAATCTACCTCGTCGTCGGCCAAAGCCACTAGGCCTTGCTTGTTGTGCGCGAACCACCTGCACCAGCTGCGCCAGACTGCCCTGCTCCACCACGTTTCTCCTTTTTTTGGCTGTCGCATCTTCATTATAAACCTGAAAAATAAAATGATCGCATATTCTCTATCCTCAGGTCAAGGGCTCCAAGTCCATATGTCATGCTCAACAGAATATTGCATTTCCTACGCCAATAAATATTTGGTCGCCTCCTTCCACGAGCCATTGTGGCTTTGTTCGAAGCCTAAAAAATTAAACGATCTCATATTTGAGATCCTTGCATCGAGGGATTAACATAAATATATCGTTCTTATCAAAACACCGTGTTTCCAGCACTAATTATTATTATGCGTTGAATAACACATGAAAAATTTGCAAAGAATAAAAAGAAAGGGGAGCATGGTTTATGTGCAGAATGATGAACATGTTCGTTTGGCCATCGTCATCATGAATTTAGGATATGAAGAATCAAAAAAACAAATTCAATCCTCTATAGAAACCCCTACCTCGATTGTCTGTTGGAGGTGGCATGAGGAAGAAGACAAAGTCGTTGAGATGGTGACGTCGACGTTCGTTGCTCCCACAAGATGTTTCCGATCCGGGATCAAGCATCGTCCTCGTTCTCCAATTATAGAGGATTCTCTTCATTGTAGTGGTTTTTCTTCATTGAAGAATCTCCTTCCAAGTTCTCCAGAGCTATCCCTTTTTCTAACAATCCTCCAACCAAATGGTGAAGTGCCAAATAAGTTTATTAAATAAACCAATTATGTTGGCACATCAATGGGTGGAAAACCAAGAGTTATCTCCCATTAAAGGGAGAGTTCTAGGGTCGGGTGGTCCCCACCATTGAATTTAAATTAGGGGTTTTTAGTTCTGGTGGTCCCCACCACTAGACATCAAATGGGAGGTTTTAAAATTAAAATAAAAGTTGTTCTTTATTTTATTTTTATTCTTTTAACTCTCTCACAAAATTCATGAAAACTAACTTTCACCCTCGACCTACTACGATCAAGGTGATGGTCTCCTTAAGAGAATATCAGCGCTGTGAGATCAATGGTGCCCTCAGATTTTAATTTCAAGAACCGATTCAAAAGTTATATAACACCGCTCAAGCATTTACTGAACGTACTCGATAAAAAGTTCAGAAAAATTATAACAGTCACCCTTGACCTGCATCGGTTGAGGTTTGGCCCTGCCTAAGTGAAACATGCCCCAAAGAACCCAACATTACTCTCATATTTCAAATCTGAGTTACTATTTAAAAGTTATTTATTTTATAATAAAATAATTGTTACTTAATTATTTTATTTACGGCCAAAAACTAGCATTCACTGGTGGCCATCGCTGGTCAAAGTTAGTATCCACTTTAATAAAGAATGCCATCACGAGTACATCGATGGTCTCAGATTTTCAATCGGAGCTACTGTTTGTGAGTTATGAGAATTTGAAAAATAATATGATTTATTTATTTATTTTATTTACGGTTACGCCATTTTTGGTTTTTCTCACAGGAGGCTCGCACCGACTAAATTTAAGTCATACCAAGAGTAAACCTGCCATTTTGAATGCAATTGTGCCCTCAAATTTCTGATCCGAGTTATCTTTTAATATTTATTCCACTTTTTCAAGAAAACTACTTACAGGCGCAAATTAAAACTCAACCAAACTTCGATGGATTATTCCAGGAACTCCATGCCTCAGAATCGCCCGCCGTAAGATTTCACGGTCTCGAAATAATTCCATATAATTAAAAACAAATTATACAAAAATTTTGGGACATTACAACATATGTTAAGGAAGATGATCTCATACACACTACATTTGGTGCTAAATGATAACATCACTTCAGTGCCATAGTAACTAATCAGTGTCGATTTTAGCCAATTTCAATCACCATTTCTTTGTAAATACCACTTTTCAACCACCCAAAAGTATGTTGTCTCATTCAAACATGAACGCATGAGGCCTTGTACCCACCATCAGTCTTAGCCTAACTCACACACATATGAGGAATCTTTGAATAATATATCTCCTATAATTACAAAAAATATAAATAAAATGATAAAAAAAATAAATTATATTAATGTAAAAATCATAAAAAAACATTAACTACAATCGGTTACTGTCTCACTCCAACAATCTACCCAATACTATTACTAGTGTGTATCCTCTTGTACACATCAAACTATATAATATATGGATAAACCATAAACAATCTGAATGTTTCATATAAATATCACATTAAATAATATTATTTATAAACTCTTGATGATTTATTCTAAAAGTAAGACTCTTAACTCTTTGTGTGTCATCCTGCGAGCCCCAATTCTATTAACCAAAATATGGTAGCTTCTTGAAAGCATATTCTATTAGGTATGTGAAAAATACAAAGGAAGCATGGGTGGGGACAGTACAATAGAATTTTTTTTCATAGAACCACACTTTAGGAGTGCTAAAAAACGCCGATAATGGGGGTACCTTTATCAGTGATAAAAATAAGCACTGATAAAAGGTACTTTTAATAGTGCTAAAAAAGATTTGTTAAAAGTTCCCTTTTATCAGCAATTTTTTAGTAGCAATGATAAAGGAGGGGTATTTATTAGTGCTTTTTAACTAGCTCTGATAAAGATTATATTTCAAAAAAATGTTAAAAATAAGCTATAAATATATAAATATATTTATATTGATATAAATATAATATATATTATCTAAATATGATTCAGATAAGTATAGATAGACATTTACACCTAATATATAATATGTTTACTGAAAATGGATTATAAAATATCTAAAAATATATTATTAATTAATAACATTGTAATTATTATCAATTAATAATCATTTAATAATAATTTGAAGACACAAAATTTAAAAAATTTAATAAAAGATCTACAATAAGTTAAAAATGTAACTCAAACTTCAAATGACAATAACTTTTGATCCGGGCATCGATTTGAGCTCTAATACATATCAAATTCAAGTCTACGATGAGATGTACACATTAGTGATATATGAGATCCCATTTTCATATTGTTTGAGGCAAAATATAGTCCCAAAAGACCTCTAAAACTGAGTTTTAAGTCGCAATACCCAAATTTTGTAACATTTGATGGAATTTCAGCCTAATTTTTAGAGGGTCTATATGTCATTTTTCAGTGGGGACTGAATTTATTCAAAGGGATTACATTAATATTGAAATTATGGCTTTAAATTTCATTATTTTTCACAATGTATTGTTATTTATAACCAAATATATAACAATATATACATATTTTTTATATATTCACACATAAAAATTTAATTTTAAAAATAAATAAATAAACATATTTACATATTAAATATATTTCTCAATATATAAGCTTTATCTAAATATAAAAAATATCAATTTTATTTAAAACCCAAATATATGAATATTTATATACATATATAATGTGTGTGCGTGTTTAATATATATATATTAGTGTTTTTCTGTATTAACAAACTCATTTATATATTCTATATATATTCTTACATATGAATATACATATTAATATATAATATATGTGAATATATAAAAATATGTATAATTGTACTTACAAATACACATATAATAATATATAAATATATGTGTGTGTATGTATGTTGTATATATGTATGTATGTATTTATTTATTTATTTATACACACACATACAAAAACATGTTTTATAAATGTATTTAAAAATAATATTATAAATATATATTAATATAATAATAAATTTACGGATAAAAAATATAACAAAAAATACATATAAAGAAGTAGATATAAATAAAAATATATAAATATAACTAAGCATATATATATACATTAATAAATATATATATATATACATATTAATATAAATCAATATTAATATACGAATAAATAAATAAATAAATAAGTATTAATAAATATATATATATATATATATCATTAAAGGGAGAACCAAATAAGAAGGACAATTGGTAATTTTTTTTACCCATATGACCTTTCATAGCACGTAAAATGGCCTTTAACAAAGCTAAAAAATCACTGTTAATCATAACGACGATAAGGGGTGCTTTTATTAGTACTTTTTTGGCACTGATAAAGGCCTAGCCAGCTACAGTGTGATTTTTATATAACAACACACCTAGAAGAAAACATGCAATTTAAAAAGTACAACCAAAAGAAAACCTGATATATATATTTAATTGACATCATCAAAACAAAAATTTTCACCCATGGTATATAGAAAAAAATTGTTGACATTTAAATTTTTTTTTATATAATTACATTTAAAACTATCCAACAAACATTCAAAAACATTAATATTTCATCTTTTGACACCCATGACCCCCTCTCAAAAATTTCCCCCCATTGTATCAGTTTCCAAACAGATCATCTCTACCCGAGCAAAAACTTCCACCTATATAAGAAAAAATAAATTATTTTAGTAATACTATAAAGACTTAAATTAAAGATTAATATGAAATAAAACATTAATAAAACGTCATTATTTAATAAAAATGACATATTTGGAGTTATACCAGTCATAATGTGAGTCTTATTGAGGTGGGATAAAAGGGTATGTCTTTGCCATCGGTATCATGCCCGTGCACTTCTGCACGAGACTGTTTGCTTAACGGTCATGCATCAGTGTGGCTTGTCTACAGGATTATCTACTGGGGTAGGGTAGGTCTGGTGGTTTGCCTTGGTTGTTTCTTTTATCCTGTGTACTCCTATGCTTTGTTAAACTGTCTTGGTGGTTTCTCACTTTTTTCCTCAAAAGTGTTTTGATAAAAAAAATTCAGTCAATATTGAGGTTGGATTGATTCCTACCCATTAAAAATGAGTTATGGATCACTATCCTAAAATGTCAAAACAATCCAAATGAATTTTCTCGGTTTTGAATATGTAACTTCTTAAATTACTCAAATTATTGTCAATTTTAAATAATGACACATTTAGTGTTAAACCGAACACACCATCCATCATATTAAGGAGCGACTGATTCCTCCATGTCATAAATTACTGATGGATTTCATTCTTAACATATCAAAACAATATGAAGGCATTTTCCTAGTTTCTAGTATTTTTGTTGTGTATTTTTACTAAAATATCATTTCAAAATTGAATCAAAAAATTTTAGCCATACCAATCGTATTGTGAATTGGTTTTATGTGAGACTGATTCATACATTTCAAAAATGACTTATAAATAATTATCCTAAATTACCAAGATAGTCGGAGTGTGTTTTCTTCTCTTATAGTGAGTGACACTTTTTGAACTAAATTTTTAATTTTAAACTAATAAGAGAAACTTTTAGTCATACTATAACATCGTGTGTCAGATTGAGGTGTGGTTGTCTCCTACACATCACCAATGACTTCTGGATTGTTTTCATAAATTTTCAAAACAATCATAATGTATTTGGTCAGTTTTTAGTATGCCACATGTTGTTTTTACTTAAATTAATGTCAATTTTAAATAAAAATAGAAACTTCTAGTTATACCAGACACTACATGAATTATATTGAGGTTTTTATGATCCCAATATGTAAATAAATACTAATAGATCATTTTCATAAAAAATCAAAACAATCCGAATGTGTTTTCTTGGTTTTCAGTGTGTGACTTGTTGTTTTTACTTAAATTAATGTCATATTTAAATAAAAAGAGACACTTTGAGTGATACCGGCCACTCCATGTGTCCTATTGAGGTGTAAATGATCCTTACATGTCACAAATGACTTATATATTGTTTTACTATAATATCAAAACAATTTTAATGTGTTTTCTTGGTTTTCAATTAGTCACTTTTCGTTTTTACTTAAATTCGTGTCAATTTTAAATAAAAAGAGACACTTTGAGTTATACAGGCCACAACGTCCGTCGTATTGTGGTATGTCTGATTGCTACATGTCCCAAATGACACATTCATCATTTTACGTACATAGAAAAATAATCTGAATGAATTTTCTTGGTTTTTATTATGTCACTTTTTTTACATAAATAAATGTAAATTTTAAATAAAAAGACACAATTGGAGTCATACCAATCACAAAATGTGTCATATTGAGATGTGGTTGAATCCTACACATCACAAATGACTCAAGGATCATTTTAATAAAATTTAATAACAATAAAAATATGTTTTTATAAGTTCTCTGTATGTCACTTGATGTTTTTTCTTAAATTTTTGTCAATTTTAAATAAAAAGAGACACTTTGAGTTATACTAGCCACACCATGTGTCGTATTAAGGTGTGGATGATTCAGGTGTTATGTGGTATGATGATTACATAAATGAAGACTTAATATTGTGAGACATGTTGTAAGGGATGATAAATAACTTTCCTATTTATGGAAATTTTTAGGATATAGAATTAAAGGAACTAAAGGGTGTCTCATTTTCGAACAAGGTACACAATCAATTAGGTTGAACCATTCACCCAAGACTATGTTTGTAAATCATTGTAGATTTATACCCTGATGGGATAAGTACCTATTTGGATGACATAAATCAATGAATGTTTAGAAAAAACGTACAACACCATCTCCAGTAATAGGTGATCAACTATTTCAGAAAGAAAAATATGTAGAAACTGCTTTTGGTAAACCATTTTTTAATGAACTTATGAAAATTGGTTGAAAAAAGTGAACAGTTTTTTTTGATTTGTTATAACAAAATTGTTTGTATGTCAGAAATTTTCTTGATGATATTCATGTTAAAAAAATTAATGTGATAGTTTCATCAGTACATTGCTAAATGAACCAACAAAACTGAGTATTTAGTTGGGATAACCAAATTTTTTAACATTCTATGGAATTTCACCCTCATTTAAGAAGTTATTTTTTCCCTTTTCAGTAAGGATTGAATTTATTCATAGAGATTACATTCATATTGATATTATGGATTTGAAATTTTATCATTTTTCACAATTTACTATTACATATAACCAAATATATAACAATATATACATATTTTTTTATATATTCACACATAAAAATTTAATTTTATAAATAAATAATTAAACATATTTATATATATAATATATTTCCCAATATATAATCCTTATCTAAATAAAAAATAATATCTATTTTATTTGATACACAAATATATGAATATTTATATACTTATATAATGTGTGTATATATATATATATTAGTGTGTGTATGTATTAATTAACTGATATATATTATCAATATATTTTAACATATTCATATACATATTAATTTATAATATTTTTGAATATATATAAATATGTATAATTATACATAAAAATACACATATAATATATATATAAATATATATGTGTGTTTGTGTATGTTGTATATATGTATGTTTGTATTTATTTATTTATTTACACACACACATAAACATATTTTATAAATGTATTTAAAAATAATGTTATATATATATATTAATATATGAATAAATATATGAATAAAAAAAATATAACTGTATATATATAAATAAGTAGACATAAATATAACTAGCTATACATATTAATATATATATATATATTAATATATGAATAAATATACATATATATATATTAATATAAATATATATTAACATATGAATAAATATTATGAAATATATATATAAATAAAGAGATATATCATTAATGGGAGAACCAAACAAGATGGACGAGTGGTAAACACTAATACACATATGGCCTTTCACAACATGAAAAATGGATTTTAACAATGATAAAAAAGAATGTTAATGGAAACAATGATAAGGGGGGACATTATCAGTTCTTTTAGTGCTGATAAAGGCCTAGTTACCAATGGTGTGTTGTTTATATAAAAACACACCTAGAAGAAAACCAACAAGTTAAACAGCATAATCTGAGGAAAACCTTCTATATAAATTTAATTTACATCATCAATATAAAAATTTACACCCATGGTATATATAAAAAATACAATTCTATTTAGATTTCAAACAAAATTTTATTATAATTACATTTACAAATATCCAACAAAATTTCTAAAACATTAATATTTCATCTTTTGACGCCCATGATACCCTCTCAAAAATTTCCTCCCATGGTATCAGTTACTGAAAAAATCATCTCAACATGAGAAAAAGATTCCACATATATAATAAAACAAATATTATGTTAATTATACTATAAATAAACAAATTAAACATTTATATGAAATAACATGTTAATAAAATATCAATATTTAATAAGAATAACACATTAGGAGTTATACCGATCATACCGAGCATCCCATTGAGGTTGGGTTGATTCCTACATGTTACAAATGAGTTATGGATTGCTGTCCTAAAATGTCAAAATAATCTGCATGTGTTGGTTCAATTTTGATTATGACACTTTTTATTTACTAAAATTAATGTCAATTTTAAATAATGACACATTTGGAGTTATACTGCTCAAACCATGCCCCGTATTGAGGTGCAGATGATTCGTACCTATCAAAAATTATTGATGGATTATTTTCCTAATGTATCAAAACAATCTTATTGTGTTTTCTTGGTTTTTAGTATGTTTATTTTGCTTTTTTACTAAAACATCATTTCAAACTGGAAACATGCATTTTGAGTCATACCGGTCCTATCGTGCATCAGTTTGATGTGAGACAGGTTCATACACATAAAAAATGACTTATGAATTGATGTAATAAGTTATTAATACAATTGGAGTGTATTTTCTTGGTTTCTAGTGAGTGAAATGTTTTTAACTAAAATGTCAATTTTAAACTGATAACATACACTTTTAGTCAAATTGGTCACACCATGCATTGGATTGCAGTATGGTTGACTACTACACGTCACAAATGACTAATAGATCATTTTCTTAAAGTATAAAAACAATCCAAATGTGTTTTCTTTTTTTTAGTATGTCACTTTTTGTTTTTACATAAATTAATGTCATTTTTAAATAAAAATAGACATAGTGAGTTATACCGACCAGACCATGATTCATATTGATGTTTGGATGATCCATACATGTTTCAAATCACTAATAGATCATTTTCCTAAAAAATAAAAATAATCCAAATGTGTTTGCTCAATTTTTAGTATGTCACTTTTTTATTTAAATCAATGTACATTTTAAATAAAAAATTAAAACTTTGAGTGATACTAGAAACACTATGTGTCGTATTGAGGTGATTATTATCATTACACATCATAAATGACTACTATATTGTTTTAAAAAATATCAATACAATCCAAATGTGTTATATTGGGATTTAGTATGTCACTTGTTGTTTTTAATTAAATTCATCTCTATTTTAAATAAAAATAGCCACTTTGAGTTATAACAGCCACACTGTGCATTATATTTAGTTACATGTCAAAAATGACTCATTGATAATTTTAATAAAGTATAAAATTAAAATGAATGTGTTTTATCAGTTTTAAGTATTTTACTCGTTCAATTTTACATAAATTAATGTTAATTTAAAAAAAAGACACAGTTGGTGTCATACCGGTCACACCATGCATCATATTGAGGTGTGGTTGAATCTTACACATCCAAAATGCCTCATGGATCATTTTCCTAAAATAAAAAAAATAAAAATAAATTTTATCAGTTTTCAATATGTCACTTGTTGTTTTTACTTAAATCAATGTCAATTTTAAATTAAAAAGAGACACTTTGAGTTATACCATCCAAACTATAAATCGTATTGAGGTGCAGATGATTCAGGTGTTACGATGTATGATGATTACACCAATTAATATTTTCAAGGTTCTGGGTGCAGCAGAAGTGCGTGGGTGGATGTTCCCACTTGGCTTTTTGTCATTAAGAATGATCAATCCGAGATCAATACGACAATAAAATCCAATCTCCACGGATCGAATCAAAGAAATGGACAAAGACAAGGAAAGATCTGGAACCAAAAAGTAGGATCCTTACAGGTTGATTATTATTTATTTATTTAATTGAAAATAAATACCTTTTGGGTGTTCTTTCTTCGTTGATTTTCTTGATCACGTTCTGATGTGATTCATCGTTGCGTCGTAGAATCCATGTGTAGACTTCCTCTAGCGGTGATCCACAAGTGTACCTCATATATCGGGACATCGCCAAAGGTGTCTCTAGGTGCTAGCGTGGAGAAACCTTTTCTTGCGTTGTCTACCTTAGATAGTCTTGATCCGATGGAAGAGGATCTATCTCGGTCTTGAGGGCGTTCTTGGAGGAAGAGGTTTTTTCGGCCTTGAAAAAATTCTCTAGAATTGTTGTGAAAAACGATTCTGCTGTTTGTAGGAAAAGAGTTGTGGTTGTGAGGATATTTATAATCAGCTTTGAGGTTGTAGATTTATGACAATAAATTAATGCGTTACGAGTTTTATTTATTTCATTGAATCTTATTTAAAACCCCAATGTCGAATAATTAATTCCTTGACATGCGCCCATGCTGATTATAATAAATATCATTTAAAAAAATATTATATCCTCAAAATCCCGACTGGAAAAACTACACAACGTGTATTAATAAATACACGGCGTGTACTTGTTTTTCATTGAAAACTACACAGCATGTACATTCAATGTAAACGGCGTGTATATCTTTTTTTCTTTTATTCATTTACATTACAAAATGAAAACTACACAGTGTGCACATTTAATAATACATGGTGTGTACTTGTTTTCGAAATAAAACTACACAGCGTGTAATTATTGATACACAACATGTACTTGTTTTTTATTCATCCTCCAACTTTTAAACAATTAAGTCTTCCTTGAATAATTATTAAAAAACATATAGGAATAATCTTTATACTACTTGAGATACTTGAATACACTTAGTATGTGACACTCTAGGCCTCTTTCTCATTGGCATTAGGCGGGCTTGCCTGAAGTCCAAGATTACTGTCTAGCAACGGGTCAAGGTACCCAAGAGAAAGAAGTTGATGCCGCATTGACATATCACCATGTACAAATTCTTACTGTGTAATTTAATCCCTTTGTCTTGATATCTCATCAAGCACATTTCATGGCAGTGTCATAAACCTATATGCTTGATCCGTCATTCTTTGACTACCTGAAATAAATTCGTCGTTTACACCATGGCCATTGAATTTAATGTGACAGTTATATTTCAATCAAAGGGCCGAGATATCAACTTCCATAAATGGAAGGGACAAATCCTTCCTCGATATATCCATTAACCACATGTCACTCGTGACGCACCCACTGTACCCTACTTCCAGGCAACTATGTGCGTGACAATTTTCATCAGTAAATCTAAGTGCTCGAGTCGTGACATGAGTTAATGATAATCTTCCATTCTAAGGACCATTACAAATTCTCGAATATTGCAATATCTAATGACACCAAGACATGCAGAATTTCTACTGGCGGGTCTGTTCTCATAATCTCCCATCTTGGAGATTACAAAGTGCGAACTCCATGAGAGAGAGTCTCATCTTCTTACGATTACACGCACATGAAGGTCTGTATACTATGTGTCCTATCATAGTATTTCATCCAAATGTAGAACTTTTTTAAGAATATTTTTATATAATTTCAAGCTTATCTTCAGAGTGGGGATCTTCAATGACCTTATCAATGCAACAAATATTTTAGGACATTATTATATTATATTTATGCAGGACAATGAACAAAATATAATAAGTGAACATTCATGTAATCAAAGTACAAAACAGTTGTTTCTCAGGACACCAACCCTTACAAACTCTCACTTGGACTAGAACGAACTGCCTACGACTTTTAGTTTTCTAGACCTCATTTGATGATCATTTTTTGATGACTCAAGGCTTTAGTAAAGGGGTATTCCACGTGTTCTTCCGTGGAAATACTGCTCACTGCAACATCACCTCTCTGAGAAAAATCCCTCAATAGATGATACTTATGAAGTATGTGCTTTATCCGTTGATGTGTCCTTGTCTCTTTTGCAAGTTCCACCGCTGCAGTGTTATCACAATAGAGTGTGATAGTATCATTATTGTTCGGTACTAAATCCAATTCTTGGATGAAGCTTTGCATCCATACTTCTTCTTTAGCAGCCTCAAAAGCTATGATATACTCAGACTCCCCTGTAGAATCTACCACCACACTCTTCTTTGAGCTCTTCCAGCTCACATCACCTCCATTCAAACTGAAGATGTATCCAGTCTGTGACTTCATGTCATCATGATCAGTCTGGAAACTGGAATCTACATGTCATCTGATGACTAGTTCCTCATCTCCTCCATAAACCAAGAACATATCTTTAGTATGCCTCTGATACTTGAGGATAGTCTTGACTACCATCCAATGGTGGTCTCCTGGATCAGCTTGATATCTGCCTACCGCTCTTAATGCGTAAGCAACATCTAGCCTCATACATAGCATAGCATACAAGAATGACCCAATCAAGGACGTGTAAGGGATCCTTTCCATTCTATTTATTTCTTCATGTGTCTGAGGACACATTTTCTTAGAAATATGAATGCCATGTGACATTGGAATCAATCCCCTCTTGGATTGTTCCATACTGAATTTCTTTAGTATCTTGTCAGTGTATGTACTTTGACTCAGGCCCAGTATTTTATTGGATCTATCACGATGGATCTTGATCCCAAGAATATATGTTTCCTCGCCCAAGTCTTTCCTAGAGAAGCATTTATGCAACCATTCCTTAACTGACTATAAGATAGGTACTGCATTTCCAGATAATAATATGTCATCAACATATACTATTAGGAAAATGACTGCACTCCCACTAAACCTCTTATAGACACAAGGCTCACATTCATTCTTAACAAATCCAAATTCCTTTACAGCTTCATCAAAACAAATGATCCATGACCTTGATGATTTCTTTAATCCATAAATGGATTTCTGCAACTTGTATACCTTTCTGGAATCCATTGGAGTCACAAACCCTTCAGGTTGTGTCATGTAGAAATATTCCTGGTGGTTCCCGTTAAGAAAAGCTGTTTTGACATCCATTTTCCAAATTTCATAGCCATGGTAAGTAGAAATGGCCAATATGATTCTGATGGATTTCAGCATCTCAACTGGTGAAAAGGTTTCATCATTGTCAATTCCATGACGCTGTCTATAACCTTTTATAACCATTCGTGCCTTGTAGGTGCTGACTTGCCCCTCCTTGACTACTTTCATCTTCAATACCCATTTATTACCAATAGGATTTACAACAACTGGAGGATCTACCAAAAGACAGACATGGTTTTGGTACATGGAATCCATTTCAAAATTAATGGCTTCTTTCCACATAGCAATGTCTGTGCCTTCAACTGCTTCTTTTTAGGTAAGAGGATCATCATTGTCAACCAATAATGATTCACCATCCTCGGTGAAAGGAAAACTATATTGTTCTGGCTCTCTCACCTCTCTCGTGCTCCTATGCAGTTCTTGTGTCTTTGGACTAGATTGTTCTTCCATGGGGCATTGTGGAATCTGTTCTTGTACCAACTATTGTGTATCTTGAGCCTCGACTTCATCGAAGTCTATCTCGCTCCCACTATCTCTTATGGAGATTTTCTCCCTATCAAGGAATATGGCGTGTCTTGCCACTATAAACTTTTTTTATGAGGGGTTTTATAGGTAATATCCCCTTGTATCCTTAGGATATCCTATAAAGATACACTTTGCTCCTCGGGGGTGAATGTTTGTTACCTGAAGAGGCCTTAAAAATGATTTTCTACACCACACATGTAAATTTGATAACTTGGCTTTGTGTCCACTACATAACTTGTATTGAATACCATTTATCGAATTAGTTAGTACATGGTTTAGTATGTGTGCTACAGTTTATAATGCATATCCCCACAAGGATATTGAAATACTCGCATGAATCATCATTGATCTCACCATGTCCAACAGGGTGTGGTTCCTCCTTTCACTTACACCATTCAACTGAGGTGTATAAGGAGGAGTGAGTTGAGATAGAATCCCACACTCCCGTAAGAAATCAATGAAGTCTTGATTAAGATATTCTCCTCCTCTGTCTGAGCAGAGTTTCTTATTCTTCTTACCAAGATGGTTCTCAACTTCATTCTTGTATTCTTCGAACCGATCAAAAGAATCTGACTTATACCTCATTAAGTAGATATATCCATATCTACTAAAATCATCAGTAAAAGTTATGAAGTATGAGAACACACCCCTTCCTTCAACTGGAAATGGTCCTCACACATCTGTGTGAACTAATTGTATAATCTCTTTAGCCCTTTCACCTTTCCAACTAAATGGGGCTTTGGTCATTTTTCCTTGTTGACACGCATGACATACACCAAGTGGTTTTACTTCGAAAGAGTCTGAATACCCATCTTGATGTAATTTTTTCAAATGTTTCTCATTGACATGACCTAGCCGGTGATTCAAATGTTGGGTGTGGTATGAGTCTTGTGAATTTACTTTGTCATCGATTTCCATTACTTGATTTCTATAGTCTAACACATAAAGGTCGTTATATAAATATTCCCTACCAAAACAAATGCTATATTTATAAAAGTAGCAACATTCATTTCCAAACATTAATATGAATCCATCAGTATCTAATCTGGATACTAAAATAATGTTTTTAGTAATAGAAGGCACATAATAACAACCCTTTAACACCAATATCATCCCAGTAGGAAATGTGAGGTGGTAGTCCCCGACAGCTACATTAGTAAGTCTAGCTCTGTTGAGTGCTCGTAGATCTACCTCACCTCGATCAATCTTCTTGAATCTACTTTGTTTTTGTATTTGAATACAGATGTGAGCACCAAAATAATTATCTAATACCTTATTAGTAGAAACAGATAGATTTCATTCGATAACAAACTCACCTGAAGCGTCCCTTCGCTTCCTTGGCTGGGTGTAGATTTTCTTCTAGTGGCCCTTCTTGCCACATGCGAAACAAAGAGCCTATTGTTCTCTTGCCTCCCCAATGACCTTCTTTTTATTTGAAGGCCTTGAAGAAGATTTGGTCTTAAAGCTCTTCAACTTCCTTTTCCTTTTATTCACCATAAGGACAAAAGACTTTTCACGCTTCATGTCATTATCTACATGGAGAATAAGGATAAGAAGATCAGATAGAGACTTCTCAATGTTGTTCAGGTTGAAATTAACAACAATGTTCGAGAAGCTCTAGGGGGAGTCATGCATGAATGAGATCGGTGCCCAGTTCATTGAGGATTTTAAATCCTAGAACCTCAAAGCACTCAATGTTGCCAATTATCTTAACTACATGAGGCCCAGCTGGGGCACCATCTCCAAGATTGCTCTGAAATAGAGACTTGGAGATCTCAAACCTTTCATGTCTTTCTCTCTCTTGGTATAGACCACGGAGGTTCTCGAGCATGCTATAGGCATCCATGTCTTCATGAGACTAAATGAACTCACCAAAAATCAATGATAGAATCAATCATTGAACATCAAGATCATCGTTCAAATGTTGATCATAGACCAGAAAAAATTCATCACTCACCCATAGGGCAAGAGAATCAGGAATTGAGGACTCTAGTACGTAAAAATTTCGTTCATGGCGTAGGATAACCCAAAGGCGCCTAAACCATTAATGAAAGTTACTATCGGTGAGGATTTTGTCTTTATCCAGAATTGATCACAGAGAAAATGTGGTTGAAGAGTTTTTAATTTCAATTTTACAAATTAAAAGAGAAGATTTATCAGTACTTTCTTTATTTCCTTTTTATGAGAAATAATAAATTAATTAATTAATTCTCCCACTATTTTATAAAGTCCAAATGGCCCTCACCATTGAACTCGAAATGTCCATTTTCTTTGATATTATATTGTAAAGGATCTATATTCCCTTTCACATAACCCCAACAAGGGTTGGTCAAGCTATTTGAAGGTATTTAGGTAGGAATGTATTTGTCAACTGTGAGCTTGCAGTTCCTTGTTCTGTTGAGTGGACTCCCCAATCCTAAAATCATGACTTGGATTTCCTTAACTCTTTCCTCCAATTTTACATCAAGTCTAGAAAGGGATACTCCTCTTGATGAAATATGGTTAAGTCAACCCGAAACCTTTCATAAGGGCTTCCTTTATGAAAGTAAGTGTCCCAAAAAGGGTTGGTCAGAAACATAGTTTTATTGAGTCTTTCCATTAATCATGTAATGGAAGGCTTGGTCTGCCTTAATATGGTATTTAAGGATTTTAATCTTTTATGTGTAGTTCCTCATTATAAAATTATTTTTTATATTAAGTGATGATTGCTTTAGTGATTAACCATGTTCCGATAATGTTTACGCATAGTTTGTTTTTTATTTTAATCCATCATTGCATGCTTGTTCATTTTATTAATTATGTGATCGCGACAGCACAGACATAATAAATAAACCATGTAATCAGACAAAAATAAAATAAGATGGCATGATCATGAGCTTCACTTGGTTAGCTTATCTAGAGGTTTTGATAAGCTAGCCCTGACCTAGGGATAACACCTTGAACCCAATGCTTCGTGTTTTTCAGCTCCCAGCTATCCACCTTTGTATCTTCTTGTGTTAGTTTCACCTGGGCTTCGGGATTTGAACCATCTCCTATGGCTTGGGAGATCCTCCATTACATGGGTTTACATTAAAGAAACCATGGGCATGCAGACCCTACATTTTATTGGAGGAAGGCTCGCAGGCCAACAAACTTAAATTAAATAAATTTAAATGAAACCATACGCATATAAAGGGTCCATGGTCAAGCTTATGATCATATATAGCATACAAACACATTTATGCATATTTAGAATTCAAATTCCATAAATCGTTCTTTAATTTAAGATAAGTCACGCTCGAATTCAATTAATTGCGATCATATAATTAATAAATTATTTATCTTAAATTCCTTTTTCAATTACCTTGAGATTCTTATCATCTATATTCCTTGTACGGGTCTTTTTACATTGGAGGAAACCTAGTGAGATTTCATTTCTGGAATGTACACAGCGTGTAGTTTATAACTACACGGCGCGTATTTCTTTTCACCCTTTATCCAAAGTACACGCCAAGGTATTTGGGGTGTTATCTGTACTATAGAAATTTTGGATTACATGACGTGTAGATAAATAATACACGGCGTGTACTTCCTTGTTACACGGTAACCGGCCTAGCGATCCCGTGTACACGGTACACGACTTATCCTTGTACACGATTTCACATGGGCCGGAACAGACTACACGGTGTGTTTCTCCAACATACACGCCCTATATTCCGATTCCACGTGCCGTTCAATTCTGGTCAACATGTGGTGATTAATATTTGGGCCTATTCAATTCAAACAGTGTGGTTTGGAGGACCAGTGTCGGTGCATTGAACATAAGTACACGGCGTGTAGTTTTAATTAAATGATGTGTAATCCTGTGTTATACAGACATAAAGAGAGGCTCCTCAGGATGAGTTCCTCATTTTTTATTTTAATAAAAAATTAAAATTAAAAGGTTTTTTATATGATATGAATCGAGAAATAAAGAAGGAAGAATAGATTTTGTTTATTCAGATTAATAGAACGATATATTTCGAATTGAATCAAATATAAATGCGTAAATTATCAATGAAAATTAAATAACTATAATCAATGTTGTAACACCTCTCTGACACCATTTGAAGGTTCCAGGCGCAGCGGAAGCACGTGGTTTGATGTTCCCACTTGGCTTTTTTTCATTAACAATGATCAATCCGTGATCAATACGACGATAAATGCCAGTCTCCACGGATCGAATCAAAGAAATGGACAAAGAAAAGGAAAGTCCTAGAACTACAAAGTAGGATCATTACAGGTTGATTATAATTAATTTAATCAATTGAAAATAAATAAATTTTGGGTGTTCTTTCTTCGTTGATGTTCTTGATCACATTCTGATGTGATTCGTCGTTGCATCACAGAAGCCAAGTGTAGACTTTATCTAGGGGTGATCCACATGTGTACCTAATATCTCGGGACATCGCCAAAGGTGTCCCCAGGTGCTAGTGTAGAGAAACCCTTGCTTGCATTGTCCGCCATAGATCGTCTTGATCCGATGAAGAGGTTCTCTCTCGGTCTTGAGAGAATTCTTGGAGGAAGGGGTCTTTCCGGCCTTGAAGGAATTCTCCAGAATTGTAGTGCACAACAATTATCTTGTGTATAGGAAAAGTGTTGGGGTTGTGAGGATATTTATAATCAGGTTTGAGGTTTTAGAGTTATGACAATAAATAAATACGTTAAGCGTTTTATTTATTTCATTTCCTCTTATTTAAAACCCTCATGTCTAACATTTAATTCATGACATGCTCCCACGCTGATTATAACAAATATCATTTAAAACAATATTATATCCTCAAAATCATGACTAGAAAAACTACACAGCATGTATTAATAAATATATGGCGTGTACTTGTTTTTCATTGAAAACTACACGGAGTATACATTCAATGTACACGGCGTGTATATCTTGTTTTCATTTATTCATTTACTTTCCAAAACGAATACTACACGGTATGTAAATTTAAAAATACACGGCGTGTACTTGTTTTCAAAATAAAACTACATGGCATGTAATTATTGATACACAGTGTGTACTTGTTTTATTTTTATTCTTCCTCTAACATTAAACCAATTAAGGATTACTTGAATAATTATTAAACCACGTATGGGAATAATCTTTATTCTACTTGAGATACTTGAATACACTTAGTGCGTGGCTCTCTAGGCCTCTTTCTCGATGGCATTAGGCGGGCTTTCATAGAGTCCAAGATTACTGTCTAGAAACTGGTCAAGGAACCCAAGAGAAAGAAGTTGGCGCTGCATTGACGTATCACCACATATGAATGCTTACAGTGTAATTTAAACCCTTTGTCTCAATATCTCATCAAGAAGGTTTCATGGTAGTGTCATAAACCTATATTCTTGATCCTTCAATCTTTGACTACCTGAAATAAACTCTTCCTTTACACCATGGCCATGGAATTTTATGTGACAGTTCTATTTCAATCAAAGGGCCGAGATGTCAACTTCCATAAATGTAAGGGACAAATCCTTCCTCGACTTATCCATTAACAACATGTCACTCGTGACGCACCCAACGTACCCTAATTTCCACCAACTGTCTGCGTGATGGTTTTAATCTGTAAATCTAAGTGCGCGAGTCCTGACATGAGTTAATGATAATCTTCCAGTCTAAGGACCATTACACATGCTCATAGATAGAAATGTCCCATCACACCAAGACATGCGGAATTGCTACTGGAAGGTCTGTTCTCATAATCTCCCATCATTGAGATTACCAAGTGCGAACTCCATGAGAGAGAGTCTCATCTTTTTACATGTAATCGCACATGATGGTATGCATACTAGGTGTCCTATCATAGTATGTCATCCAACCGTAGAACATTATTTAACAATATTGTCATAGCATTTCAAGTTTCTCATCATAGCGGGGATCTTCCATGACCTTATCAATGCAACAAATATTCCAGGACATTATTATATTATATTTATGTAGAACAATGAACAAAATATAATATGTGAACATTCATGTAATCAATGTACAAAACATTTGGTTCTCAGGACACCAACCCTTACATATTTCTCATTGAGAGACATGTTGTATGGGATGATAAATGAATTTCCTACTTATGGAAATTTTTTAGAATATAGAACTAAAATAACTAAAAGGGTGTCTCGTTTGTGAATAAGGTACATAATTAATTAGGTTGAAACATTCATCGAAGACTTTGATTTTAGGACGTTGTAGATTTATACCCCAATGGGATAAGTACCTATCTTGGACGACATCATTTGATGGAAGTTCAGAAGAACGTACAACAATGGATCCACAAATAGGTGATCAACTGTGTGAGAAAATAAAAGATGTGGAAACTACTTTTTGTAAATAGTTTTTGAAAATCCTTACTAAAACCAATTGGAAAAAGTGACTAGTTTTTTTGAATTATCATACTAGAATTCTATGGATGTCAGGAATTTTCTTGATGTTAGGCTTGTTGAAAAAAATGTATGTGATAGTTCCATCAGTTCATTCCTTAATGCACCTGAAAAAAAGGATGATATTAAGATTAGGTTGGACATAGATCACATGGGAATATAAGAAGAGTTGGTGCCATTGAAGGTTGATAAATGAAATTTTCTTCCTCCAGCTGCTTACACTCTTTACAGGAATAATATATATTAGTTTATAAACATATTGAAAGAAGTATGTGTTTCATAAGTGTATTCATCAAATATCAAGAATCTCATGTCAAATACTAATTTAATGTTAAAGGGTGTTTAATAACATGTTTGTCATGTTTTGATGCAAGATGTAATTCCTATATCTGTACGTTGCATTTTTACCAAGAATTTCCTTCATTCATTAACCATGTTTTTTTTCTTCTTCAAATCTATATGTGGTAAAGTTATAGATTTGGAAAAATTTATTTCAATATAAAGAGTACTTTTTATTATATTATATAAATTGGAAATGTAATTTCTCCTATAATTCTTTGATATAATGGTTCACTTTATGGATCAATTAGTTAGAGTGATCTGACTATGTGGTCTTATACACTATAGATCGATGTACCCCAGTGAACGGTATATGAATATTTTGAAACAGTATGTCAAAAATCAAAGTTTATCAGAGGGTTTTATTATAGTGGAATATATTTCTTAGAAAGCCATTGAATTCTATATCGAATACCTATCAGGTGTATAAATCATTATTTTACCGAAATCTCATCACACTGGGAATCTTGTGGGTAAAGGAATTTATGGAAGAGATATTGTGAAAATCAATATTGTAGATTTGAAACAGAACCTAATTTATAATTTTCATAATATTTGGGAGGTTTCCACATATGTTGAAACCCAAAAATAAATTATTAGGCATTTTAATCCATCAAGGAATGAAAGATGGATATCAAATATGCATAATCAAGAATTTATAAAATGGTTTTAGGACTATATTTATAAAGATTTAGAAAATAATTCATATTGAATTTCAAAACAACATAGTTTTTTAGCTAGAGTACCAAGTGTGTATATATTTTCATACAATGGTAATATAATTAAGGGTTATAAATTATATACAAATATACATGATGAAGACAATACGGTGAAAAATAGTGGAGTTACACTTGTGTTTAAAGCAATGCATGTTTTTGGTACTAAGGAATGAAATCCATTTTATGTGAATATGTCATACATTAGCATCATCATGAAAATATGGGAGTTTGATTATACAAAATCACAAGTTCGACTTTCTCAATGCAAGTGGGTTGATAACAAGAGTGATGTTAAAATAAATGAATTGGGATTCATGAAATTTGATTTCAGTAAGGAAGGGTACAAATATGAACCATTTACAATGGCATCATATGTAGTACAAGTACTTTATGTTCCAGATAACGAAAACTAAAAGTGGCCAATTTTTATGTTACCAACAAAAAATACTGAAGGGTAAGACGAAAATATAACTGAGGGTGACACTTTCATTGGGATGTCACAATCATTTAATAGTGGTCACAATGTAGATGGTGTTTTGAATTTCAGAGGAGACCATTATGAAAGGATTACGTTAGTTGATAGAGGGGTAAAATCTCTTCAGCTTTCAATAACCATGTTATATAATTTTTGTAATATACATTTTGTTACCGCATGTTATTATATATTCATTGTTGTATTTATGTAATCTAAATAAAATGTTAAACCAATTATATATATAATGAATTCTGAACATTTTGGTGCTCCTAATACTAAGTAACAACATGTCTTTCATCCTACTGGTGCTAGCAGTGTAGAGGAACAATGTACTTCTACATGTGTTGGTAATCTCAATCTTACAGAATAATAGGTTTCTCAACCTATTTCTTCTCCCGGTGCAGAAGTTCAAAGACCATCTGCACAAGATGATGCTACCTCTCTAGAGAAACAACATATTGGCAGTGTTGAATCCAAGGAAATGGTAGGTGATTAAGGACCTAAGAAGAATAAAAAATAAGAATGCCATAGTTTTAGGGTGTTAGAAAAAATCATTAATGTGAAAATCAAAGGCATCAAATATGAGGTCGTATAAAATGATGGGGCCCACCATGTTAAACCCAACAAGGCCATGTTCAACAGTTTCATTGGAATAATCACCTAGTAATTAGTGTTGATTGATGTAGATTTGTGGCACCATTTTGTGATCATGCTTAATACACTGATGTGGTAAGAGATTACAATAACATTACAATTTCGTTTATTTGTTGTAATAAAATAAAAAAAATAACGAAACATTTAATTACTCTTCACCATCCTAATAAGAGTGTATTTATAGTATGTGAATACCATAAGAAATGTGTATTAATTCTTGTTGGACGGATTCACAGATATTTTCCCAAAATTATAATGAGGCATCATCTTAAAGATGCCGTAGGAAAAATAACCACGCACCCACCACTTATGTATGCAAGCTTGAGACCCATGAAGCATGGGATGAATTTACTAGACATCATGCAGATATTTATTTTAAAGTACACCATGTATAGTAATATATTGTTTTAAAATACATATATTCATCACATTTATTGACAATTTTTTATTTATGAAATAACAACTGAGTGCTGAAAATAAGGGAAGGAAAAAAAAACCAACGTACCCCAACCATAAAGCAAGGATGGGGTATGCTTCACTAGAAAAAATTGCACCTATTTTAAATCTACCGTAACACTTTTATATGATATGAAAAAAAACATAATTATGTTCCTTTATTTATATTTAGATTAATGAATCCAAATATAAATATACTTCCATCCCAAACCTTGTTTTGTGGAAAGAGGCATGTGTAAATAAACATGGGATACTAATATACTAAAACACATAAAAAGGGTGGGAAATATGTTTAATTATGACATAATTATTTTTGTTTATTTAAATCTATGTTAAATAATTATGAATAATTATTTTACAATATTTCCTATATGAAATATTCATGGGAATCATCAATTCTAGTACCAGAGGACCACCAACTATCACTGGCCTTGATGTGGCTAGAATAATTTGGTCAAGATAGAGTTGTGGGTTTTGGGGTGACACCCCAAATATATTTTGATAAAAAAACAAGAGGAGGATAAAGATAATGAAATGAAACAAATGAAAGAAAGACTATCTACCCTTGTAGAACAATTAAAATGGAATATAGAGGTACTAGACACTTTTATGGGGGGATGCAAAGAGAAAAATAACCCAAGAAAAACCATTATGTGAATATCCCTCCCCACCCCCACCATCTTTGAGGTTAGCCATTCCCCTAAAAGAGATACATGGACATGTTAATAAATGTTTTAATAATTGTTTCTATAAAATGTGAATTAGATGAATAGTGACACCTTTCCTATACTGATATTCTACAGGGTGATAATGACTATGATTTATATCTATCAACACCCACCCATTGCCTTGTATATTGGGATACAATGTTCAATATCCAAAATAATGTGATACACAATAGAAATCTTCTAACATATCTTGTGAGAGTTTCTAATAGCGTAGCCCATGATCCAAGTTCTGATCTTCCTATTCTAATTGATGAGAAAGTTATTCATAAGGTTGACTAAGTAGTTAAAACATTCATCGCATGGCCTCCACATCATGTAAAAAATATGTCGACAAAGAGGTATTCATTTCCAATTTATTTTTCATACTAAAACTTTAAAAATTAATGAAAAATGTCTGAACTGACAAATTCTATTATAGTCGAACAAAGGTAAGGGGTTGAAATGATATGTAAACTCAAAACCATCTAAAGGATAAACCAACCAATCAAAATGATCTTTCAAAATCACATTTACCCCACCCATTAAATATCGGAAATTAGAAACATTGAAGGTTCATGAGGATATAAAGTTGCAAAGTGTTAGTAGTCACATTGTTGATTTTGATGAAAAAAATGTATGGAGAGGAAGTTACTGACTACATTTCTTCTATGAATGTAGAATAAATCCTTAACTATGAATTTCTTGGATCCTGAGTTGCAAATGTATACATGAGTTATGTTTTTTTAATTTAATTATCCAAAAGATGATATAATGTGTTAATTATGACTAAATAAATTTCATATTTTTTGTAGGAATATATATCAAAACCAATTCAATGGATTTCACCATAAAAAAGGACTAGTTAGTCCTTATGTCACATCTACAGAAAAAAAAAATTGAATCCAAACAAATGGATGAAATAGTGGAAAACATGGGAATATCGTTGGAAATTAAACTTGGGGATGAAATTATATTCTTAATACCAATAATGCTGTGGTTAAATGATAAAATTTAATCATATAAAATATATTTTTCATTTCATTCATTACTTATTTCTTTTTCTATTTTTATGAAACATTGGATGCTTAATATAATCAATTTGAATACTCGAAATATTTATTTCTTGGATTCACTACATGGATTTTCAACAAACTGACCACACATGGTGATGTTTTTAAATTTTTAATTCACTACACCAATAGTTTAGAAATAAAAATAGAATTATATAATTTATATTATGTTTTAATTAGGATTCTATTATTATATGGAAATGTGTAAATATCGTTTAAATAGTGGTATGAGGACAAACATTTCGTACAAGGACCTTGAAAAGTTCAAAAAATGGATAATTATCATGGTATATATTATAAGATTTCTCTATCCAAACACATATAAAAAAATTACTTATATTTTATAATGTTTATACAGTGTATGAAACAAAAAAAATGGAAAATATTTTTGTTAATATGTTTGTAAATTTATGAGAGAGATCATATTCCATAAAAAACACATCCCCAAAGAGGTATTTTTAAAGTTAATTACTACTTAATTTAAAATATTTATTAATCCATTGTGTATTTATAATTTTCCAATAATTTTATGAATATTGAAAAAAAAATATTCATAAGACGATATGCATTTTTTTAGAAACAAATGGGCATCATACCTGATTGTAGAATGTACAAAAATAGCATGAAGATACGAATTCTATATAAGTAATGGATTATTTCATATTTATGTTTAATTTTTTTATTTTTAGTATTACACAAATGAAAATATTTTTCTTATACTGGAGGATTCCTTGGATGTTAGGATTTTTTTTAGACACTGGGAAATTTAGGAATCAACAACACCTCAATCTGACATTCGATGTGATCGGTATGACATTAGTTGTGTCTTTTTTATTTAACATTGACATTAATTAGAGTAAAATATACAAATAACATACCCAAAATAGAAAAAACTAATTCAAATTGTTTTTATACTTTATTACAATGATCCATAAGTCATTTACATTGTTTAGAAATCAGTTGCACCTCAATCCAAAAAATGGTGTGACTAGTATGACTCAAAGTGTATGTTATCAGTTTAAAATCGACATTTTATTTCAAAATATGTCACTCATTAAAATTTGTGAAAACATGGTCATATTTTATTGATAATTTAGTAAATAAATTTATAAATCACTTGTGCTGTGTAGGAATTGGTCTCATGTCAAACCGATAAATGATGTGACCGGTATGAGTTAAAGTGTGTGTTTCTAGTTTAAAATGAAATTTTAGTAAAAAAGAAAATTGACATACTGAATACCAAGAAACAATATTTGGATTGTTTTAATAAATTAAGAAAACAATCCATGATTTATTTGGGATGTTTATAAATCAGTAAAACCTCAATCTGACACACGGTGTGACCGGTAAAACTCAAAGTACGTATATTTATTTAAAATTGACATCAATTTTAATTAAAAGGAACTAGTGGTGTACTTAAAAATGAGAAAACACATTCAGATTGTATTGATACTTTAGGGGAAAAAACACATTTGGATTGTTTTTATATTGTAGGAAAATGATCTTTGAGTTAGTTGAGATGTGTATGAATTAGCTGCACTACAATTTGACCCTTAACAACTCCCAAAAGCAGCTATAAGATGAGCCACATCATTTTCCTCTCTCCTAACAAAGGAAAAACGACAAGAAGAGAATAAGAGCACTAATGATATGATGATGTCCATAATAGACCCAAAGGCATAGTGGCCACCTTCTTCCTTCTTCTGTGCATCAATAATAAATTTATAATCAGATTCGACCACAATATACATTGAGTCATGAGATGAAATGAACTACATACCCTTCTATATAGTCATGGCCTCTACTATTGGAGGAGACAAGAAATTTTTTTTTGAGGAATGATTTGCCACAAAAATAGAGCCTCTATTGTCCTAGAGAACTGCCACAAGGCCAACATAGCCACCACCAGGAATTTATGAATCATTATTAATTTTAAAATCACCTTGAGGGGGAGTAAATCATCTAATAAGAGGGGATGATGAGTTATTTAATAACTAATGTTAAAAACCACATTTTGATGTCACTTATTGCATAACCGATGTTAAATCACACACTAACATTGTTTTAACATCGGTTATCCAGTAACCGATGTTAAAAAACTATCCTTGTGAGTTTAAACTTATGTAATGTATAAATGAACAATCATGATGATTACATAACATATATGTACGTCAATTATAATCACACATCAATATATTTAGTGACCCAATTCATTAGAAACATATATTTATTTACAGATATATTTATTTAGTTATAATTATAATTATAAATATATATATTTTAAAAGTATTTATATAAATTTATAAAGATGATAAATATAGTAAATATATTTATTATTTACAAATTACTTATAATATTATAAATATTTAAATATATATTTATTTAATTATAAATTTTTAAATAATTTTTTTAAAAATTATATATATATTTGAATTATTGGAAAATATATATTAATCATACACATGCATATTTTAATTAATGTATAAAAACAAACATTATATTTGGATATAAATATAATAATTTTACATAAATCAATATAATTTTTTTATTAAAAACTTTTATCTATGCTAATAATAGCGTTGTGCCTGGATTATATGGTTTTTCCATAACACTTTCATTTCTAAGGAAATTTTTAAATACAATAGGGTTTTTATTTACATGATTCATAACTAGGCCTCTCAGTGTATAGATATTGAGAATGCTCGTCCACATTCACATGTTCATTCCCCTCCAGTTAGATGCCTCCCCCATTGGGTGTTGTCAAACTTAATACTTATGCATCCACCCATGGGGATGGTTTTGTTGGCCTTGGGATAGTCCTCTGGGATCACGTTTACTCTCGTATTTTGGATCATCATGGTCTCCTCCTCTAGAAGAGGCTATGGAAATTTGGATTGGTATGCATTTCATCTTGACTCTTGGCTGGAAGGATGTTGTGGTTGAATCTAATTGCTAAGTTACTATCAATGCACTGAAGGAGGATGAATGTGTCCTCAAATCCAATGGGTCCATTATCGACATCATCAGATCTTTGGTGCCTTTTTTCTCTTCCTGTTTTTTTTCCTTTATTATGAGAGAGGAAAATTGAGCGGCTCATTTTTTAGCTGCTTTTGGGAATCATCGGGGGATCTTATTGATGGCTTTCATCTTTTCCTCCAGAATTATTTACATTAGAATTGGATGATATCATAGGTTGGAGGATTATATTTAAAAAAATAAATAAATACCCTAATTTATCAGTGATAATGAATGAACTAATAAAGGGTACACATTTATCAACTTTTTTTAGTGCTGATTAAGGGTAGATTTATTAACGCTTTTAGCTGGCCCTGATAAAGGCCCCCCTTTTATTAGCGCTTTTTTCGTATCACTGATAAAACCAAATGCATCTCATTCATGGATCCATGGTATTGAATGGGAGGAACCACTGCATGTTGTATACAGATATCAACTTTAGCAGTAGTTTAAACCGCTTCCAAATCAAAAAATAACTGCCGCTAAATGACACTTTTATTGTAATGGTTACATAACTCATTTATGATGTGTAGGAATCCACTACACGTCAATCCAAAATATAATGTGACTGGTATGACTCAATGTTTGTGTGTTCAATATAAAAGTGTCATTTTATTTTAATGATATAATCATTAAAAATTATTTAAGTAATTAATAAAATTAATAAATGATAATATCATTAGCATATTTAGTAATAGCCAATATCATTTATAGAGATAATTAATTAACAATGGAATTAATAATTTATAATATAATTATTAATAAAAATAAAAAACAATAATTAATAGCTAATTTAACATTTACAATATAACCATTAATAATAAAATTAGTAGTATAACTGATAATATAATTAATATATATTATAACTAACAATATAAATAATCAAATGTGAATTATATAATATTTAAATTAAAATTTTATTATTTTATTGGAACTGCTACTAAGATAAACATTGGTTTTATCAGTTGGAAAAACATTTGTATGAATGTCGATCATCGGTGAAATCCTACTAATGTTAAAAAAATCCTTATATTAAAAAAACTGCCCTAATTGTGTAAAAAACACAAAATTATATATAAATCTTTAAGCTAAAAAAATGTATTTGCAAAAAAGTATAAATTTATAAACAAAAATTTATTGTTTATTGTTATAATCTATCTCAAAATTTATATAAAATATAAAATTAATGAAAAAATAAAAAAATTTTAAATTCAGGTATTTTATCAGTTTTCAGTTATTAAAATTAATATTCAAAACCAATAGAAAATATGTTATTTACCAAATAAACGTTTTACTAATAAATAATCATTTTATTATAACCCTTGCATTTTTTTATTCAGTTTTAAATTAACTGTTCGATCAACCACCTATTTTCCCACCCCTAGGTTCAATTGGAGATTGGGAGGTAAGCTCTACAAAAATATATTTCCATTTATGAGTGGTTAGATAAAAATTAAAAATATTACAAATATATAAGGAGAATTATAATTATATATGTATATATATATTAAATGTCGTATAAAGGTTGATACGATTCAAATGTTAGATTATTGAATTAAAATCAACATCAAATGTTACATGTGAGTCAAATATTCCCAAAATCTATTCTACACTATTAAATTAAAATTCAAAAGAATTATTAAAATATACAACATTGATAATTGGGTTTAAAATGATCATTAAAAATCACCCAACATTGAGGTGGGATGTGTGTGTTCCGATGTGTGGGGCAGAGAATGGTACGGTCACTCCGTGAGGTCATGGTAGAGGCATAATGCAGATGAGGCCGGATGTAAATGTGCCGACCTGTGAGGCGATCATGGAGGGGCGGAGTGTGGTCGTGTAATGCGTTCATGGAGGAGGTGGAACGCAGTCGAGGTAGGGATGATTTGCGAATGGAAGTCATCAGTGTAGTTATAGAGGTGGCAGAATCTTGGCAAAGACAGAGGTGGTGTGTAGGGCAACATGTCTTCTGCTCTCGGGTTGGCTTGGGGATTTTCATTGAAAATCCAAGAAAATACCAATTATTATATATTTTTATTGATTAATTTCATTTTGTTAATTTTTTATTATAAAAATAATGAAAATAAGGTTAATAATTATCTTTTTTTAATATGAATAGTAATTTTAAAATATAACGTTTATATGTAAACACATTTTGATATATTATTTACATATTTTATAATATATAATCACACACACACACACACACATATATATAAACACAAACATATGATTATAAATATATAAGTATACTATAAATTATATTATATGATACAAATATATAAATTTAAATATAATATATATTTAATGTATTGGTATATGTATTTATATAGCTCATATCACTATGTTATAATATTTATATATCACTATAAAAATAATTGCTTTTGTAACTGGTTTTTTATGATGGATTCCCACCGTAGAGAGTTAATTGAGATAGGAATTCATCACAAAAAAACACCATGTAAAATCACAACAGAAAAAAATATATAAATATAAATATATAAATATAACTAAAGATATATATATATATCTTATATGAAGAAATATTGTAATTTTTTAATATATTTTTTTTACTATTATCAACTATTTTTTTAGCCCGGACAAAAGAGGCATTTATCAACATTTTTTTTCATCACTAATAAAAGGGAACCCCTTTTAATAGCACCTCGACTATCAGTGCTTTTATAGAATTGACAAAGGCTTTTATAGTAATGATAAAACTCTGTTTATTCGTAGTGATTGTTTTATAGTTTCATTTGAGCAATTTGAATTTCCCGATCACCGAAAAATATTCTCTATTCATCACCCTAGTGGTTATGAGAGGGATATTATTGGGTTATCCTACATTGATTATGAAGGGATCCAGTGTGTTAAATATATGTATGAGGGAAACCCTTGCCTCATGGGCTGGGTTTAAGAAGTCCCAATAACATTTACATAGGCCTACAATTGTGCATGAAGATGCCACACCAACACACCAAGATCAATGGTTTAGATATGTATTCATATTCCCATATGTGACATAGATAAACCTCCTAATCATCGATATAGACATTAGATATTATTTTTACATTAAACGTGTAATTAAAACTAATATATGTATGCAATTTATTTTTGAGATTTTTATTTTTATGATCATTTTAGTTAGAAAATGGCCGCTTATTTATTTTTAATTCTTTCAAAAACATAATATTAATTTCATATTATATACGACATCTTTAATCTATGAATCATAATTTAAATAAGTATTAATAATCAAACTATTATTATTTGTAAACAAAATTATAAATGTTAAAATATTTATGTAATAACTAATTGATTATTATTAGACTAGTAGTGTGGCATCCATGATCATCATTCATGCATTCCAGGACCCAATTTTGAAAAAATATTTATGTAAGTATTTTAATTGAAATTTATACTTTTTTTTGAAAGGATAAGGGGGATTTTTTTTGGTATTTTAAATTTAAAACGAGATCATTTAGAAAAAGATAAATTTTTTATTTATTTTAATATAAAATAAGAAACTTAATTTTTAGTTTCCAAATAATTAATAAAAAATTTATATATATATATTTTAAAATAAATTTTTTTAATTAATTTTTTAATATGAAAAGTGAGCTATTTTTTTAAATTTTATAAGGGATGAATATATTTTTATAAAATATTTTTTTAATTTGGAATATATTATTGTTTATTATTTCATATGGAAAATGGATTTTTTATTAATTATTCGTAAATAAAATTTAGTTTTTTATTTTATTTTTAAGAATAATAAAAAATAAATTTTATTTTTTAAGTTAATGAATTCTTTATTTTAAATTTTTTTTATTTTAATTAATGAAAAATGATTTTTTATATTTTTTTAATAAAAAATTATATTTTTTAAATTGAGAGAGAATTTTGGTTTAAAATATCATTATGAAAAATATTTTTGTACTTATTTTTTACTCTTTAAATTATTAATGGAGAATATGAATTTTGTTTTTAATTTTCAATATTTTAAAAATAATGTTTTTATTTTTTTAAAAACTGATCATCGCTTCTCTATGCCATGGTGATATATGGTTGTAATCACATTATGTCCTGAATTTACCTACATCCTCATCTAGTGATGCAACACGTACTCATTGGATTAAAAACCACAATGTCTTCAAGTCCTTTTCATTTTATGTCTGCAAATAGATATCATTGTCACTACAAAAAAAATTGAATTTCCACATCAACAACTATACCTTTTTCACCATGAAAAGAGATTTAACTGCGCTAAAAACACTGATTTCATCAACATCATTAAAATGAGGACCCATTTATCATTTTTTTCATTAATGTTGATAAAAGCCCTATTGCTGCAACGTGTTGTTTGAATAACAATACACAACACCAAATACACCTGTATAAAAATGCACCAACATGAAAATTATTAATTTAATTGAAATAAAAGTTACATTGTAAATACTAAAAAATCATATTATATAATTTAAAAATAATTGTATAATTAAACTTGCATTTACTTTCCACAAACATTTAAAAAGACCAATGTTTAATTTTTTTTGGCACCTGCCACCACCATTCAAAAAAAAAAATCATTGTATCAGTTTCCAAACAAACCCCCCCATCCCGAGAAAAATACTTCACTTATATAATAAAACAATTCTTATATAAATAATACTATAAAGAAATAAAATAAACATAAATATAATAGAATATATTTTTAATATGTCAATTTTAAATAATAGGATACACATGGATCACTACCAGAGAAACAAATTTATGCAATGTGACCCTTTAACATCGCTAAAAAATGCCTTGATAGAGGGGGGTACCTATATCCATGATAAAAAAAACCACTGATAAAAGGTGCTTTTTAATACTACTAAAAAATGATGTTAAAAGTACCCCTTTATCAGTGTTTTTTTCACTAACAAAGGTACCCCTTTATCACCACTTTGTAGCACTGTTAAAGGGAATCCATTTATCATCACTTTTTAGTAGCGTTAATAAAGGGGGATTTATCAATATTTTTTACTAGCATTGATAAATGATATATTACAAAAAAACTATCATATTTCATTAAAAATAAAATATATTTTAGATAAATCTAACTACACATTTACTCTTAAAATATAAGATATTTAGTGAAAATAGATAATTAAATAATTAAATAACTATTATTAATTAAAAATGTTCAAATTATTATTGAGTAATAGTCATTTATTAACAATTTTAATACATAAAAAATAAAAAAATTAATAAAAGATCTAAAATAAATTGAAAATGTAACTCGATATTCAAAAGGTTAGAACTTTTGATCTGAGTGTCTGTTTGAGCCCTTCCATATATCAAATAAAATCTTGAGACAATATATACACACTAATGATAGGGAGGATTCCCATATTACATTTTCCAAGGCCCAAAATTTCCTATAAGACCATTAAAACTGAGTTTTTTGTTGGTGTATCCTATGTTTTTTACATTCAATGTTCTTTCACCCTCGTTTAAGTGGTTCTTTTTCCTTTTTTATGAAAGTGTTTTGTGTTTGGAGGTAGTTTCATGTAGTGTGTCGTTGTTTGATTTTGAAGGATGTTTTTTGGTATTAAAATCTCAAACTACTCAAGTAACCACATTGCTGTTATGTTTGAAGCCCCGAGTTCCCCTTCTTGGTTATTCATTGAGTTCTATCGGTGGCCTTCCTTTCATGATAATGGAAAATCATGGAACATGTAATATAGGATTTTTGAGTACTTTTATGGTTCTCTTTTTATTAGGGGTGATTTCAATGATATTTTTTCATATCAGAAAAAATAAAGTGGCCTCTTAAGGAGTGATGAAACTATAAAGGATTTTTAGAAATCCCTAATTTTGATCTCCCTCCATGATCTAGGATTTTCAGGCTCTCCTTTCACTTGGAAAATGGGTACCTCAATAAAGGGATGCATCGTTGAAAGACTGGACAAATTTTTTGGGACAGATGACTAGAAATCTATCTTCCATGCATACTCTATTGAACACTTTTCCCCAGTTGCCTATGACCACTCTTTGATCCTTCTTTCAACATACCCCCAAAGGAATCAGTGTAGAGGTGGGTGTACGTTTTGGTTTGAGAGTATGTGGTTCTACGATGGGAGTTGTGAGGAGTCCATTCAAGCTATTTGGGGGGGGGGGGTTTGAAATAGTGATTTAGCTCTCAAACCCTAGAATGATAGTATCAGGATGAAGAATTGGAGTTCAACTAGGTTTAGGCCCATAGACAGTCACATTAAGAGGGCAGAACAGTGGTTAAGATTTCTCTATGCCCAGAATTTTTCTGACTCTATGATTAAGGATATCTCAAACCTTGAGAGGTATTTGAATGTTGTGCTTATGGAAAAGGAAAGATACTCGTTCGTCTAGGTAAGATAATATAACATTGACGAAGGTGACCATAACTCTACTTTCTTCCCCCAAAGAGATACTAAGAGAAGGTGAAAAAACCCACATCTACTACCTTGGAGATTTTCATGGTAGAGTGATGTAGGATGCTGTTAGATTTCATTAAATTATTCTGGAATTATTTTTGAAATATTTTCAAGGTAGACTACATTGATATCCCTCCTAGTCTCACCAGCTACATCCCAATAATTTTTTCTGATTATATGAACTGTTCTATAGAGAGGGATAATTCTGATGAAGAAGTGTGAAGGGATCATCACCATTTTCATTTTATGATTTTTTTGGTCATGACAGGTTTCATGCCCTTTTCTTCAAATGGTTTTGGCAAATTTTCGGTCTAGATATCATCAAGAAGATGAAGGATTTCTAGGAAGTTATGAATTAGATTGAAAATATTAATGATACTATTATTACCCTCATCCCAAATCAAAATTCCACCATATGATTACGGAGTTCCATCCAATCATCCTCTGCAATGTTATTTACAAAATTTACACTATGATTTTTGTGTCTAGGTTGAGAGTTTTTCTCCCAATTCTAGTGTTTTATGATTAGAGTTATTTTGTCTCACGGAGAACCATTAATGACAATGCACCCATTTCCTATGAGATATCCCACTCCATGATGACTGTCTCCATAGAAAAAATGTGTCCTGGCCTTGAAACTATATATTATGAAAGACTATGGCATAGCCAAATGTCATTTTATCTATCTTGTACTATCAAAACTCGGGTTTAGTGCTAAATGGATGCTTAACATTATGAACTATGTTACTTCAGTTTCATATAGAATAATCATCAATGAGGAGTAGTTTTCTAGTTTCACACCCTCGAGAGGTTTAAGATAAGGGGACTTAATCTCTCCCTACATTTTTGTTCCTGTAGATAATTTTTTTCTCATATCCTTTTAAATTTGATGGAGAATGGTGTTATTCATTGATCCAAGGTATGTTACAATGTTTCTCATCTTTTCTTTTTAGTCGATTTCCTTCTGTCTGCTCAGGTAACTACCCTTGTGTGTTAATCAATCATGAAGATTTTAAACCTTTTTGAGAATGATTCTATGAAATGGATTAATGCCTCTAAATTTGAACTATCCTTCAACAAAGGTGTTCCAATGATGATGAAAATAGAGATTCAGAGATTATGCAGGTTTCATATGGTCAAGAAACATTAGAAATACCTGGGGCTCTCAACTTCTATCAGAAGATCAAAGAAACATGTTTCATGTCAATCATGGACAATGTTGTTAATTTGATCAGTGTTTGGTCTAGTAGAAAAATATCCAATGTGGGGAAGGAAGTGCTAGTTAAATATGTGTCCCATGTTTTCCCCTCATACGCCATTTCCTTTTTCATGTTCCCAGTTACCCTTGTGGATCACATTCATTCTCGAATGGAAAACTAATGGTGGGGTTCTGCTAATGGAAAACACAACACCCACTGGATCATGTGGGATTAGATGTTTGTTTCAAAGTCATGTAGTGACCTTAGGATTAATAACCTTCAATGGTTTAATGATTCTTTTTTCAGAAAACAAGGGTCGCGCCTCATTTCCTGTACTAATTCCATTTTCTCTATGGTCTTTCGAGCAATGTATTTCCCAAATTCTGACTTCCGACATGCTTTTATTGGACCCAAGACAAGATTTATGAAGAGAATCTTCTATGTTGCTATCCTTCTGATCAACTATGGCAGTGTTTGGAGGACTGATGATGTGATGTAGGTGGATGTATGCGGAGACCAGTGGTTGGTCAATGAGGTCAACATTAGAGTCTCTTCACCTATCATTCCGGGGTTCAAATATGCAAAAGATCACGCCCGCATTGATGATTATATAGAAGAGTTAGATTGGGATAGAGTTTGTGGTTGGTTCAATGAAACATCTCGATGTCTTATCTTTAGCATCCATATTACATTTGTTGTGGGAGGTGGCCAAATATGCTAGTTTGGGGATTCTTCTCGGATGTACACTTTTAGGTTGGGGTTCAACAATTTGTTTCATGGGTCTACTCAGGCTCATCCAGATGATCGGTGGAGGAATATTTGGGCACTCTCCACCCCCCCCCCCAAATTCAAGTTTTTATGGTTGTAGGTTTTATTAGGTGTCCTACTGATTTGAATCATTCTTACTATATGACATGTGTGGGAGGATGATGTGTTCCCCCTATGATTTCAACAAATTGAAACTCCTTTGAAAAATATTCTTCTCCTCCTGTGAGTGGTGGGAGTGTGGAATGAATGGTCCCCAGGGTGTAATGAGTCCCTAGTCATATCTTTGGAGTTGGCCCATGTATTCAATGATTGGGTTTCCTCTTTGGAACCAAAGGTTGTGGGGTTAGTGTGTACTTTTTATTGATTTGTTTGGTCTCATAAGAATGAATGGGTTTCTGAATAGAAGTCCTCACTTGATCGAATTTGGGTGGATAAGGCTATGAATGGAAGAACTGGTGGATATCGAACAATGAGTGGCCATCAGTGCTCTAATCATAGAAAACACAAACTTAATATCATCCCTCTCCTGAATGATTCATTAAAATCAATACAGATGTGGCTGTCTTGATAGTGTCTCGAATTGGGGTGGTGCTCATTGCCCGAAAACATAATGGCCAAGTGATTGATGCTCGGTTCATGGTTTTCCATGGATGTTGGATCTTGGAATTTGTGGAAGCATAATCAATTCTTCAAGGGATCCTCCTTTCCGAGGATAAATGATGGAATTAGGTGGTTTTGGAGTCTAATTGTCTTGAATCCATTAATGATTTGTCAAACAAGGAGAGAATTCATCTTTTGGATTGTTCTAAGGAAAATATGGTCTCTTTCTAATTCATTCTCAATATGAAAATTCACCATCATCGTTTGTGAGGTTATTCTTGAATCCCACCGACTGGCGAGGTATAGGAAGTCTTGGGATAACCATTTTTGTGTTGATCATTTTCCTGATTAGATTTTCTTGTATAGTTCAATTGATCAATAATATATCCATTCATTATTTAAAAAAAAATATTTATATTAATTTTTTGAAATTTTATCATTTTTCATAATTTCATATTATTTACCATCAAGTATATAAAAATATATGCATATTTCATATATATTCACACATAAAAATTTAATTTTATAAATATATATGTAAACATATTTATATGTCAAGTATATTTCTAAATATACACTCTTTATCTAAATAAAAAATAATATCCATTTTATTTAAAATAAAAATGCATAAATATTTATATACATAAACAATTACTATATATATAATGTATATATATATAAATATATTTATTTTTTCATTGAAAAACTGATATATATTTATCTATATATTCTAATATATTTATATACATATTAATATATAATATATGTAAATAAGTATAAATTTGTATAATTATAATTATAGATTAACAGACATATATAAATATATATATATATATATGTATGTAATTATAAACACACATACACACACAAAAAATATATTTTATATATGTATTTAAATATATATATATATATAAGGATAAGAAAATAAAATAAAATGAAATAAATATAAATATATAGATATATCATAAAATAAATAAGAAAACGATATAGGGGAGTGGAAAAGGAGCGAGATTATGAGGGATGTCTTAGTTTTGAAACCCAGTAGCGATAGGGGCACATAGGGGTGGGTGATGCATGTCCCTAGTGCTGTTAAAACGTGGGGGGATCCCTAGAACTCTTAAAGGGATGGGTAGGATAGACTATCACTGTTAAAAGGGGGTCGAGCAAAGATAAAAGGGGGAAGGATCCACCCTTCAATTTGGAGATTTTTTTAAATTATTTTTGACTTTTATCGGTGCTAAAAAATCATCAATAAAGGTCCCTTTTATCACCATTTTTTTAGCTTTGACAAAGGGCCTCTCTTTTCAATGCTGTTAAAGGGGACATTATTATTGATTTTGTTAGCATTGATAAAAGGGACGCCCTTTTAATAGCGCCAATGATAATAACACGTTTTAACACAGTAAATGACCATTTTGCGCGCTGTTAAATGTCATATCTATAGTAGTGAAGTCATACCAATCACCCCATGCATAAGATTGAGGTGGGTATGATTTTTACAGATCACAAATGACTTATGGAACATTGTTATAAAGTTTCAAAAAAATAACAATATATATTCATTTCAAATAAATATAGATAATAATTAAATTAAGCTAAACAAAGGGGTCAATGGTGAGATCTGAACTCATACTCGATGGTGGGGGCTGGTAGGAAAGTACATGGGATAGTGGAAAAGGAAGGCCTCTGCTCATCATGGCGGCCGAAAGTAAGACTCAAACCCAGGCGTGATGGTAAGGGATAACAATGAGGGTCAAACCTTACTCGAGTAAGGGGTCGATGACATTAGGGGAAGAACCCACTTTAGTAGGGTATGATGATTTTCCATGTAGGTCACCGACATTATTAGAAGATCTGTCCAACCTTATGATCTTCCCAATAGTTCCCAAATGAAGCTATGTTTTGGGTGTCTGGGTCGGCGGTTAAATGGATGGATGGCTACCTTGGGGGTTTTCAATCAAATCCTAATTCTAGGTTTCTCTACCATAGTATTTCCGGCAATATGCATTTTACATTTAGATAATTATATTTTCAACCATTTATAATTTCTTTTTCTTTATTTGGGGCATGTTTTGTTTGGGTATTAAGACATGTAATGGGTTCTATCTCGATCCATCATAAAAGGGATAATAATTTTCTTAATATAGGGGTTTCCAAAATTATTCTACTAATACATTTCACTAAAAAATAAAATACCAAAAACAAATAATTACTATAAAATATAAACATTTATAATAATATAAAAATTTCACAAGAAAGAACATCATAATAGTGTCACTAAGAGGGAGGGGGTTAAATCCATTAGATGGGGGTAAATCCGTACATAATCTATGTGTAAGTCACCACATATACTCCATCATCCAATCATGTTGTTGATGCTGCTACTGACGTTGCTACTCCTGATGTTGTCGCTACTCTTCCTGCTCTATAAATAATCTCGGAACAGTTTCATCCTGAGCTCAAAGCCTTGCGTCACACTCTACAGATGTGAAAGATTAAAATCTCATAAAAACTACATTTTGTGATAAATTATGAAATCACTTAAATTCCATAGTAACTAGTCGGAGTTGATCGTAAACCAATGTCAATCTACATGCCATTCTAAATACAACTTTTCACTACCAAAGACAAATTTGTCTCATCAAAACATGCCCACACGAGGCTTTGTAGCCACCATCAGTATTACCCTAACTCCCAATCACATGACAAATAATTTTCTAATATATATCATATATTTATAAAAATATAAATAAAATGATAAAAATATTAAATTATATTAAGCTTAAAAACTTAAAAAACACTAACCATAATCGGTTACTGTCACTCACCCGCAATTTTTCCATTACTACTATCATTGTACATCCTATTGTACACATCAAACTATGTAATATATGGATATACCATAAACAATATGAATGTATAATATACATATCATATTAAATAATATTATTTACCAACTTTTGATGATGTATTCTAAAAGTATGACTCTCAACTCTATGTGTAAAATCCTTCCAGCCCCAATTCTATTAACTATAAGATGGTAGCCTCTTGAAAGTATCATATATACAGTACGTTAAAAATACCAATGAAGCCTAGGTGGGGACACTACCATAGAAATCGGTTTTTGCACCGCCACACTTTAGCATCCCTAAAAAAACACTGATAAATGTGGTACCTTTATTAGCGGTAAAAAAAGAACTGATAAAAGTTACTTTTAACAGTGCTAAAAATGTGCTGTTAAAATTACCCTTTTATTAGTGATTTTTTACCAATTTTAAAGGGACCCCATTTGTGAGTGCTTTTTAGTAGTGCTAATAATGGGGGGGTCTTTATCTGTGCTTTTTTTACTAGTGCTCATAATGTCTATATTTCAAAAAAAAAAATCATTAAAAATTATATATATTAATATATAAATATATAAATATATTTATATTGATATAAATAAAATATATATATTAAATATGATTTAGATAAGTATAGATAAAATTTACACCAAAAATATAATATGGTTAGTGAAATATATTATAAAATATATAAAGAACTATTATTAAGTAATAATTTTCTTATTATAATGAAGTAATATCATTTAATAACAATTTTAAGACAAACAATAAATCAAAAGATTAATAAATGATCTAAAATAAGTTGAAAATTTAACTCAAACCTCAAATGACAATAACTTTTGATCTGATAGTTTGTTTGAGATAAACTACATATCAAATCGAATCCTAAAATGAGCACTATGCACTAGTACCATTTGAGAACCCTCTTTCACATTTTTCTAGGCCAAAACAATGCTCAAAAGGCCTCCAAAACTATGTTTTTATTCAGGATACCCAAATATTTTAACATTTGATGGAATTTTAGCCTCGTTTAAGAGGGTCCTTTTTCCCTTTTTCTGTGGGGATTGAATTTATTCATAGGGATTACCATCATATTGATATTATGGATTTAAAATTTTATCATTTTCATAATTTACTTTTATTTATAACTAAATACATAACAATATATATATATATTTTATCTATTCACACAATAAAATTTAATTTTATAAATAAATAATTAAACATATTTACATATAGAATATATTTATCAATATATAATCTTTATCTAAATAAAAACATATTTACAGTTTATTTAAAACACAAATATATGAATATTTATATACCTATATAGTGTGTGTGTGTCTATATATATATATATATTAGTGTCTCTCTGTATTAACAAACTGATATATATTATTTATATATTCTAACATTTGAATATTCATATTAATATATAATATATGTAAATATATATAAACATGTATAATTATAATTAAAAATACTCATATAATATATATATATGTGTGTGTGTGTGTGTTATATATATGTATTTATTTTTTTATTTTTACACACAAAAAACATATTTTAAAAAAAAATTTAAAAATAATCTTATAAATATATATTAATATACAAATAAATTTATGGATAAAAAATATAACTAAATATATATATATATACAAATAGATGTAATTATAAATGTATAAATATAACTATATATATATATATTTTAATATTTATATATATTAATATATGAATATAAATTAATATAAATATATATTAATATACGAATAAATATAACTAAATATTTTTATAAATAGATAGATATATCATTAATGGGAGAACCAAAAAAGATTAACGAGTGGTAAAAACTACTACACATATGGCCTTTCACAATGCGAAAAATATCCTTTTACAAAGATAAAAAAGTGATGACAATCACAACCATCATAAGTGGAGCCCTTTATCAGTGCTTTTTTAGTGCTGATAAAGGCCTAGCCACTTGCAGTGTTTTGTTTATATAACAACACAACCAAAATCAAACATGCAATTAAAACTATACCACCAAAATCAAACCAACTATATATATTTGATTAACATCATCAATACAAAAATTCCCAGCCATAATATATATAAAAAAATGATATTTACATTTCAAACAAATTTTTTTATAAAATTACTTTTACAATAGTCCAAAAAACATTCTAAAACTGTAATATTTCATATTTTAATGATCGTGATCCCCTCTAAATAATGTTATACCATGGTATTAGTTGTCGAAAAAATGATCTCAACCCGAGAAAAATATTACACCTATATATGAAAAACAATATTATGTTAGTAACACTATAAAGAAATAAATTAAATATTAACATGAAATAAAACATTAATAAAAGGTTAGTATTTAATAAAAATGACACATTTTTGAGTTATACTAATCATACCATGTGCCCTATTGAGGTGGGGTATATTCGTACATGTTAAAAATGAGTTATGGATAATTTTCCTAAAATATTAAAACAACCAGAATGCATTTTCTTAGTTTTAAGTAAGTCGCTTGTTCTTTTACTAAAATTAATGTAAATTTTTAATAATGAAATACTTGGAGTTATATCGGCCACACACTGTGTCGTATTGGGGTACAGATGATTCATAACTATCAAAAATTACTGATGGATCATTTTCTTAAAGTAACAAAATAATCCGAATTCTTTTTTTTAGTTTTTAGTATGTTCATTGTGTTTTTTATTACTAAAATGTCATTTTAGACTAGAAACACACATTTTGAGTCATATTGGTCATATCGTGCGTCGGTTTGACGTAAGACTGCTTCATACGAATCATGAATGACTTATGATTTTCTATCCTAAATTATCAATACAATCATTGTGTGTTTTCTTGGTTTTCTGTGAATGTCAAATTTTGAACTAAAATTACAATTTTAAACTAATAACAGAATTGCTTGGTCATACCGGTAACACCGTGCATCAGATTGAGGTTAAATTGACTCCTATACATTACAAATGACCCATGGATCATTTTTATAAACCATAAAAACAATCCGAATGCATTTTTTTTGGTTTTGAGTATGTCACATGTTGTTTTTATTTAAATTAACGTCAATTTTAAATAAAAAAAGACACTTAGAGTTATACCAGCCACACCACATGTCATATTGATGTCTGAATGATCCATACACGTCATAAATCACTAGTAAGTTGTTTTCCTAAAATAATAAAACAATATGAATGAATTTTATCAGTTTTTAGTTTGTCACATGTTGTTTTTACTTAAATTAATGTCAATTTTATACAATAAGAAACACATGGAGTGATACTAGCCACACCGTAAGTCGTATTGAGGTGTGGCTGATTTATATATGTCACAAATGTATAATTGATCAATTTCATAAAATAAAAAAATAATATGAATGATTTTTATTTGTGTTCAGTAGGTCACTTTTTTTTGTTAAATTCATTTCAATTTTAAATAAAAAGGTACACATTGAGTTATTCCAGATACACAATGCATTTTAATGAGGTACTATTGAGTCTTACATGTCAAAAATGAATCATGGAACATTTTAATAAAGTATCAAAATAATATCAATCATTTTTATCAGTTTTTAGTATGTCACTTGTTATTTTTACATTAATTAATTTCAATTTAAAAAAAATACAAACTTGGAGTCATACCAGACACACCATGTATCATATTGACGTTCAGTTTACTCCTACACATCAAAAATGACTCATGGATCATTTTATTATAATATAAAAACAATAAAATTACATTTTCTTGGTTCTCAGTATGCCCCTTATTGTTTTAACTTTAATTTATGTCCATTTTAAATAAAAATAGACAATTTGAGCTATACCGGCCAAACCGTGCATCGTAATGAGGTGAGGCTTATTCCATCATGTCAAAAATTAATTATAAATCAATTTTCTAGAGTATAAAAACAATATGAATACATTTTCTTGATTTTCTCTATGTTAGTTGTTTTTTTACTAAAATTTTCTTTTAAAATGGAATCCCACATTTTGAGTGCTATTGGTCGCATCATTCATTAGTTTGATGTGAGACTACTTCATACACGTCAAAATTGACTTATGAATAACTTTCCTAAATTATAAACACAATCATAGTGTGTTTTCTTGGTTTTCAGTGAGTGACACATTTTGAACTAAATTGTCAATTCTAAACTGATAACGGACACTTTTAGTCATATTATTCACACCGTGCGTCAAATTGAGGTGTGTTTGATTCCTACACATCAAAAATGACTCCTGTATAGTATTCATAAAGTATCAAAAAAATACGAATTAATTTTATTGGTTTTCAGTATGTCGTGTTTTTTTTTCATTTTAATGTCAATTTAATATAGAAATAAACACTTAAAGTCATATCGACCAGAACGTGCATCATATTGTGGTGTAGTTAGTTTTTACATTTCAAAAATGCCTCAATAATTATTGTCCAAAAATATCAAAACAATCTGAATGTGGTTACTCAGTTTTTAGTATGCCACTTATTCTTTTTAATAAAAGTAACACTACTGGAAATGTGGTTTTTACCCACAGTTCATTACCAACAGTTTTCTTAAACCATTTGTAAAGCATGTCTAGGAAACCCTTTCCCAAAAGTTCACTAAAACTGTTGGGAAAGGGTACCATTTTTCCAATGGTTCTATAAAACCATTGGAAAAGGGGTGTCCACGTTACCCTTTCCCAATGATTTCATAAAACGATTGGGAAAGGGAACCCCTTTTCCAACGGTTCTGATGAACCATTTGGGAAAGGGTACCCTGAACACCCCTTTCCCAACAGTTTTTAAAAACCCTTGGTAAATCTTTTCCCCAAATACAATCGGGATGCTTCTCTCCCCCAGTCATGACAGAACCCTAAAATCAATCCGGCGCTTAGCTCCTCTCTCAAACTCCCCCATCTGAACAGGTGGAAATCCATCTGAATCATCTAAACTCAGGTATTTTGTTCTTTATACACATATTCTACCTTGTTATTATGGTTATTGATCTAATATTTTAGTTTTATGTTTTGATTTTGATCTGATTTCACCATGAAAAATAGGTAAATAAACGAATATTTGGTTAATTAATTAGTTTCCCATGGAATATCATTTGTGTTATAATTTCCATGATAAATAAAGGGGTAATGTAATAGAAAACCATGAATAAATTGTGGAATTTGGGTTATGTTGCTTTTATGAGAGGTTTTTTGTTGTGTTTCATTGTATGTTATAGGCTGTTGTATGGTGATTGAGGTGACATGTTGGGCTTTTTGATATGTGGGGTTGTAATGTGATGGTTAGTGAGCATGGATGTGACATGTGAAGTTGTGTGATAGTGATGATGTGAGGTGGTGTTGTTCCATGTCGAGGTGTTGTGAGATGACGTTATGGTGTATGATGTGGTGAGGTGGTTTTGGTTGTGCGGTGGTTTGTGATGTGCAATAATTTTGTTGTGATATGTGGTTGTTTTGGTGAGATGGTTGGCCAATGTAACATGGAGATGATGGTTATTGTGAGATGGTGAGTTGTTGTGTGGTGGTTTTATTAGTTTCCGGGTAATCTAAGGAATAAATTATGCTGTTAAAACAAAAAAAACAAGATAATAAATAAATGAGATAGAATAGAAATGGATGTGTGGTAAATGGATTTAATTAATTTAACATTAAATGAATGGACAATGTAAGTGTGAATGAAGTGGATTATAATTGAAAGTGGGAAATGCTATGTGTCTTGTGTGGTGGTAGTGTGGTGTGTGTCATATAGTGGTGAAAGTGGTTGTGACAGTTTATGTGTTGTATGGTAGTAGGGAAGAGTGTGATTATGTAGTAAATGTGAACCCATTGGTTGGGTATTTTGTACTATCTATATATCATGTATTTTATGTTATTTCTACACATTCCCAACCATAGTTGTATAAAATTACCAACGATCAGAGGTTTTGAGTTATGGGTATTTTTTCTAATATCTAGGATGGTGGTTATATGGTTGGATAGCTACCATGTCTTCCCTAGTCTTCCTTCATAAGTGATTGACCATGTGTATTTAGGCCAGAAGAAATGTTATTATCCACGTGTCCTTAGGAGAGATGTACAATGATTTCCCTAGTTTTTTCAGGTGAGGTGCGATGTGATAAGGCTATAATAAGATGTGGCATGTGGTTGGGGTCATGTAGGGTATGAGGATGGCACAAGGTTGATGTTATTCATGTTCATGATACCCTACTAATATGGTTATGGGATGAGGGATGATGTGATGTGATAAAACATTAAGTTCTTGTTGGTTTTACATTTTTTCATTAACACATTAGTATGTTTTTTCACAAGTGTAGTTGATAACTTGATTATTTTCTTCCGTTGTTGCTTACTTAAATGTATTTTTTATTAATGTTCTGTCCTATTGAATTGTTTATGACAAAATGACTTATATAAATTATTTCTACAGAATGGACTGAAGTTGGATGTATGATATCGATCGGATCTCAAGAAATTTTTAAAATAATTTGGAGGGCTTTATAGATTTTTCATTTCACAATGCTTTAGATTTTGGTCGCATACACTGCCCAAGTTCCAATTTTATTGGTATACCTTGGTTGAGCTGTGAAGAATTCAGCTACCACATATCAAAAAATGGTTTTCAAGAAAACTACTTTGTGTGGTATCATAATGGGGAGAAAATGAAATCTCAAATTGGTGATGATCAAAATGAAAGGACCGAAATGAAGAATTTGTTAGATGATCGGTTTCAGTTTATTTGTCATCAGGAAAAAGAAAGTATTTCGACTCAAGAAGACTTCGATAGGAGGACAGCTATTGCATCTAGTAAAAATGATGATACTGATAGGGTGAAAAAATTGAGTGATGCTGCCATGACTCCAGTATATCGACAATGTGATAAAATGAAATAGCTGTAATTTTTAATCCGATTGCTTCATGGGAAAACTATGTATGGTATTTTTATTACAGCAATCGATTACATTATTAACCTCTTGAAGGATTTACTTCTTGATGATGTAGATATTCCCTCAAACCACTATATGGCATGGAAGTTAGTTATGGTAATTGGATTTTCAAGAAACAAAATTAATGATTGCCCGAAATATTTCAGTTTATTCTGGGAGGAAACCGCTGAATGAAATGATTGTATAAAATGTAGGACATCCCGCTGGAAGTCAAAATCTTATGGAACACCATCCTCCGTTCTACAGAATGTAATATGGAAATTTCCATTGATCCCTAGACTCCAGAATCTTTTTATGTCTGATGAAATATCAATAAAAATGAGATGGCATGATACCGAGGGAAATAAGACTAATGATGAGTTGGTTCATCCTGCAGATGGATTTTCATGGCAGAGATTTGATGCTTGACATCCTGATTTTGCAGCTGACGTGCGTAATGTGAGGGTGGGTCTTTCATGTGACAGTTTTAATCCGTTTGGTAAGATGCTTACTTCGCACAACACATGGCCAGGTTTTATACACATTTATAATCATACCCCATATTTGTGTATGAAAAAACATTTCACTTTCATGATTATACTCATATCTGGTCCTTCTGATCCCGACATTGATATTGATGCATACAAGCAACCTTTAAAAAAAGAGTTGAAACTTCTTTGGGATGTGGGTGTGCGCACATATGATGCTCATTCGAAAGACATATTTCATATGCGTGTTGTGGTTATGTGGACGATAAATGATTTTTTAGGTTATGCAATGATGTATGCATGGAGAATGAAGGGAAAAATGTCATGTCCATTTTTTATGAAGAATACACGATCCAGAAGACTGAATCATCGCTGTAGTTTCTGTTTTATGGGATATCGACTATTCTTTCCAAAGGATCATCCATATAGAATTAATCGTCGATGATTTGATAATTCCATAGCGAATGATGATCCACCTCAGCATATGTCTGGAACTAATGTGCTTAATGAATTAAATGATTTCAGTTTTTTGTTCGGGAAGGGTCAAATGAAATCTGGAATGAGAAAGAATGTTTCCACTAAAACCAGCTACAATTAGAGGAAGAGGAGTATATTTTTTGATTTGCTTTATTGGTCAACCAATTATTCAAGTCATTTCATAGATTAAATTCATATTGAAAAGAATATATGTGAAATGTTTCTTTTAGTTATTCTAAATGTCAAGGGGAAGACAAAAGATGATTTACAATCTCTGCGTGACTTGGTGGATTGGGGCATCAGACCAGAATTGCATCTTGTGCGTATCAGTGAAAATAAATGGCAACTTCCATGTGCTTCTTATGTGATAACACCTATGAAAAAAAATCAATTTTTGGAAGTATTAGAGACTATTACAGTTCTTGATGGCTATTCAATCAACATATCTAAACGGGTCAACAGAAGAGAGTTGAAGTTAAAATATTTGAAGACTCATGATTATCACGTTGTACTGCATGAGTTGCTTCCAATAGTAATCCGTCATCTTTTATCCAATAGTGTATGTTTGGATATTATTTGGTGGTGCCATTTGTTTAGAGATCTATGTGATATGAAGTTGTCCAAGTCTTTCTTGCAAAAAATGTTTACAGATGCCCCATTAATTTTGTGTGAGTTAGAGAAAATATTTCCTCCATCATTTTTCACATGCATGTGGCATCTGACTGCCCATATTCCCACTGAAATAATTCTCAGAGGATCTGTTTCTTTTTGTTGGATGTATCCAACTGAACGAAATATGTTCACATTAATGTATTATGTCCGAAACAGAAATCACCCCGAAGGTTCTATCGTGGACGATTACTTGGCTCAAGAATGTATGGATTTATGCTCGATGTATTTGTCTGATCTTACTAAAAGATTGAACAGACCATTGAGAAATGAAGAAGAACAGTATGAAATAATTGAAGCTAGTTTTCCATCACTTCCTCAAATAGGAGAAATTCATGGATCATATACATTGAAGACATTAATACACGAGGAGCGGGAGATGGCACATCGCACAGTTTTGTTCAATTGTGATTTGTTCGATGACTATATCAGGTAACTAAATTGTTTATATATATCTTACATATATATTGTTTAAACTATTCATATTTTTTATCTACAGGGAACATAAAACAATGATAAATAGGAATCATTGTTCTTTATCTTTGAGAAGGAGAGAGACATTGCATAACAAAGAGTTTTCTGCTTGGTTAAAATTGAAGGTAAAAATATTACTATTTAAAATAATTATATCAATACTTAATTAAGTTTAATAGTCATTTATATTGTAGGTATTGAGATTGTCTACTGACTTTGTCTCTGAGGAAATAAGAGCTTTGGCTTTTGATACTAATACCGTGGTTTGTGACTGTAAATCAATTGTTATCAATGGGTACAAATTTATTGTCACTAAATGAGAAAAGAACATGAGAACACAACATCATGGTGTTATGGTTACTACCACAATAGATTGTTATGCTAGTGCATCAGATTGTAGACCGCGATTTAAAAATGTGGGTTATTATGGAGTTGTTGAGAAAATAATAATATTGGATTATTACTCTCATGGACGAGTCACAATGATGAAATGTTATTGGTCTGATTCAATGATGAGAGATGGAATATTTATTGAGGATTGTGGATTTCGAGTAATTAATATTTCTCGCACTCTTGCTACAGAAGAACCACTTGTGTTAGCATCAATGGCTAAAAATGGTTTTTATGTCAAAGACCAACTTCGACCTAAATTTGGTTTCATAGTTGAAGTAATTCCAAGACATATTTTTGGTGATGGTGATGATGGAATTGACACTGTCCCTAGTGACATCAGATCCAATCCATTCATTTCTTTTGATGACTCCAATAGCACAATTGTCAGAGTAGATTGTGAACCTCAAGTTGTGGTTGAAAATATAAAGAATCATTTATCCATGATCTCAATTCTTTTGGTTTACCTTGAGTTGGGTTGTTATGGTTGGTAATATTTAAATTGATATAATATTGATCAAAAATATTTTTTAGTTGACTTGACCATTATGTGAATTTTCAATGTTTATTGGTTACAGTTTTATTTGAATTGCATTTTCTAATTTGGAATTGAACTGTATCCAAACCTAGTCAAACAATATTCCTAACATGGTGAACATTAAAACTTGTATGATTTATTAAATCCATTAAAGCTCATCTAAAACAATTAATAGCTAAATTGCCAATGAATCCCCCTAGTCCCTCATATATTTATTTTTTTGGGTTACACATTAGTTCAATTTTTCTAATTAATTATATATTTGATTTCAAAAGTAGGAAATGCATCCAATTGAAGATAGACGATGGAAAAAATTGATGGAGAACAATCGTCGAATGGCGGAGTTGGGAATTCCATCATTAGTGCATGTAGTGAGTACTTTATTTCAAATTGATATATTTAATGAATATATAATGTCATGTGATTGATTTTTTTGTAAACATTTTTGTAGGATCCACATATACGTCAACAATTATTTGATGAGGAGCCTAGTACTGCTCATAGTACTCAGGCCGGTGGTACGAGGAGGGTTCGTACTAGAGGTGGACGAGCAAAAGCGCGTACCCGACTAGACCCTGACCCTCCCACTGACATGTCATCCTTCCAACATTCTGATACCGGTGTGTCATTAAGGACACATGGGATATTTAGGCCTCCCATGTTTTTGCTACCTTTTGAATCTTTTGGCCCATCATTTTCACATTCCAAGATGATTCGCACTCCCTAGTCATAATCTGTTCAGACAACTGTCCCATCTTCTTTTCCTTCTACTTCTATCTATCTGAGAATCTGTATTCCATCTTCTTCGACTCCTGTTCTACCACAGGATGTTCCATCAGTTTTTCTGGATCTAGCGGCACTCAGAGATCAGACCGGTGTAGGTATATTTATAAAACCCTAACAAATTTCTATAGCAATATTTATTTTCATTATAACATGTTTTAATAAATTTTTTTTTTTCTTTCATTACATATACATCTACTGACTAGAGGCATGGGCGGGGGCGTACACACATGCGTTCGGAGTGGAACCGCCGCACACAGGTTATGGTGGATTATAATGAAGACAACCAAATGTTTGAGAAAACAGGGTAGCAATGTCGGTGTTTTTTGGAGACGCTTTCCAAATACTCCGACATCATTCCATTCATCCCGCTATCATGGAGACATTTTCCACATGAAGTAAAGGATAGAGCTTGAGAATGGATATGGGTAAAAAATATGTTCAATTTAAGTCCATGAATTATTTGTGTATTTATATGAATTAATATTTTGATGTCAGCTTTGATTTAATTTTCCCGATGGTGAGGGTGCACGACCGTAATGTCTAAAGGATTTAGGTTAGATTTGGAGAGCCTACAAGCATGAGTTGTATATTGGCTGGTTGATAGAGATGCCACCGAGTTAGTGGTGGTACCAGTGGTGGATTATTATCCTATAGAGTAGTATCGTCAGATGAATAATCATTGGACGAGTACCCAGTTTAAGGTATTAATTACATTTGAGGTATTTAAATAATAACATTCATGTTTTTCATTAATACTATCTGTCGAATTTTCAAATTTTATTTAGTAATCATCTAGAAAAAATAAAAATAAAATTGATGCCAAAAAATATGTCCACACACTGGGGCGCACTACGATGCCTGATCATGAGAGGAAGCAAGTATGACAATTGGTTATAAGTTTTCTTTATGACTTACACATTATTTTTTTTTCTCAATTATTTTATAGTTTGATAATGTTTTCATGTAACTTTAGTTTTCAATGACATTTTAGAGGTAGATACAAAATATTGAAGGAGGTGTGCCTCGAGCAAAACTGTTTTGCTCGAGTATACAGAAAAAGGATGGAAGTGCTGTAAATGAAGAGACTCACCAGCAGATTGAAAGTTTTAATCTGTTGATTTCATATTTTAGTATCTATTTTGTAACTTAATAATATATTAATATTTGTTATAGGATACTTTAGAGGCCTTTTATTCCCAAGAACCAAACATTTTTTGGCTAACTGATCACTTACATCAGGTTTTGGGAGAGGAGCATCCTGGCAGAGTACGTTGCCGACCTAGGATAGCCCCAACGAGGTACTGACCCTCCTCAGGTACGAGTTGTAGTGCCAACGAGCTATAGAATGTTAGGGCACATGAAGACCATGCTGACAAAAGGACCACAGAGACGATAGAACAGTCTCCTAGGGAAAACAGTGAATTTATGAAATTTATTGAAGTTCTTACGTCCGACACTTCCACTAGAGGCTAGCCCAACATTTGATGAATATATGTCGTCGATACGTTCTATATATAGAGAATTAGTTGTAAGTTCTAGTGGTGGTCAATATGATGTACATGCTGATGATGATGATGGTGAGGAGTCTGATGCGTATGAGGAGGGAGAGGTGGAGGGTGAGGCGGATGGCGAGGGCGAGGCGGAGGGTGAGGGAGAGGAGGAGAGTGAGGAGGGAGAGGACGATGATGGGGACAAGGACGAGGGTGATGATGATGGTGATGATGGTGATGGTGACGATGGTGATGGTGATGTGGGACAAGTTGATCTGTTACATTTTTTACTAATATTACTGAAATTTGAAGTTTAATCTATTCTAGTTATTGGTTTTATTCCGACCTGTAGTATAGTATTGCAGGTGAGGTATTTTTATATATTGCATGTTTTCATGGATGTTAATGTGTTTTAGTGGATGTGTGTTTTTGAACTCCCTGGACAACCCCCCTCCTTCATGGACTCTTAATAGCCCCCACCATCATCCTTGGACCCTGGATAGCCCCCTCGATAGCCCCTCGGACCCCCCCAGACAGCCCACCCACCCTCCCCCCTAGACCCCAAACAACCCCCCGGACAACCCCCAAAATCCTCCTTGGACCCCGGACAGCCCCCAAGATAGCCCCCCGGACAGCCCCCCCCCCCCCCCCCCACCATCCTCCTCGGTACCCAGTCATCCCCCCGAATAGCCCCCCGGACACCCTCCCAGATAGCCCCCCAGACAGTCCCCCCACCCTCTTCCCTGGACCCCGGACAGCCCCTCGAACAACCCCCCAGACAACCACCCGGACAGCCCCCCCACCCTCTTCCTTGGACCCTTGAAAACCCCCCGAACACCCCCTACACAGCCCCCCACCCTCATCCTTGGTCCCCGAAAAGCCCCCCACCCTCCTCCTTGGACTCTGGAATACCCCCCGAACACCCCCCGGACAGCCCCCCGCAGAGCCCCCCCACCCTCATCCTTGGTCCTCGGACAGCCGGACACCCACCAGACAACCCCCCAGACAGCCCCCCGGACAGCCCCCGGACAGCCCCCCACAGAGCCCCCCCACCCTCAGCCTTGGTCCTCAGACAGTCGGACACCCACCAGAAATCCCCCCAGACAGCCCCCCCGGACAGCACCCCTGGAGAGCCCCCCACCCTCCTTGATTTCATTTAATTCTAGAAAATCTATAATATATATTTTATTTATTGTCATCATGATAATCAATGTAAATCACATTTACACATCTAATCAATATCATATATTCTATGTATGTTATAAAAGGGAAGTATTCATTGGGCAAGGCATTGTTAGCTCTAAAATGTTTCATAGCATGATAAACTAAAATCTAATCCATACTAAGAATGATATAAAAATATTCTATATGAATTTCCACAAGATTTTAAGTAAATACCATTCCACTAATAGACACATGAGGATTTTCATAGATCATGTTTACCTTAATATTTCCACAAGGATTTTTAGTAAAAGTTTTATCATCTATTAATTTTCTAATATTATAATTTTAAATGTAAATTTTTCATAAATAAATTAATTTATAGACCCATATTCAAATAGTGTATTTGAATAATGTGAATAAAAAACTAACATACCAATCTAACTATGTCTCTTTTGTTTAAAATGGACATGATTATAAGTGAAAAGAACAACTGACCTATGGAAAACTAACCAAACGCATTCATATTCTATTGATAATTTATCACAATGATCCATGGGTCACATGTGACGTGTACAAGCCAACCTGCGCTCAATCTGAGTCGCGATGTGGCCGGGATCAGTCTATGTGTATCTATTTTGTTTAAAATGGAAAACATTTTAAGTACATACAGAAATTTGACCAAACACATATTAAATGTGTTGATGATTTAGGACAATGATCCATGGGACATATGTGACATGTAAGAGTCATCCTCACCTCAATCCGAGGCGCGGTGTGGCCGACACCATTCACAGTGTCTCTCTTTTGTTTAAAATGGACCGGATTATAAGTGAAAATAACAACTAGCATACAGAAAACTAACAAAACGCATTCTGAATCTATTGATAATTTATCACAACGATCCATGGGTCATTTGTGACATATACAAGACAACCCAGGATCAGTCTGAGTCGCGGTGTGGCCGGGATCAGTCTAAGTGTCTCTGTTTTGTTTAAAATGGACAACATTTTAAGTGAAAAGCACCAACTGGCATATGAAAAACTGACCAAACGCATTCAGAATGTGTCGATACATTAGCACAACGATCCATGGATCATATGTGACATGTACGAGTCAACCCCGCCTCAATAAAAGATGTGGTGTGGCCGACACCACTATAACTGTGTCTCATTTGTGTCAAATGGATAGGATTATAAGTCAAAAGAACAACTGGCATACGGAAAACTGACCAACCAGATTTTGATTGTGTTGATACTTTAGCACAATGATCCATGGGTCATATGTGACATGTAGGAGCCAACCTGGGCTCAATCCGAGTCGCGGTGTGTCCAGGATCTGTCTATGTGTCTCTCTTCTGTTTAAAATGGACAATATTTTAAGTACATATGGAAAAACAACCAAATACATTCAGTTTCTGTTGAAACATTAGGAGAATGATCCATGGGTCATATGTGATGTGTAATAATCATCCCTGCCTCAATCTGAGATGCAGTATGGCCGAAACCACTCAAAGGGTCTATCTTTTGTTTCAAAAGGACATCATTTTAAGTGAAAAACATCAACTGGCATACGGAAAACTGACCAAATGCATTTGGATTGTGTTGATACTTTCGAAAAACTATCCATGTGTCATTTATGACATGTACGAGTCATACCCTCCTCAATACAAGACACGGTGTGGCCGACACTACTCTAACTCTGTCACTTTTGATTAAAATGAACAGGATTATAAGTGAAAAGAATAACTGGCATATGGAAGACCGACCAAATGCATTCGGATTCTATTGATAATTTATCAGAACAATCCATGGGTCATATGTGACGAGTACAAGCCAACCCGGGCTGAATCCGAGCCACGGTGTGGCCGGGATCAGTCTATGTGTCTCTCATTTGTTTAAAATGGAAAACATTTTTAGTACATACAGAAAACTGACCAAATGCATTCGATTTCCATTGAAACTTTAGAAGAATGATATATGGGTCATATGTGATGTGTACGAATTAACCCCGCCTCATTCTGAGATGCGATGTGGCCGACACCACACAAAGTGTTTGTCTTTTGTATCTAAAGGACATCATTTTAAGTGAAAAACATCAACCAACATATGGAAAATCAACCAAACGCATTCTTATTGTGTCGATACGTTAGCAAAATGATCCATGGGTCATATTTGACCTGTAAGACTCAACCCCATCTCAATACGGGGCGCGGTGTGGCTGACACCACTCTAACTGTGTCTCTTTTGTTTAAAATGGAGAGGATTATAAGTGATAAGAACAACTGGCATATGAAAAACCGACCAAACGAATTCTTAATCTGTTGATAATTTATCACAACGATCCATGGGTCATATGTGACGTTTACGAGAAAAACCGGGCTCAATCTGAGTCGCGGTGTGGCTGGGATCATTCTAAGTGTCTCCCTTTTGTTTAAAATGAACAAAATTTTAATTACATATGGAAAACTGACCAAGAAAATTCTGTCTTCATTGAAGCTATAGGAGAACGATCCATGGGTCATGTGGGATGTGTATGAATAAACCTCGCCTCAATCTAAGACGCGGTGTGGCAAGCACCACTCAACGTCTCTATCTTTTGTTTCCAAAGGACACAATTTTTAGTAAAAAAACATCAACTGGCATATGGAAAACCGACCAAATGGATTTGTATTGTGTTGATACTTTAGGACAATGATCCATCGGTCATTTGAGATGTGTACGAGTCAACCAGTCTAAATCTGAGACGCGGTGTGGCCGACACCGCTCTAATTGTATCTCCTTTGTTTAAAATGGAAAAGATTATATGAGAAAAGAAAAACTAGCATACAGAAAACCGACCAAATGCATTCGGAATCTATTTTTAATTTATCAAAAATATACATGGGTCATATGAGACGTGCAGGAGTCAACACCGCCTCAATCCGAGGCCCGGTGTGGCAGAGATCAATCAAAGTGGCTCTCTTTTGTTTAAAATGGACAACATTTTTTATGTACATATGGAAACCTGACCAATCAGATTTTGATTGTGTTGATACTTTAGAAAAATGATCCATGGGTCATATGTGACGTGTATGAGCCAACCCGGGCTCAATCGGAGTAATGGTGTGGTCGGGATCAGTCTAAGTGTCTCTCTTTTTTGTTTAAAATGGACAACATTTTACGTACATATGGAAAACTGAACAAATGCATTCGGTTTCCATTGAAACATTAGGAGAACGATCCAAGGGTCTTATGTGATGTGTACGAATTAACCCCACCTCAATCTGAGACGTGTTGTGACCAGAACCACTCAAAGTGTCTGTCTTTTGTTTCAAAAGGACATATTTTTAAGTGATAAACAACAACTCGCATACGAAAAAAGACAAAACTCATTAGGATTGTATCAATATATTAGCACAATGATCCATGGGTCATATGAGACGTGTACGAGTCAACCACATCTAAATAAAATATGCGGTGTGGCCGACACCACTCTAACTATGTCTCTTTTGTTTAAAATGGACATGATTATATGTGAAATGAACAACTGGCATACAGAAAACCTACCATAAGCATTTGAAATGTGTTGATTCTTTAGGAAAATGATCCATGGGTCATATGTGACGTGTACAAGTCAAACACTCCTTAATTTGAGGCACGGTGTGGCCGAGATCACTCTATGTGGCTCTTTTTTGTTTAAAATTGACAACATTATAAGTACATGTGGAAAACCGACCAAAGGCATTTGGTTTCCATTGAAACGTTAGGAGAACGATCCATGGGTCATATGTGATGTGTATGAATAAAAATCGACTAAATATGAGACACGGTGTGGCCGGTACAACTCAATGTGTCTGTCTTTTGTTTCAAAAGGACATCATTTTATGTGAAAAACATCAACTGGCATACAGAAAACCAACCAAACGCATTCAGATTGTGTTGATACATTAGGACCATGATTCATGGGTCATTTGAGACGTGTAAGTGTCAACCCCGTTTAAATCAGAGATGTGGTGTGGCTGGTACCCCTCTAAATGTGTCTCTTTTGTTTAATATGGATAGGATTATAAGTGGAAAGAACAACTAGCATACGGAAAACTGACCAAACGCATTCTGAATCTATTGATAATTTATCACAATGATCCATGGGTCATATGTGACGTGTACGGACCAACCCGGGCTCAATCTGAGTCATGGTGTGGCCGAGATTAGTCTAAGTGTCTCTATATTGTTTAAAAATGACAACATTTTATGTACATATAGAAAACCGACCAAACACATTCGGGTTCCTTTGAATATTTTGGAGAAAAAACCATGGGTCATATGTGGCGTGTATGAGTCATCCTCACCTCTATCTGAGGTGCGGTGTTTCCGACACCACTCAAAGTCTCTCTTGTGTTTAAAATTGACTTCATTTTAAGTGAAAACAACAACTAGCATACAGAAAACTGACCAAATGGATTCTGATTGTGTTGATACTCTATCACAATGATCCATGGGTCATATGTGACGTGTAAGAGTAAACCCCGCTTCAATCTGAGAAGCGGTATGGCTGACACCGTTCATAGTGGCTCTCTTTTGTTTAAAATGGACATCATTTTAAGTGAAAACAACAACTGACATACGCAAAAATGGCCAAATGCAATCAAAATGTGTTGATGCTTTAGGACAGTGATCCGTGGGTCATATGTGACATGTATGAGTCACCGTCTCCTTAATCTAAGGCACGGTGTGGCCGAGATCACTCTACGTGGCTCTCTTTTGTTTTAAATGGACAACATTTTAAGTACATACGAAAACTTGACCAAACATATTCTGATTTTTTTGATAAATTAATACAATGATCCATGTGTCATTTTTGACATCTACAAATCAACCTTGCCTCAATCTGAGACGTGGTGTGGCTGGAACCACTCAAAGTGTCTATCTTTTGTTTCAAAAGGACATCATTTTAAGTGAAAAACATCAACTGGCATACGGAAAACCAATCAAACGCTTTCCGAATATGTTGATACTTTAGGACAATGATCGATGGGTCATTTGTGACGTGTACGAGTTAACCTCACATCAATCCGAAGCATAGTGTGGCTTGTATCACTCCAGGTGTATGTATTTTGTTTAAAATAGACATCATTTAAGTTAAAAATATATGGTATATAAAAAACTGATCAAATTATGAATTTAATTCCAGATTACACATTTAATTGTCATCTAAATTTTAAATTGAATTCTAAATGAATTATGTATGTTTATAATTACGTTATGAATTCTAATTTAATTATAGATGTGTATAGTTCCAGGATGCATTATATATTAAATGTGTATAAATTTTTTCTCTATATGTATGTGTTAGTTGGTTATTGCAGGTACAATAATTGTATATGTATGTGTTAGTTTATTGAAGGTATAATAATTGGATTGAAAATGAGAGGGAAAGAAAAAAATGAGGCCTGTTGTGCAAATTTCAGAGCTGCTGTGCAAATTGGAGGTTGGTGTGCAATTTGCACAGTATAGGCTCTGCCAACGGTTTCAAACCATTGGCATAGCATGTCTGATTCTTTTTTACCAACGGTTCAACGAACCGTTGGAAAAAACTCATTCAAAACGGTTTATAAATCATTGGTAAATAGGAGAGTCATTGGGCTTTCCCAACGGTTCAAGCCAAACCGTTGGAAAAAACTATCCCAACGGTTTGGCACAACCGTTGGGATATGTTAAATTTTCCCCACCCTATCCCAACCGTTCACTGTAAACCATTTGGAAAATCTTTCCCAACGGCTTACTTCCATATGGTTTGCAGAACCATTTGTATAACATATACCAAAGGTTATATAGCCTTTCTCAACGGTTCAGAACCATTGGGGAAGACTGTATTTCTCGTAGAGTAATTTCAATTTTAAATAAAAAGACACACAATGGGTGATACCAGTCACTTGTTAGTTTTTCTCAATTTTGAGTAGGTTAGTTTCTATAATACCAACTATATTTACCCAAATATTTCATAGATATATATAACATCTTATTAGATTAATATTCCTTACATAACATAATGATCCATTCCAAAATAATTTAGGACTAATGCTTTTGGAAATATGAAAACATAAATAACTAGTTCATAAGAGTCTCTCATTAAGTTTTTATTTACTAGAAACCTTCTTAGACATAAAATTTTAAAAACCATTATTAATAACCTAAGGATATGAAACATAATAAATGGTGATCATAGATGTTCAATAAGTGTAAAAAAATGAGATATCAATTATAATACAAGGATAACATGAGAATAAAGATGTTAGAAGGTGATATTAGCGCTATAGATTCATACATTTCCACTACTGCAAACAATGTTTTTTATGTCAGTTATTTTTTATTTTTTTACATCAGTTTTTAGCTTAAATTGTTAAAAGAGACATTATAAATATTTTTTTATGTCGGTTATTTTAAAACTAATGTAAAAAAGCATAAATCAGAATAGTTTTTCACGTCGGTTCCTAAATAACTGATGTGAAAAACCCTTCAAAGGCTCGATTTATCACATCGGTTATTTAATAATTGTCATGGTATATAGTTTTTCATGTCAGTTATTAAATAACTGACGTGATAAATCAAAACTCTGAAGGGTTTTTCACGTCCGTTCCTAAATAACTGACGTGGAAAATTATATACGATGTTGGTTATGTAATAGCCAAAGTAATAAAATATACCAATTCATTTATTATGTCAGTTATAAAATTACCGATGTAAAAACTTTTTTTTTAATAAAACAGCAAACCATTACTATGATCTGCCAACGTAGACCTGAAATAAGAAGAAACTAGACCAAAAGACAACCAAAACCATACAAGAATCTATAACAGAAAAACATTAGAACTAGTCAAAAATAAGAAGAACCCAGGAAAAATTAAATATTTACATATATAACATTCAAAACATACAATTTCAACTATGAACATAAATCTAACCAAATCAACTACCAAATACAAAATTATAATTACAATATTCAAAATTACATTTTACACTACAAACAAACTAAAATCCAATCAAACCTATAAATAAATTTGACTATTCCACTTGTAATTGTTCAAACTCTTGATAACTATAGGGTTTAGGATCATAAAATAGCTACAAATTAAAATGAATGTAGTTAACATGTATAATGAATAAATCAAATGAAATATTATGGAAAAGTTTAAAAGGAAATATAACCTGGTCATAGTTCATTATTATTCCAGTCATAATTATTTCATATATAAATCTTAACATATAATATCCTCATTCAATTATGCCTTATTGTTCATGAATATTCTATTTAAATGAGTGTTAATTCAAAATATCATTTTTATGTAATACATCAAAAAGTACAAATTATAATTGGGTATTTACCTTTAATTTTACATATTTAATCTTGGAACTCATTTTCTTTGTATTTTATCTAATGTATTCCCATACCCTTTTTGAAAATAAAATGAATTGGTTAAATTTAAAATTTATTATAATATAACTAACTATTTATAAATTGAAACTTTCTTTTCCAACATATTCTTAAAACTTCCCCGCACATCGCCATGGAAAGAGCATATCCAATAATGTGTTTTCTCCTGTGAAAAAAACACCTAACGTCCAATGTTTACTAAGATGAATGAAAATTTAAGGTTAGTAGTTTTTTATATTTAAATATAAAGAATAATTTTCGAGATATATATTTCGTAACTCTCACAAAAAGGCATCATCCCACACTGTGTGATTATATTTTGTTCAAATATATCGGTAATATAATGTGTTATTTGTTCCTCGTCCAATGAATGTGCTTTAGGGGAAATAATATATAGGTCTATGAATCCATATACATATGTTCTCTCATTCTTCAAACAAATGTTATAAAGATACCTAATAAAAAACAGACACAAGTATACATTTTTAATAAATATAATGCAGGGAAAGGTGTTAAGACATACATGGAAAACATATGCACCACATTAATGCCCAAGCTATCTTTAGTAACAAGATTCATGAAATCATTTTTCACAATCCAAACATTTATTACATGTCCACAAAAATGAGCATCCATTGGAATCTAAAAATGATCTGCCAACAAATTTGAATATCTTGACAATCTGTCAAGAATACTAGAATCTATATCTGATGTCATATCCATTTTTATTTTTTGTTGTATATATAATATTTCTTTACCTTTGAAGTGTTACTATAAATAAATAGAAAAATATATTAGTTTTCAAATGTTATAACAACTTTAATAAAATATTAAAATAAAACATATAACATACATACATCTATGGTAATGAGTCGCATAAGTTTGGATGGCCAAACTAAAAAGTGGATGATACTATGTTCAACTTTTGTCACCTCTTTTGTAGGTAATGGAACATGAGATGATCTATCTATAATATCATAGACAGTGACCCAATGATTCTATACATCTAGCTTTTGATGATGAACTATATGTTCTATACAATATACCATCCCATATAAAACTACATGATGGTGAGGATCATCAATATACAACTCACAATATGTAGGAAGATGTGGTGGAAGAGTAGGATAATAAATGGGGTCTGTAGGCTGAGGTGGGAGAGTGGGAGCTACTGGAGATGGTGGATGATAAATAATGAGGTCTGTAGGGGGATGTAGAAGAGTGGGAGCTGCAATCTAAAATTGTCTATGCATGTCTGCAAACATGGACTATATTGACGCTCAAATATTTTCCTCTATCGTCTCATTAATAGTATGAACGTCAGACTCCAATGATTCTATTTTTTTATAAACACCCTCAATGGAATAAGTTAATGAATATGGAATCACTTTTCTTACCTATACACTCATCGAAAATCCTCGTACATGACCGGGGCGTTCGTGATTTCCCAATGATGTAGATAAAATATCTTTCCTCCCAGCAGCTGTAAATACCCCCTATGAGCTCTGCTCCTCAAGATAATCTTGTATTAATTAATTTGACATTTATATAATGATTCAAATTATATAAAGAATATAATTATCTTAAATAAATAAAATAAATATCTTAAAATACTCTTAGCTACGATTCTAGATTATTCCGAAAGATATTGCCCCCTTTTCCCATCCAAGATCTCTTCCATTTTTCATGTTTAGATGGAGGGGATAGAGGGAAATCCTCTCCAAATATTTAAGACTCAGCTCTCAGTATTTGTAATTTTTCCACCATCATTTGTTCTTCCAATAATGTATACTCTCCCCAAGATAAACTATGAGGGTATACATTTTTAGATTGGATCTCCTAATGAGATATACTTGGTTATTGTAAATTAAGAATGAGAAACCATTAACAAAACATTAATAATATCATTCATATAAGAAATCATATAATAGTTTTCATTTCCATTACCAAAAATGAATCATTTCTTCTACTTTAAAAAAATTGTCTCCATGTGTCTTCATTTATTAAAGGATATATATGACATGGATTTTCATGATTCCTATGACCAAAAATGAAATCAGATGTGAGGGTTGATTTAAAATCCATCCATCTCCTAGAAGCCATCAATAAAAATATTCTCCTGACTTCTCCAGTGTTAGGAATATCAAATGTCATCTGATAAAGAATAAGTAAAACAAATTATACTAGAAACATTTAAATATTAGTCAAACAATAGAAAAAGATCATACCATGATTTTCTCCCACAAATATGATATTATTTATTTTTTCCACACTTCTCCAATCATCATACAAATTTCTTACTTTGTTTTTACCCTCAGTTGATAAAAAACTCTTAAAATCTTTTGCATTTGGACGTCTAGTAATATCATTCTCATCAAACTCAATGAGTATCATCTAGTCCTAGCTATGGGAATGTGATAATTTTGTTAAATGTGTGCAGCCACGTTTAGAAACTCTTGAAATCGTCTTTTTCATTATGGGAGACCAAGAGGAATATTGGGGAACATCAAGAGGAACATGTGAATGTTCTTCCCCAAAGGTATGACCATGATGATCATCTCCAAAATCATGTGGTTGATAAACTTATTGATATATCATTATCCTTAAAATCAAAAAAGCAAACATTAGTTCACAAATATAAAACATCAAATAGTATAATACCAATGTAAACAAAAAATGGAAAACTAAACTATGTTATATAATAGTAAACATGGTAAATATGGTAGGCATGTAAAACAATGGAAAATATGGTAATCATGGTAAACATGGTAGTGTAATTTTCATTCAAAAAAATCAAAAAATATATAAGTTACATGATGTTAAACTATTGTAAACTATGGTAAACATGGTAAACATAGGAAACATGGTAAAAATGGTAAACATGATAAATTTATTTTCATTAAACAAAATCAATAAATATAAAAGTTATGTAATGGTAAACATGATAATATAAACTAAAAAAAATTAAAATAAACAATAATTTCTACTTATTTGTTTTAATACACATTTTAATAAAGTAAAAAATTACAATATCTAACGTTTTATGAAAATAATAAATGTAAACAATAAATAAAAATGTGTTACATGTAATATTAGGAATACATAAATGGATTTTTTTCCCTAATCCCATCTTCATGATAATTCCTTATGGCACAAACCATGTCTTCAATATGATCATCATTATTTTCCACTAATCTTTCCATGGAAGTAGGGATGTCACATAAATCAGCATCTTCATCAAGTTGATCCTCACCAACATATTGTTTTTTCCCTTGTCAAACAAGAGAACACTACATATGTCATTGATAAACTATATAGAAAATCTATTTTTCATGTGTTTTCATTATAAAAGAATCTATTGTGCCTTCTAATCTATTCATATTACCAACTATCATTCCAAATTCATTATGTTTGACAATGTTGTTACCGATAAACCATTTTCAGTTAAAAACTGGAACTTTGATTTTAAAGTAATAAGCTTCACATATTTCTTCAATGATTCCATAATATGCACTTGATGCAGAAATTGGGTTTTTGTCTTTAGAACTCAAAAAATGAATTGCCTCTGCAAACAACAATACACTACTATTTTGAACTGCACTTTTATTGTCCTAATCTTTCGTATTTAATGTATATCCATTAATGTCATACCCAGGTCATGTTATCATATTTAAACTTAGACCACCCACTAACCATCTTAATGTCTCTGATACATCTGATCTACCATGTAAGGTATTTTTAAACCATTGGATTTTTTTTTATTGTGCTCATTCAAAATCCACATTTCTTTCTTCTTTGGATGACATTGTTTAAACACATTAATATGAAATGTGATATGCAGTTTAGCATTAGCTATGTTATTCAAGATGTATAATTCCACCTTCTTCATCTGTTTAGCTAATAATGATTTGACTTTCAAGCCACAAATCCTATTTCCCTTATTATTAACTCATTTATGGTGAGATGGAGGAGAATATATGTGCTCTGTTGTAGCCTTGTAGCTCATACATAACTTCACAACCTACTCAAAAATATAATTTTCAATAATTGAGGCTTTTGGTCGTAATGGATTCTTAACAAACCCCATCAATATTATTATATACCTTTCAAAAGGATACATCCAATGAAGATATACAGGTCCATAAAGATATATTTCTCAAAACAGATAAACCATTAAATTCACTATTATATCAAAAAAAGATAGAGGAAAATACATTTCCAATTGAAAAAGTATATAAATTTCATCCTTTTCCAAAATTTTCAAAGCAATCACATTGACCACCATATTACAAATTGAATTGAAAAAATAACACAGCTTCATTATAGTATTTCTAACATGAATGGATAATATTCCATGCAATGAAACAGGTAGAATTTGTTGCATTAAGATGTGTCAATCATGATATTTCATACCTATCAAATTCAAATCCTTAAAGGTGACAATTTTTTTACATTTGAAGAATAAACTTGAGAGAGTTTGATATCATAATGAAACTGAAAAAATCTAATTTTCTTCGTCTAGGATAATGTATGACAAAATAGAGGAAGAAATGTCTGTCTTCTATTAGGAGTGGTAGGAAACTCCAAATGTATTCCCATTGATAGTAAGTCTAATCTTGCATTAAAACCATCTTTATTCATTCCTTTAATATCTAGCAATATACCATTCAATATTTCATAGATATTCTTCTCCACGTTCAGGATATCAATATTATTTTTCACTTCATGGACTCTCCAATATGGTAACTCAAAAAATATTGACCTTTTCAACCAAATATGTATATCATTACCATATATTTGTGTATTTAACAATGTCACATAAAATTTTCACACCCTCTCAAAATACACATCAAATGATGAAGGTTTTGGAGAAATATAAAATACTTGTGATCCATTGAATGCCTTTTTTATCATTGTATAGGGGTGATCCATAGACAAAACTTTTGATGAACCATTTATACTATTTTCCTCCCATGATGAAATTTACAATATGAAGTCTGTTTATTGCAAATTGGACATGCTTGATTCCCCTTAACAATATATCCAAACCAATTTCCACACATTGGAATGTCATTTATAGTGAACATAATCATTGCATGAAGTTAAAAATATTCCATTTTATAACAATAATACACCCTAATACCATCCTCCCATAAAATTTTTAAATCATCAATCAGCGGTGAAAAGAAAAAATCAATATAATTTCCGAGTTTATTCAGACCAGAGATCATTATAATCAACATGACATATTTTCACTTCATACAAACTTCAAGTGAGAAGATGTAAATTACAAATAAAATAGGCCATGAACTATGTGTGCTACTGATGGTTAGGTATGGATTCATTCCATCTATGCACAACCCAAGTCTGAGATTTCTAATTTCATTTCCAAATATAGGATATTGCTCATAAATTTTATTCCATTGTGGACAATAAAATGGGTGACGTATTTTTCCATCACATATCCTCTCATAAACATTACATATTAACCTTTTTTCATCATGTGAATTAGAAAATAAATTTTTCAGATGATGAATTATAGAAGGATACCAATATAACTTGGCATGGATCTCTATAATCTTTATATGAGCCTGTGATTTTTCTTTCAACTTATACTGTGATGTCCCACATTTAAGACAATCTGGATAAAATTCATATTCCTTCCTATATATCATAAAATCATTCAGACATGCATGTATTTTCATGTAACCCCATCCCATCGGGCATAATATTTTCTTGGCCTTATAATGTGAATCTAGAATATCGTTGCCTTTTGGAAGAATTTATTTCAACAATTATAGACGATTTGTAAAACTTATGTCACTCCATCCATGTTTCACCTTCGGGTTAATCAATCGTAACACTACCGAAAAAACCGTAAAATCCATAAAACCACGATACAATGGTTTTTCATCATCACTATATAGACATGAAACTACCAGTTCTATCTCAATATGTTATTCTATAATATCACGAATCATTTCTTAAATTCCATCGGAGTTACCATCTTGCCATTCATTATCATCAGTAGATCTGAAATTATTTCTAGTTTCACCATGCCAAATACAAGGGCTGTAAGATGGATTAAAACCATGACAAATCAAATTATATTTTATCACTCTACTTTTCCACTTATTCATATTCAAACATTTCAGGAATGGACCGAAAAAATGTCGCTGCTTGGAACATTTCATTTAGAAAATTCCAAAAAGGCATCAAAACCTTCCTCATATTCATTATTCATTCGATGTGCCATAATTCAACATTGACTCAATATTAAATATAACTAATATAAAAATTATACATCATGTTAAGATAATAAATTTTTATATTTATATGGATAATATCATAATTTGAATGTAAAACAATTTTGGAATATAAAACAAATATATTCTTATTTGAAAAATATATGCATGGAAATGATTTCAAAAATTAAATATAGTTAGATATAACAGTTTTATATTCCTATGAAAATCATTTTAGGATTATATATATCTCATATGGATCATGATAATAAAGTATAAATTCATCTTGGATCCTTTCTTCTTAAGGTATACAAAGAATAAATCCTTGTGCAACTAGATACCAAATTCACCCTTCATTAAACAAGACATATGATGTTTAAAAATGAAAATATGTATACATTCACTACTAAAAATTACACCTATACCAATGATTTAAAACCATTAGAATAACACCAGAAATCATTGGGATAGAATATCCCAATGGTTTCACACACCATTGGGACAACCCCCCCCAACCCCTGGACAACCCCCATCGCCTGGTCACCGCCACCCCTAGACACCCCATACCCCCTTGGACAGCCCCATCACCCCTGGATATCATCCCCACCCATAGACACCCATACGACTTTAGACCTCCCCTCACACCCCTAGACACCACCCCATCCCCTTGGACACCCTTACCCCCTTGGACAGCCCCCACCCCCTAGGCACCCCCACCCCTTGTAGAGCCCCCCACCCCCTGGACACCCCCACTACCTAGACACCCCCACCCCCATGGACAACCCCCAACCCCCTAGACACCCCCATCCCTTGGACAACCCCCACCCCCTAAACACCACCAAACCATTGGGGAACCCCTACCCCCTGGACACCCCACCCCCTAGACAACCCCCATCCCCCTGGACAGCCCCACCCCTAGACACCCCCACCCCTGGACACCCCTACCCCCTTGGACAGCCCCCTCACCCCCTTGACACCACCCCCACCCCCTTGACACCTCCAACCCATTGGAAATCCCCATCACCCCCTAGACACCACCCCACCCCCCTTGGAAACCCCTTGGACACCCCCTTGGACAACCCCACACCCTGGACAACACCCCACCCCCTGGACATCCCCACCCACTGGACACCCCCACCCCCTCGACACCCCTACCCCCTTGGACAACCCCTCACCCCTGGATACCACCCCAACCCATGGACACTCATACCCCTTTGGACAACCCCCCTCACCCCCTGGACACCACCCCCACCCCCTTAGACACCCCTAGACACCCCCACCCCCTTGGACAACCCCCGCCCCCCTAGACACCCCCACCCCTGGACACCCCCACCCCTTGGACACCCCCACCCCCATGGAAAACCCCCCAACCCCCTGGACAGCCTCCAAACCCAGGACACCCCCACCCCCGGGACACCCCCACCTCCTGGACACCCAAAACCCCGTGGACAACCCCTCAACCCTGGACACCACCCCAACCCCCTAGACACCCTCTACACCCTTGGACATCCCCCGCACCCCCATGGACACCACCCCACCCCTGGACCCCCTACCCCCTTGGATATCCCCCTCACCCCCGGGACACCACCCCCACCCCCTTGGACACCAACTGGAAACCCCCACCCCATTGGAAAACCCCCACCCCCTATACAACTCCACCCCCTGGACAGCCCCCACCCCATGGACACCCTTACCCCCTTGGACAACCCCCTCACCCCTTGGACACCACCCCCTAGAAACTACCTACCCCTTGAAATCCCCCTAACTCTACTGGACACCATCCCCATCCCATTAGAAACCCTATAGATACCACCACCTCCTTGGAAAAACCCCAAGACCTCGATAACCCCCACCCCCTGGACACCCCCACCCCCTAGACACCCCCACCCCCACACACATGAAAGTACACGCACACACACACGATAGAACACACATGGTAGCAAAAAAAAATGTATAACTTTCATGATATCACTACCATGGTTTATTTTACCAGAAAAGAATTTGTCATGGTATAGAAGAACACAATGAAAGTTACCATGTTAGAAATAACAAAGATATAAAAATAACGTCTCAAAATTAAAGTTTAGGGAATCGTGAAAAATAAAAAATGAAACTGAGCATGTGAGGTTTACTTGAGTGTTACGAGTCAACCTTATAGATCTGGTGATAATTAAGATGATGAGTGATGTTGATAAAACTATGTTGGATGGAACAGCTTTGAAGAATCCTTTCTATGTTTTCTACGCGAGAGAGATGAATCACAGGTCGCCCGATCAAATAAAATAGAATGATAGAATACAGGGCGTGATAAATAATTTAAAAGCTTTATCACATTGGTTATTTAATAACAGACCTGGTAAACTGTTTTTTATGTTTATAACATTAGTTATTTAATGAACAATGTAGAAAATCCTTTATCACGCCGCTTATTTTATAATCGACCTGATAAATTGATGAGATTTGATTTATCATGATTGTTATAAAATAATCAGCATGATAAATCGCCCATATTTGATCTTTCACATCGTTTATGAAATAATAAATGTGATAAATCTAATCTCTGTATTTTTAACATCATTTATTTTATAACCGATGTAACAAACTAATTCATGTTGATTTATCACGTTGGTTATTTTATAACTGACATGATAAACCAATTTTTACAGCTTTACACATCGGTTATATAAAACCTATGAGAAAAATGTAGATGTGTTAAACGTTTTTTCACAAGTGTGCATATCATAGATCAGAATCATGAGTCATGGATCAAATAATGGAAGTTCAGAAGACATGAATATTAATGGATCAAAGAATATTATAAACTAAAAACATACACTTTGAGTCATACTGAGCACACTATGTATCAAATTGAGGTGCATCTGATTGATATGCAGCTGATTTAGAATATAGATTTCATTTCTAAATTTAATATGAACAATAATAAAAATACATAAATAAATTGGATAGGTTTTCTGTCTTTTTAATATTCAGTCAATAAATTAATTATAATTAAAAAATAGGGTTTGGTACATACTCAATATTAATTGGTGTTATAAATAAAATATTTTTCTATCCCTTCTTTCTAGCTATTAAAGGATGAGAGGAATGTTTGCGGATGGAAAGGATAATATAATGGAATATGTTACTATATAATGGTGGAGGCTGTTTTTTCAATCTCCGAGCATCCGACTAGATTACCCTTTTTACTAAAACCCCTCACCCCCAATGATGATGATAATGATTTTACATAGATAAATGGTTGGAACCTAGTGGAAGTCATGTTTTGGAGGAATATCATTAGAAACGATCAACAATCTGGAGCAGTACCTTGGAGTTACATGACCACTCATGAAGATGACAATGAGGTCTTCAATAGAATAGGCTATCACCAATGTTCTGATATTATTCCAGTAATGAATGGAGGTATCCTACGAGGGACCCAATCCCACTATCCCCTTCACCTAGGAACAATGTGTTGGGGTACCTAAGAAAGGATATCTATAACGTACCCCAACCCCGGAACCGTAGACCCCTAGAGGGATGACACATGTGGATTATTTTTATGGATGTTGTTGTCCAGCTATCCCATTCACCAAGGAATACTTCCCAGGGGTACCCAAGGCAAGAAATATCGAAGGTACCACAACTCCTACACCGGAAATCAAATCTCCATAGGGGTACACAAGCATGGGGATCCCAAACAAACCCTAACTCCCCCAGGGAACCCAATACACATGAATGAACACCCCAACCTGCAATGTACTAGATTTTAGCCAACCTATTCTAATAGGCCAACGATTCTCATAAAAAATACTTCTCCATTGGGCCCCATTTTTAAGAACGGTTTCAATGGAGGGTGGTGTCTAGTCCTCCCCATCACCTGGGAGCACTTTCCTAGGGTGACCAAGTATATCTAGAAGACATACCAATCTGGGAGGTCCTAGTGGAGGTAGAACATGTTTGAGACTGGATGTGTATGTGTCGACGTGTAGGATACACCACAGTACGGTTGCTGTGCAAGGTCATAGCATATGAAGACTGTGGTAGAGGCGGGATGTGGATGTGTGAGCGTATAGGGTAGAGCATGGTATGGGTGCTCTGGGATTTCATAGCAGAGGCAGATTTTGGATGAGGTGGGATGTGGATGTGATGACGTGCATGGTGGTCATGGCGGGGTGGAACGTGGTCACGATGTGCGGTCATGGTAGAGGTGGAATGCAGTTGAGGTGGGGATTCTTTGTGGCTGACCATCATCAGTGCGGTCATGGAGGTCGTGGAATTGAGGTGGAGACAGAACAGGTGTGTGGGTCAGTAGGGCTTTAGCTGTCTGGTGTATAAGATTTTTCTCATGTTCAAATCCATGTGTAGTCAGGGTTGTGTAGGTAGGTGTAGGGTGGTATTACACTATTAAAGTTTGGGGGTGTGCGACTAGCATGGATAAATGGAGGGAGGTGGCGCACGTAGGTGGGGCTTCCTAGAACTAATGAAAGGGGATCAACCACTATTAAAAGAGGTTGGGTCTACCCTTTGATTTACATAACTTTTTTAATTTTTCTAAATTTATCAGTGCTTTTTTTAGCAATGATAAAATGTTCGTTTATCAACGCATTTTTGAGTATTGCTAAAGTGACCCCCTTTCAATAGTTCCTCGACATTGAACGCTTTTTAAGCAGTGATAATGGTTTTTTATCATTGATAAAACTCTGTTTTGTAGTAGTGATTGTGGTTCAGTTTCATATGAGCACATTGAATTTCCCGATCACTGTAATATCTTCAATGTTCATTTCCCTAGTGGTTACGAGAGGGAGATTATTGGGTTATCCTACATCAATTATGAAGGGTTCCAGTGTGTTAAATATATGTATATGGGAAACCATTGCCTCATGGATTGGGGTTAAGAATTCCTAATAATATTTACATAGGAATGGAGTTGTGCATGAAGATACCACACCAACACACCATGACCTATGGTGTAGATATGTTTTTATATTCCTGAATGTAACATAAACAAACCTTTTAAACATCGGTGTAGAAATAATTTATTATTTTTACAATAAAAATGAAATTAAAACAAATATATGTATGCAATTTATTTTTCAGAATTTTTTTAGCATCATTTTAGACACAAAATTGCCTCTTAATATTTTTTAATTCTTCCAAAAATATATTAATAATTTCATATTATATAATACATCAAATTTTCATAAAACATAATTTAAATCAATATCAACAATAAAAATATTACTTCTTGAAAAAAATTAACAATGGTAACATATTTATGCAATAAATTATTGATTTTTTTCGACTAATAGTGTGGATTTTGTGAACATCCTTCACACATGCCCAGACATGATTTTATAATGGTATTTTGACTTAATCCATATCAACAAATCAACTATATTATTTTCATTTTAATAATTTAAATGAAATTTTTTTTTCTAGAATAAAATTGAAGTAATGGAAAATAAATCCCATACTATATATATTATTTAAAAATAATAATTCCTTCCAAAAATCATAGGAAACAATTAATATTTATTGAAAAAAAATATCCCCCTTTCACTTAGAAAATCACAGTTTTATAAATTTCCATTAAAAACTATAATATTCTTAAACTAAAAACAAGCAGTTAAAAATTGAAAATAAATCTACTTTAATTAAATTTTCCTTAAAAACAAATAAATTGATTTTTTTAAAAAATAAATAGATAAACTTCTTTCTAACATAATTTTTAAGGGAAAATGTAGAATATTTATTTTTAATATTATCTTTTTTAATTAAATTTTTTAATTTTTTTGAAAAGGAATTGAGATTTTTTTATATTTTAGATTTAAAATTGGATCATTCAGAAAAGGTAAAATTTTTATTTTACTTAATATCAAAGAAATAAATTTATTTTTAATTCCCAAATACATCAAAAAAATGGATATTTAATTTTTCATTGTTTTAAAATAAAATAATTTATTTTAGTTAAATTTTTAAGAGGAATATTGGGATATTTTTAAATTTTATATGGGATCAATATTTTTTTGATACAATATTTTTGGATTAGGAATATATTATTTTTATTACTCCATATGTAAAAGGGAAATTTTTATTAATTTTTCATAAATAATATTTAGTTTCTTATTTTATATTAATAATAATAATTTTTTTTATTTTTTATGAAATTGTTTGATTTCTTGTAAAAATTTTATTTGAATTTTATTAATGAATAATATTTTTTTATATTTTTTAATAAAAAAATGATTTTTTTAAAATTGAAAGAGAATTTTTGTTGAAAATATCTTTATGAAAAATAGTTTTCTACTTTTTTTAATCCTAAAATTATTAATGGAGAATATGAATTTTCTTTTTAATTTTTTAAATTCTAAAAATATTTTTTTATTTTTTAAAAAACTGATCATCTCTCCTACATGAAATCCATGGTGATATATGGTTGTAATCCCATTATATTATAAATTTATTTCCTCCCTCATCTAGAAACACAACACATACTCATTGGTATTTTAAACACAATGTCTTCAAATCCTAGTCATTTTATTCCTGTATAAGGATATCATTGTCCCAACAAATAAAATTGAATTCCCACTACCACAGATAGACCTTTTAACACAGCGCAAAGAGATTTAACATCGCTAAAAAAATATTTTCGTTGTGAAGGTCATTAAAATGAGAAACCCTTTATCATTATTTTCATTAACACTGATAAATACCATATAGTTGCAATGTGTCATTTGAATAACAACACATTGCACCAAATACACCTGTATGAAAATGCACCAGTGTGAAAATTCATAATTTATGTGAAATAAAATTGTCATTAAAAATATAAAAAATTTATCATATATACATTTCAAACAATATTTTCTACAATTATGTTTTCATTTACTATCTATAAATATTTAAAAACATCAATGCTTAATTTTCTTTGGCACCTGTGATCCCCTCACAAAAATTCCTAATCATGGTATTACCTTTCAAATAGATCACCCCAACCTGAGAAAAATAATTCTTCTTTATAAGAATACAATTCTTATTTTAATAATACTATAAAGAAAGAAATTAAATATAAATATCAAAGAATATATTTTTAAAATTACAATTTAAAATAAAAGGACACACATATATCACTACCACAGAAACAAATTTACACAGCGCCACCCTTTAGCAATGCTCAAAAAATGTGCTAATAAAGGGTTACCATTATTAGCACTAAAAAACCAGTGATTAAAGGATATTTTAACAGTGCTAAAAACACTATTAAAAGTACCCATTAATCAGCATTTTTAGTGATATTAATGATACCCCTTTATCAACGTTCTTTTAGCACTGTTAAAGGGACTCCCTTTATTAGTGCTTTTTTAGAAGCACTAATAAAGGGGGATTTATCAGCGATTATCTACTAGTTCTAATAAATGGTATATTTCAAAAAAAAAATTCCTTAAAAATGACATATATTTTTTAAAATATGTCTTAGCTAAGGCTAAATAGACATTAACAATTACAATATAGGATACTTAGTGAAAATGGATTATAAAATAATTACAAAATATTTTTAATTAATAAGTTACTAATTATTATTGACTAACAGTCAATTATTAGCAATTTGAAGACACAAAAAATAAAAAATGTAATAAAATATCTAAAATATATTGAAAACGTAACATGGATTTAAAAGGGTCATAAATTTTGAGCTGTGTGTCTCTTTTAGCTCTACCACATATCAAATTGAATCTTTCAATGTCATATTCACACTAATTATATGGATGAATCCCCTATTACACATTACAAGTCCCAAAAAGTCCCTAATAGGCCTTTAAAACTGATCTTTTAGTTGGTGTATCCAATTTTTTTAACATTCAATGGACTTACATCCTTGGTTAAGAGGGTAGTTTTTTCCATTTTCAGTGGGGAATAAATTTATTGACTAGTATTACATTCATATTAAGATAAATATTTTCAAATTTTACCATTCTTCATAATTTAGTTTGATTTATAATAAAATATATAATAATATATACATATTTTTTATATATTCACACATAAAAATATAATTTTATAAATATATATGTAAACCTATTTACACGTATATTATATTTATAAATAAATAAACCTTATCTAAATAAAACCTAATATCCATTTTATTTAAAATTAAAATGTATAAAAATGTATATACACATACAATTATTGTATATAAAATGTTCAAATATATAAAAATATATTTGTGTGTGCATTGAAAAACTGAAATATATTTATCTATATACTCTAATTTATGTATATAAATATTAATATATAATATATTTAAATAAATAGAAATCTGTATAATTATATTTATATATTCACAGACATATATAAATAAATAAATATTTATTTATTTGTATGTATGTATTTATAGACACACATAAACACAAAAAACATATTTTATATATGTAATGAAATATATAAATATATAGATAAAAAAATAAAACAAATAATAATATAAAAAAATTGATATATCATAAAATACATAAGAAAACAATATAGGGGAGTGGAAAAGGAGAGATATTTTTAGGTGGAGGTCTCAGTTTCAAAACCCAGTAAAGGCAGAGGTGCACACGAATGAGTGATGCAGGTCCCTAGCATTATTAAAGGGAGGGGGTTTCCTAGAATTTTTAAAGGGGTGGGGAGGATATACAAGCACTATTAAAATTGGGGATTGGGTTCTAATAAAAGGGGGGATGTCCCACCCTCCAATTTGTAGAAAAATAAATTCTTTTTAAGAAAATCTTTTTCTGACTTTTATCAGCGCTAAAAAAAGTGGTGATACAGTTCCCATCTATCAGAACTTCTTTAGAATTGATAAAGGCCCTCTTTTATCGATGGTGATAAAAGGAGACTGTTAGAATTTTTTATTAATGATAAAAGAGACCCCCTTTTAATAGCGTCAAAGATAATAATGTCTTTTTAAATCTGTAAATGCCCATTTTGCGTGCTGTTAAAGGCCATATCTATAGTAGTTGAGTCATACCGACCTTCTGCATCGAATTGATGTGGGGATGATTCCTACAAATCAAAAATTAATTATGGAACATTTTTCTAAAGTATCAAAACTATCTGAATATATATTCATTTCAAATAAATGTAGATAAAAAATAAGGTAAACTAAATATAGGGATCAACAGCAGTATCAGAACTCCTTTTCGATGGTGGGTTTCGGTAGGAATGCACTAGAGATAGTGGAAAATGAAGGCCTCTTCTCATTAAGGTGGATGAATGAAAGAATCAAGACCTAGCGTGATGGTAGGGGATAGAAATGAGGGTCAAACCATACTCAAGGAAGGGGTCAATGACATGAGAGGAAGAACATTCTCTAGTAGGGGATGTTGATTTTTCAGTCAGTTCATCGCCATTATCAGTAGATCTATCAACCTAGTTGATATTCCCAGTGGTTCCCAATAGAAGCTATGGTTTGGGTTTCAAGGTCAGTAGTGAAATGGCAGGATGGATCCCTTGTGGGATTTCAGTCCAAGCCTAATTCTTGGTTTCTCTACCTCATAAATATAAACATTTATAATAAAAAAATACAAAAAATGAACCTAATAATTGTGTCATTATAAAGGTGGGGGATTAACTCCATTATATGGATGGAACTCCATTCCTAAACCGTTTGTAATTCATCACATATACTCCATCATATGATCATTTTATTGATGCTACTCTTGTCCATGATGCTCTTGATGTTGCCTATACTCTTCCTAATCTCTATCTAATCTCTGAACAGCCCCATCCTAAGCTCATATCCTTTCCTCATACTCTACAGAAGTGAAAGATGATGAGCCCATACACACTATGTTTTTTTGTAAGACATTATGGTGAGATAAAATATTTATTATGGTCACCACATTTATTTGGAAATGTCATGGTGACACGTCGTGGTGACACCCTACAAATGATTCCCCATTTAATTTGGTAACATAAATTTAATAAAGGGGAATCCAAAGGAGGGTGAAGGCAGGTCATTAAAGGGGATCTCCAACACCAGTTTTTGTCATCAGATTCAGAAGCAACACATCTTCATCCTTGAATGTAGTATTTTGTGAGGTGTTTCTCCATATTTTGAAAGATATAATTTCTTGTGTGTTTTCTACTTGTAATTGAGGGAGAGAGTGTTTGTACACGCAGTTTACCATAGTGAAATCATTCTATTTTCTTGTAGTTTTTTACCCCTTTATTTTTTGGGGTTTCCACGTTACATATGGTGTTATTTTAATTCCTTAATTTTTCACTTTATATATACCTCAGAATTATCATTGAATTTATTGGACAATTATTTAGGATCCTAACAAGTGGTATCATAGGAACGAGGGTTTGTCCTGAGAAAATTCTGGACCAATGATTTGTCCAAATGGCGGCGAAATACAAGATCAAAAAATTCCTTGGAAATAATTTTTCAATGTGGACAATGAAGATGAAAGAGGTGTTATGGAAGGATAAATGAATAAAGGTGATTAGAGAGAAAATGGTGTGTTTCAAATATGAAAAATTGAGTGACATGGACATGAATTTTATTTAGATAATTTATTTGTCTATGGAAGATGGGGTCATGTCAAGCATTGTGAAGAACAAGATGAAAAAAGAAATTTGGGACACTCTGAAAAATCTGCATAAGGAAAAGTCACTCCATAGTAAAATTTTATTGAAGAGAAAATTATATACTCATCAAATGGTAGGTTCCTCATCGATGACATACCACATAAACACCCTCAATACCCTTTTTCTACAACATACAGTATGTAGCTATAAAATTATGGATGCTAAACATGCAGAGATTCTACTCCAAAGGTTTACACATTCATGTGATCAACTTATCATAAAACTCACTAATAATAGCCTAATGGATATGTTTCCATTCAATGATGTTATAGATACGATTATTAAAGATGAAATTTGGTGCAAGAACAAGGCATACAGACATACTACTTCACACTAAGTTGAATATCTATCAAAGGAAAGAAAAAGAATGATGGAGTGTAGTTCCAATGCGAACCAGAATCGTGGAAGTTATAAATCAAGGAGAAGGAAGCAAAACATAAAATGTTACAATTGCTGTAAGAGGGGAATGGTGGTGAGAATAACTCTCAAGTAAATGTGATGAGTACATCAGGAAATGGATACGTACTAGTCAGTGACGCGCCAATGACTACTAAAAGAAGAAAAAATCTCGAGGATGCATGGATTATTGACTCAGGAGAAAAATTGCACATGAAATCTCTATGGGAATGGTTTGACAAATATGAATATATCCCATATAAACTTTTGTAAATGGTAAATGATCATAAATTGATGATCCTTGGATTTGGAACCATCAAACTGAAGATGCATGATAACATGGTCTAAACGATCCAAGGAGTACACCATGTGGGGGGTCTCAAGATGAAAATTTTGTCCTTGGGAAACAATTTATAATATCAAATGAAAGACTCACACTGAGAATGGAATGATGAATATTGTGAAGGGATCACTTTTGGTGATAAAGGTGTATAAGATCTCAAATAACGTTTATGTGCTTATGGGTGAAGTGTACAAGGAATCAGAGATAGTTTTCTCATCAACTACCTCAATGGAAGAGTTGACGATGTCATGGAATCAAAATATTGGCCATATGTCTGAACGAGGCCTAAATAATCTTGTATATCATGATTTTTTTCCTATGATTATGAATGTATCCCTATAATGTTTTTATGAATTGTTTTTTGAGTAGGTAACACCTGTTGAAGATTGGAACGTCAATGACAAGGAGTAACTAGATCTTAAAGTTGATTCATTCCAAGGTGTGGAAATCAATGGTTGTGTCCCTAGGAGGAGTAAGGTACATTTTATATTTGATTGATGACTATTCTAAGAGATGTTGGGTGTTTCTAATCAAGAGGAAATTGAATATCTTTGAAGTATTCAAAACATTCAAAGTGGAAAATCAGATTGAATCTGAAAATAAGATCAAGTGATTGAGGACTAACCATGGTGGAGAATATACAAGAGACGATTTTGATTCTTTTTTATAAAAGTAATTAATCAAGAGGTAGTTCATGGTGGAATACACTCCATAGCAGAATGGAGGGGTAGAGTATATGAATATAACCTTTTTGGATATAATAAGGGTGATGTTGAAGACTGCAGGAGTTACCAAAACATTCTGGGCAGAAGTAGTAAATATTGCCAACTATGGGATCAATTGATCCCCTACAGTGGAAATTGATATGAATATGCTAATGAACATGTGGAATGGTAAACACGATAATTACTCTCAATTAAATACTTTTTGATGTCATGTATATGCACTATTTCATAGCCAGTAAAGATCGAAGTTGGACTCAAGATCCAGAGAATGTATCTTCTTGGGATACTCTTATAGTGTGAAGGGGTATCATTTTTGGGATCCCGTTGCCTGGAATATTATTATTAGTAGAGATGTCATCTTTTCTGATGACATTGTGATAATGAATATTTTTAAAGACATAGAGAAAGAGAGTACAGAAACTACAATAGTCAAGGTGAAGGATGAAACAAAGGAAGAAACAATTTTTTATGAGGAATTACCAGAGCATGATGATCGGGTACCAGATAATACTAGACTACAATGACCAAATCGCGAGAAAAATTTCCACTATGGAACTCAGATTATTTCATTGAGAAAAATGTTGAAAATTTCTTATTGACAGAATATGGAGAGCTATCATCTATTTTGGAGGACACCCAGAGTCCATATATATCTTCATGGATGGAAGCGATGCAGGAGGAACATGATGCCCTACACATGAAAAAGACATGGGATCGTGTTTCATTACCTCATGGAAGTAAGGCTATTAGGAAAAAATCGGTCTACAAGATCAAGAGGGATGAAATAGACCAGTTGGACAGATATCATGCGAGACTGTTGGTCAAAGGATATTCTCATAAGGAAGGTATGAATTTCAACGAAATATTTTCTCATATTGTTAGAGTAACAAATATTCAGGTAGTGATGGTGATGTGTGTTGCATGCACTCTGCATCTAGAGTATCTAAATGTGAAAACAGATTTTCAACATGGTGACCTTGATGATGAAATCTATATTATTTAATGAGAAGGTTGTACTTAATAAGGTAAAGATAATATGGTTTTTAGGTTGAATATTTTCTTTATAGTCTCAAACAAGTGTTGAGGTGTTGTTACAAGAGATTTGATTCATATATCACGAGCCTTTGATACAACAAACTTAATTCAGATCCTTGTGTTTATTTTGAGGGTCTATATGGTAATGATTTTATCATTATTCTATTTTATATGGATGAAATGTTGGTTGTTGCCCCAATAATGATCAAATCCAGATGATGAAGGCACAATTTTCTAGGGAGTTTGATATGAAGGACTTGGGACAAGCAAACAAAATTCTTGGGATGAAAATTTACCGAGACATGAATAATGGAAAGATTTGGATATCACAGAAAAATTATTGGTGGAAATTATTAAAACTCTTCAACATGAATGACTGTAAGAAAATTTCTACCCCTCTTCCCATTAATTCCTTGTTATCCTCTACGATGAGTCTTAGTAGTGAAACAGAGAGGATGTAAATGTCTTATCTTCCGTATGAATCAATAGTGGGGATTGTAATGTTCCCCATTGTTTTTACTATAATATATATTGCACATACAGTGGGAGAATTTAGTCAGTACATAGAGAATCTAGGAAAAATGAATTGGATCATGGTGAATAGGATCCTGAGATACATCATGGAAACCTCATATGTTGCATTCTGTTTTGGAGGATCATATTTCACTATCAGAGAATATGTTGATTCTGATTTTGCAGGTGATTCTGACCCGAGAAAATCCATTAATGGATATGTGTTTACTCTTGAAGGAGGAGCTATGAGCTAGATTTCAAAGTTACAGCCATTTTTGGATCTACCAACGATGGAGGCAGAGTACATGGCCTTTACACAGTCACGAAAAGAGGTTATTTGGATGAAATGGTTTTTAGAGGAGCCCGAGCACAAACAAGATCATATTTCATTGCTTTTTGATAGTAAGAGTTCCTTTCACATTACAGGGAATCCAAATTTTTATTTAGGATGATGCACACTGGTGTACAATATTATTTTGTTTGAGATGTGTTGTATGAAGGATGTTTTGACTTGTAGAAAATTCCCACTAAAGAAAATATGGAAGATTTTCTGGAAAATGTGATTGGTTCTGATAAGTTCAAATGCTATAGATCCTTGAGAATCCATGTAGAGAAATGAGTATTAGTATTGGAAGATAGAAAGGATTTGTGGAGATGTTATTGGAACTTAATCAAATATCCAAGCGATAGATATGTTGGAAGACGTTATAGAGATTAGAAATATTAATGATGGCCATCGCATTAATTTGGACACGTTGCGGTGACAAATCACGGTGAAACCCTACCATTGATTCCCAATTTAATTTGGTAATATAAATTTAATTATGAGGAGGCCAAAGGATGGTGAAGGAAGGATATAAAAGGGTATCTTCCCAACCGGTTGTTATCACCGGATTATGAAGCAACATATCTTCATCCTTGAGTGTAGAATTTTTTGAGGTGTTTCTCCATCTTTGAAAATAGATAATTTCTTGTGTGTTTTCTCCTTGAAATTGAGAGTGAGAGAGAGATTTTGTTCGTACACTTATTTATAGTGAAATTATTCTATTTGCCTATGCTTTTTTACCCCATTCATTTGGGGGATTTCCCACGTTACATCCAGTGTTTTTTTCCTCACTTTTTCACTTTATTTCTATCTCACAAGAATCATTCAATTGATTGAACAGTTGTTTACAATCCTAAATTTTTTTTTCTAAATTATGACATCAGTTCCATTCTATAGTAACTAGTCAAAGTCGATTTTAAACCAATTTCAATCACCATTCCTTAGGGCATCCTTTCTTTTATCCACCCTGACTTGAGTGATTTCCCCTCCCATTTATAATCAATAAATTATCATACTTTGAATGAATTAATATATATATATATATATATATATATATATATTAATATAAAAATAAATAAAAATAAATATATATAGACAAATAGATATATTATTGAAGGGAGAAACAAGCAATATGGATTAGTGGTAAACACTACTACACATATGGCCATTCATAGTGTGAAAAAATTTCTGTTAAAAGAGATAAAAAGGGGCTATTAATCACAGTGAGTATAGGGGGCCTTTATCAGTGTGTTTTTAGCGCTGATAATGGCCTAGCCACCTATAGTGTGATATTTATATAACACACCCAAAAGAAAACCTAAATTTTAAATAGAACACCCATAAGAAAAACATCTATATTAATTTAATGTACATCATCAATACAAAAATGTCCACCAATTGTATATAGAAAAAAAACAATTATATTTAAATTTCAAATTATTTTTTATATAAGTACATTTAAAATTTTCCAACAATCTTTCTAAAACATTGATATTTCATATTTGGAAGCCCATGATGCCCTATCAAAAATGTCTGCCCATGGAATCAATTTTTGAACAAATCATATCATCCCAATAAAAACTTTCAACTAATATAAGAAAATAAATATTCTGTTACTAATACATTAAATAACTTAGTTATACATTTATATGAAATAAAAACATAAATAAAATATTAATATATAATAAAAATGAATCATTTCGAGTTATACGGGTCATATTGTGCGTCCTATTGAGCAGGTTTTGATTCCTACGTGTTACAAATGAGTTATGGATCATTTTCCTAAAATATAAAAACAATTCTAACGTGTTATCTTGATTTTGTGTATGTCACTTTTGATTTCATTAAAATTAATGTAAATTTTAAATAATGATACATTTTGAGTTAACTGGAAACACTATCCATCGTATTTAGGTACAAATAATTCATACTTTTCACAAATTAGTGATGATTTTTTTTCTAAAGTATCAAAACAATCTGAATATGTTTTCTCGGTTTTTAGTATGTCCATTGTGTTTTTTACTAAAATGTCAATTCAAACTTGAAACACATATTTTGAGTCATAGAGATTGTATCATGCATCATTTTGATGTGAGACTGCTTCATACATGTCACAAATGACTTATGAATCACTGTATTGAATTATCAAGACAATCAGAGCTCGTTTTCTTGGTTTTCAGTGAGTGACACATTTTTAACTAAAATGTTAATTTTAAACTGATAACAGACACTTTTAGCCATACCAGTCACATCACGCAACAGATTGAGGTATGGTTGACTCATATACATAAAAGATGACTCATGGATCATTTTCCTAAACTACAAAGACAATCTGAATTCATTTTCTCAGTTTTTAGTATTTCACTTGTTGTTTTTACTTAAATTAATGTCAGTTTTAAATAAAAACAGACACCTTCAGTTATACCGGCCACACCATGTATCATATTTAGGTGTGGCTGATCCTTACACATCAAAAATCACAAATAAATAATTTTCCAACAATATAAAAACAATATTAATTCTTTTCTTTGGTTTTTAATATCTCAATTGTGGTTTTTAATTAAATTATTGTGAAATTTAAATAAAAAGAGGCACATTGAGTAATTCTGGCCACACCGTATGTCGTATTGAGGTGCGGCTGATTCTTACATGTCAGGAATAATTAAGAGATTTTTTTCCTAAAATATCAGAACAATCCGAATTTTTCTTCTTAGTTTTAAATATTTCACTTGTTCTTTTTACTTAAATTTGTGTCAATTTTAAATAAAAAAAGATACTTTGAGTTATAACATCCACACCATGCATCGTATTGAGGTAAGGCTAATCCCAACATGTCATTAACGACTCATGGATCATTTTACTAAAGTATCCAAAAAAATATGAATCTGTTTTCTCAGTTTTCAATATTTTACTTTCCTTTTTACAAAAATTAATGTCATTTTAAAATAAAATGACACACTTTGAGTCATAACAGTCACACAATGGTTCATATTGAGGTTCAGTTGAATCTTACACATGAAAAATAACTCATGGATTGTTTTCCAAAAATATCAAAATAATAAAAATAGTTTTTCTCAATTCTAAGTATGTCACATGTTGTTTTAACATAAATCGATGTCAAATTAAAATAGAAAGAGACAGTTTGAGTTATACTGGACCAACCGTGTGTCGAATTGATGTGAAGTTGATTCAAGAGTTGCGTTGTACGATTCTTACATAAATTAAGATTTCACATTCAGAGCTATGTTGTAAGAGACAATAAATGAATTTCTTTCTTATGGAAATTTTTTAGGATATAGCATTAAAAGAACTAAAGGGTGTCTCATTTTCAAAAAAGGAAAAATTTCAATTAGGTTGAAACATTCATCGAAGACTATGTTTCTAAGAAATTGTATATTTCTACCCTGATGGGATATGTCCCTATCTTGGACAACATCAATCGATGGATGTTCATAAGAACTTAAAACACCATTTACACAAATATGTGATTGACTATTTAAGAATGTAAAATATGTGGACACTGCTTTTGGTAAAAAAGTTGAATTTTTATAAGAAATTCAGATGGAAATTGTGTTTATATTTTTTTAATTATCATAATGGAATTTTCTATATGACAGATATTTTCTTGATGTTATGCATGCTGAAAAAATGTATGTGATAGTTTCATCGGTACACTGCTAAATTCACCCAAAAAAAAGAATGGAATTAAGGATATGTTGGACATGGTTGACATGGGAATATGAGGAGATTTGGTACTAGTGAAGGGTGAAAAATGAACTTTTCTTCCTCCAGCTACATACACTCTTTCTAGGTAGGATAAATATCAGTTTTTCATCTTCATGAATGAAATAATGCTTCTATAGGGGTATTAATTGTATAACAAGAATATCGTGTCAATAAACGATTTAATGTTAAATGTTCTAAAATCACATGACTGTCATGTTTTACTGGGAGATCTAATTTATATAGCTTTACGTTGCTTTTTTCCAAGATTATCCTTTATAAATTAACCAAGCATTATTTCTTCTTCAAAGCTATATGCAGTAAAGTTATAGATCTAGTGAAATTGAAAACTATGGAAAGAGAAATTATTATCGTATTATGTGATTTAGAAATTTTCTTCATACTATAATTCATTTATATAATGGTTAATTTCATGGTTCACTTAGTGAGAGAGATTATACTATGTGGTCCTATACAATATAGATTGATATACCCCATTGAATGGTATATAAATATTTTTATTTGGTATATAAAATATGAAAGATGACCAGTGGGTTGTATTACAGATCGATATATTGTTGAGGAAGCCATAGAATTATGTACCAAATGCATGTGAGGTGTGGAAATCATTGGTCTACCAAAATCTCATCACAATAGGTAGCTAGTGTGTGAGGAATTTCTAGAACAGATTTAGTCACAATCAATATTGCAGATCATGAGTAGGCACACCTTTATGTTTCGAATAAAGTTTTGGAGGTTTCCCCATATGTTGAAACCCACAAAGAAATTCTTATGCATTTGAATCCATCTAGGGATAAAATATAGATATCAAACACACATAATCAACAGTTTATAGAATGGTTTTGGGACTATATTTTAACGATTCAAATGAAAATCATAATTCAATATCATAACAACTTTGATGGATATCCAGAGGACCATGTGTGTATGACTTATCTTACAGTGGTTATGTAATTAAGGTTTATATATTCTATACAAATAGACATGATGAAGAAAATGTTGTGAAAAATAGTGGAGTTACACTTGTGGATGAAGTGATGCATATTTCTGGTACTAACGACAGAAACCCAATTGACGTGAATATTTCATACATTGAAATCATCAAAAAAATAGGGGATTTGGATTATACAACATTCCATGTTCCAATTTTTCAATACTATTGGATTGATAACATGAATTATGTTAAAATAGAATAATTTGGTTTAGTGAAAATTTATTTTTGTAAGGGAGGGTGAAAAGATGAACCATTTATAATGGCATCATAAGAAGTAAAAGTATTTTATTTTCTAGATACCACAAACTGAATGTGGTCAATTGTTATGTTATCGACCAAATACACTGAAGGGTCAGATGAAAATTCAACTGTGGGTGACACTTTCAATTGTACATAGCAATCATTTTATAGAGGTCCTAATGTAGATGGTTTTTTTGTCATAGGAGACCAAAATTAAGGGACTTAAATAGTCAATAGAGGGGTCAAATACCTTTAGCCATTATAAAAATAGAGTTCAATAATTAGGTTAATTTTTTAAATATACATTGTGTTACCTCATGTTATTATATGTTCGTATTTGTATTGATGTAATCAAAATTAAATTGTAAACCACTTTTGCAGATAATGAGTTATGCACATGTTGGTGCTACCAATCCTGAGGAACATTATGTATTTAAACCTATTTTTTCATTCATTGTAGAGGAACAATGACCTTTTTCATCTGTTGGTAATCCAAATCCTAAGGAATAATATGTTTTTCAATCTGTTGTTTCCCCCGATGTTGAGGTTCAACAACCATCTTCACATGCTGATGCTACTGCTCTAGAGAAACAACATATTGACGATGTTGAATCCAAGGAAATGTTAGGTGATGAAGGAACAATGATGGGAATAAAATAGGTGCTCCATAGTCTGATGGTGTTAGACAAAATCATGAAGGAAAAAATCAAAGGCCTCAAATATGCGGTCGGATGGAATGAACGAGGCCAGCATGTTAACCCCAATAAGATCATTTTAGTAGTTAAATTGGAATCATCACTTGGTTATGCAATCCATATAGTGTTGTTTTGTGGCACCATGTTGTTCCAGCGCTTAATACACTACCACAAAACTGGGCAAGGCCAGCGCCACCCTTTATTAGTGCTAATGAAAAAACGCTGATAAAGGGGGTACCTTTATCAGGGCTAAAAAAATCGTTGATAAAGGGTACGTTTATCAGCGCAAAAAAAGCAGTGATGAAGGGTACGTTTATCAACGCAAAAAAGTGCTGATAAAAGTACCCCTTTATCAGAGCTTTTTTTAGCGGTGAAAAAGGTGCGCCCTTTAACAGCGCTTTTTTAGCACTGTGAAAGGGTACCCATTTATCAGCCCATTTTTTAGTAGCGTTGATAAAGGGGGCGCTTTATCAGCACTTCTTTTAAAGTGCTGATAAAGGGTCTACATACAAAAAAAATTATAAAAAAAATTTATTAATATTTAAATATATAGATATAGTTATATTGATATAAATATAATATAAATTTTTTTTATATAATTTTAAATATATTTTAGATATGTGTAAATATACAGTTACACTTAATATATAAGATATTTAGTGAAAATGGCTTATAAAAAAAATAATTTTTTTTAATTAATATATTGCTAATTATTATGGATTAATAGTCATTTAATAACAATTTGAAGACTAAATAAATTAAAATAAATTAAAAAAACATCCAAAACATGTTGAAAATGAAACTCGAACTTCAAACGGCCATAACTTTTAATTCAAGTGTCCGTTTGAGCTATACCACATATCAAATAGAAGCCTGCGATGAGCTCTACATCATTTTAATAGTTGGGACCTAGGTCAAAGTTTTTATGATACCAAAAAAGTCCCAAAAGGCCTCCAAAATGGAGTTTTTAGTCTGGGTACCGTGATTTTTTAACATTTTGTGGATTTTAAGCCTCGTTTAAGGGGGTATTATTGGCTTTTTATTTTGTGGGGACTGAATTTATTCCAAGTTATTACATTCGTATTGATATTATGCCTTTGATATTTTAACGTTTTTTATAATGCACTACTATTTATAATAAAATACATAACAATATATAAATATTTTGTATATATTCACACATAAAAACATAATTATAAATATAAATAATAAAATATATTTACATATAAAATATATTTGGTATATTTAAATAATAACTAATATCCATTTTATTTAAAATAAAAATATATGAATATTTATATACCTATATATTAATCTAACTATATATATATATATATTAATATAACTACATATATACATTAATATAACTATAAATATATATATTAATATCACTATAAATATATATTTTAATATAACTATATATTTATGTTAATATAACTATATTATTTATATTAATATAACTATAAATATATATATTAATATAAATATATATTACTATACAAATAAATATTACTATATATATAAATAAATAAATAAATATATCAATAAAAGGAGAACAAATCAATATAGGGGAGTGGTAAAGGCTTCAGGCATGTAGGGGAGGTATCTACATCAAATCCGGGTGGAGGCAGGGACGCGCACGCAAGGGTGAATTTGGGGCTAGCACTTAAAAAGGGTGTAGGGGTGCGTGCGGGTGCTGGAGGGGAGAGGAAAAGCACTGTAAAAGGGGCCTTGGCGCTATAAAATCCCCCCCCGATTGGTAGGATTTTTTTTAAATTTTCTTACTTTTTAATTTTTTTTATTTTGATAACTTCTATCAGCACATTGTTATAGCACTGATAAAATAACCCTTTTATCAGTGGTTTTTTAGTTCTAATAAAAGGGGACTTTATCGGAGCTTTTTGGAGCGCAAATAAAGGGGACCCCCGTTATCTTCGTCGGCTTTAAGAGCGCTTTTCTAGCGCTGTTAAAGGTTATTTTTAGGGCTGATAAGAGCCATATTTGTATTAGTGATACACTGATGTGGGAAGATATTACAGTAACAATGTGATATCATTTAATTTTTTTACTATAAAATAATATAATGAAACAACGAATTATTCTTCACCATCCTTTAATGATTTCATTTATAGTAGATGAATCCCATAATAAATATGTATTGATTATTTATAGATTTATTCATAGAGGCTTTCACAAAAGTCGATTGACTCATCTTCTAAATGAAGCCAAAGGGAAAATAACCCCACACCCACTGGTTATGTATGTACACCTGATAACCGAACAAGCATGAGATTTTTTTACTAGAAGTCATACTGATGTCTCTTTTCAAGTACATTGTGTCTAGTAAAATGTTGTTTGACAATACATATATTCATCACTATTAGTGGAAATTTTTTATTTATGAAATAGAAACTGAGTGCTGAAAATAATAGAGGGGCATTAAAAGCAGCATACCCCAACCGTAAAGCAAGGATGGGGTACGCTTCACTTGAAATAAAATGGTACGTATTTTAAATCTTCCGTAACACTTTAATATGACATGAAATGCCAAAATAATTATGGTCCTCTATTTATATGCAGATTAACGAATCCAAATCTAAATCCACTTCCATATACACCATGTGTTGTGTAAAGAGGAATGTGTAAATAAAGATTGGAAACTAATAGATGAAAATACACAATAAGGGTGGGAAACATGTGTAATTATGAAATAATACAAATTTGTTTTTCTTTAAATCAAAATTACTTAACAATGATTACATATTTTCCAATATTTTCTATCCATCTTAGTCAAATGAATCATCATCACCTATTTCAGATTAACACCTACTATCAGTGGCCTTGAAGTGGACATAACATTATGGTCACATGAGAGGTGCAGGTTTTGGGGTGACAACCAAAAACATGTTTTTATAAAAAAACAAGAAGTGGATAAAGATAAAGAAATGAAATAGATGAAATAATGACTATATAAACATTAATTAAAATTTAAATAGTAGAGAGAGTTACTAGAAACTATTATAGGGATAAGAAAAGATAAAAAAGAACTCAAGAAAAACCATTTCATGAATATCCCTCCACACATCCACTAGCTTTGAGGTGAGCAATTCCACTCAAAAAGATGTCTCGAACAAGGTAATCAATGTTCTAATAACTGTTTCTATAAAACGTGAATCAGATAGACACTAATACCTTTCTGGTACTGATATTATTTAGGATGATAATGACTGTGATTTAAATATATCAACACCCACACATCGCCTTGTAGTGAGGGATACAGTGTTCAATATCCAAAATGATGTGCTAAACAATAGACCACTTACAATAGGTCTTGTGAGAGTGTCTATTATCATATCCCATGATCTGAGGCCTGATCGGCCTAATAAAATTGATGAGGAAGATATTCATAAGGTTGACCAATTATTGTAACATTCATCTCATGGCCATTAAATCTTGTAAAAAAAATATTTCGATAAGGAGGTATTCATTTCCTATTTATTTTTGATGATAAACCATTAATAATTAATGAAAAATGTTCTAAACCGACAAATTCAATTTAAAAAAAGACAAAGGGATGGGTGTCAAATGAAAGGATGACATAAACCATCTAAAGAATAAACCAACTGATTGAAAAGAACTTCCAAAATCACATTTACACTGCCCATTGAATATCCATATTTACTAACATTAATGGTTTATGCAGATGCAAAGTTACTAAGAGGTAGTAGTCACATAGTTGATTTTGATGAAAAAAATGTGTGGATAAGATGTTATTGAATACATTTCTTCTAATAATGTAGATGAAATCGTCACCTATGAATGGTTAGGTGTCTCAGTTTTAAATTTATACATGTGGTACGTTTTCGTGATTTAATTTTCCAAAATATGATATTCCATGTTAATTTTCACCAAATACATTTTTAAGTCATATATATCAATACCAATTCAATGGATTTTCCTACAAAAAAATTTGACTTGTTAGTCCTCAGGTCACCTTTAAGACAAAACAAAAATAGAATCAAAAAAATAGATGAAAAAGTGGAAAACATTGGAAATCGTTTGAAAGAAAACTTGGGGATGAAATAATAATCTTAATACAAATGATTTTAAGATAAAACACTTCAATTTAATCATATTTAATATATTTTTCATTTCATTCATTACTTATTCATTTTTTGATTTTTAGAAACACTGTATTCTCATTTTGATCAATTTGGATACTCTAAATATTTATTTCATGTAGTCACTACATAGATTACCAGCAAATCAACCACACATTATAACGTTTTTTAATTTTTAATACACTACACCCAACATTTTAGAACTAAGCTTCAAGTTATATAATTATATTATGTTTTAATTAGGGATTTTTTATTATAGGGTGGTGTGTAAATATCATCTAAATCATGGCATGAGGATAATCATTGCACACAAAGACCCAAAAAAGTTCTACATCTGGTTAAGTATCAAGGTATATATAATAAGATTTAACTATCCAAACAATTATAAAAAAATTAATTTTTTTCCTTATTGTTATTACAGTGTCTAAAATAATCAAATGGAAATTATTATGGTTATTATGTTTGTAAATTAATGAGAGGGATCATATTCCATCAAAAAAAACCCACATCCCCTAAGAGGTATTTTCAATGTTAATTACTGGTTTATTTAATATATTTATTAATCCTTTGTGTATTTATATTTTTCTAGTACTATTATGACATTCAAAAAAATATTATTTATAAAACGATATAAATTTTCTTAGAATCAAATGGGAATCATACCTGATCATAGTATGTACACCAATGGTATGAATATGTGACATCTATAGAAGTAATGGATTGTTTCATATTTATGTTTATTTTATTTATTTATTGTATTAATCACATAAGATTTTTTTATTATAATGGAGGATTCCTTGTAATTTAGGATTCTTTTAATACATTGGGACATGCAAGAATCAACAACACATCAATCTGACATACGACTTGATTGGTATGACTCGAAGTGTGTCTTTTTATTTAAAATTGATCATAATATTAGTAAAATATACAACTCAGAACTCAAAACCAAAAAAGGAAATAATATTGTGTATATACTTTAGTATATTGAACTATATGTCATTTAAGATATGTATGAATCTGCTACACCTCAATCCAAAAAACAGTGTGACCAGTATGACTAAAAGTGTCCGTTTTTAGTTTAAAATCGACATTTTACTTCAAAATACATCACTCACTAAAAACCGAGAAAACACACTTAGATTGTCTTAATAATTTAATAAATCAGTTTATAAATCATTTTTTATGTGTAGTAATTGTTATCATGTCAAACTGATAATCTATTTGACCGATATTATTCAAAGTGTGTGTTTCTAGTTTATAATGATTTTTTTCTAAAGAAGACAAGTGACATACTATAAAACAAGAAAAAAATATTTGGATTATTTTTATACTTTAGTAAAAATATCAACAAGTAATTTTGGATGTGTAGAAATTATTCTTACCTCAATCTGATGCACGATGTGACCTGTATGACTCTAAGTACATCATTTTATTTAAAAGTGAAATTAATTTTAGTGAAAAGGAACTAGTGACATACTAAAAAAATGAGAAAACACATTCAGATTGTTTTGATATATTTGGGTAAATATACATGAGTCATTTGGGATCCCAAGGATTCTTTTTCACCTAAATATGAGGCATAGTGTGACCGGTTTGACTACAAGTGCATCTTTTTTATTTAAAATATAAATTAATTTTAGGAAAATGGAAAATTGACCTACTCAAAAAAGAGAAAAATAATTTGGATTATTTTGATATTGTAGGAAAATGTTCCCTGAGTTAGTTTGGATGTGTATAAATCAACTGCACCATAATGTGACCCTCAACAACTCCCAAAAGTATCTATAAAATGAGTCATACGATTTTCCTCTCCCAAAAAAGGAAGAACAACAAGAATAGAATAACATCACCAATGATATGATGATATTGATAATAGACCCAATGTATTGGTGGCCACCTTCATCCTCCTCCAGCACATCGATAATAACTTGACAATCAGATTCGACCATAATATCCATCCAGTCGAGATATGAAATAAATTTCATACCTTTCCAGATAGTCATTCCCACTGTTATGGGAGGAGACCAACATGAAATTTATAAGGAATGATGAGCCACAATGATAGAGACTACATGGTCCTAGAGAACTTCCATAAGGTCAAAAGACCCATCACCAATAATCACCGCATCAATATTAAGTTTGAAAATACCCTGAGGGGGATGAAGCCACTTGACAGGAGAGGGATGAACAATTATTTGATAGCTAATGTTGAAACCCACATTTTGACATTGCTTATTGCGTGACCAACATTAAAACTCTCACTGACATGGTTATAACATCGGTTATCCACTAACCGATGAAAAAACTCTATTCTTGTGAGTTTTTACATTTTTTATGTATAAATGAACAATCGTAATGAATTCATAACATATTTGTATGTCAATTATAATCACGCATCAGAATATTTATTGAACAAATTCTTTGGAAACATATATTTATTTTAATATATATTTATTTCATTATAATTATAATTATAAATATATATATTTAAAAAGTAGTTATATATATTTATAAAAATAATAAAAATAATAAATATATTTATTATTTAAAAATTAATTATAATCATATAATTATTTAAATATATATTTATTTAATTATAACTTATTAATACTTTTATAAAACATTATATATATTTTTTAATTATTAAAAATTATATATTAATTATCAACATGAGTGTTTTATTTAATTTATACAAATGAAAATTGTTTTATAATAAAAATACTATAAATTTTTATAAATTATTAATATATTATATTAAAAAAAATTATCAGCACTATTAATAGAATTGTGTTTGGATTATATGGTTCCTCCAAAACGCTTACATTTTTAAGATCATTGTTAAATATGATAGTGTCTGGCCTCCAACGATTCAATACTAGGGCTCTCAATGGCTGGATATTGAGGAGGCTCGTCCACCTACACTTGTTCATTCCCTTCTTGTCAGATGGCTCTCCCCCCCCCCCTTTGGGTGTTCTCATACTTAATACTGATGTAGCAACCCCTAGGGATGGTTTTTTTGGCCTTTAGACAATCCTTTGGGATCACATGTCTCTCTTATTTCCGCTCATCATTCCTCAGACATTGCGGGTTAGTCTCCCCATGTGGCAGAGGCCATGGTAATTTGGAAGTGTATGCAGCCCATCATGTCACTTGTCTTGAAGGATATTATGGTCGAATCTGATTTTCAAGTTAATATCAATGCACTGAAGGAGGATTAAGGTGTCCTCCAAGCCTATTGTACAATTATCGACATCATTAGATATTTGGTCCCTTTTTCTCTTCTTGGTGTTTTCCCTTTTCTTGGAAAGATGGCAATCAAGCAGTTCATTTTTTGGCCACTTTTGGGAACCATTGGGGGTCTAATTGATGGATTTCATATTTTACTCCAGAATTATGTACTTTCCCTTTGGTTGATAACTGTGGTTTGAGGATTGTTTTTTTTTTGAAAAAAATAGCCCCCTTTATCATTGTTAAAGAAAGTGCTAATAAAGGGTACACCTTTATCAACCTTTCTTTTGCACGAATATAGGGAAGAATTATCAAGTCTTTTGGCTAGCGGTGATAATGCCCCCCCCCCGTTATTAGTGCGTTCTTCTTAATGCTGATAAAACCTGACACATCCCTTTCTTCGATCTGTGGTAGTGAATGGGAGGATCCACCGCATGTTGGAAGCTGACATCAACTTTAGCGGCGGTTTAAACTGCCACAAAATTTAAAAATAACCACCGCTAAATGATGATTTTCTAGTAGTGGATACATAACTCATTTATGATTTGTAGGAATTGACTACATGTCAATTGGACATATGATGTGATTGATATGACTCAATTTTTTTGTTTCCAATATTAAAGGGACATTTTAGTTTAATGACATAATTATTAACAATTAGTTAAATAATTAAGAAAATTAATAACTGATAATATCATTAATATATTCAGTAATAGTTAATATAATTTACATTGATAGTTAATTAACATTGTAATTATTAATTTATAATAAAATTATTAATAAATATTTAAAATATTAATTTTTAGTTAATTTAAAATTTTCAATATAATTAATAATAATAAAATTAGTAGTATGATTTATAATATCATTAATATATATAGTAACTAACAATATAAATTATCATATGTGAATTATATATCATTAAATGTTAATTTTTTTATTTTTTTATGAACTGCTATGAAGATAAACATTGTTTTTATAGGGTGGACAAACCATTGTACAATGGTTGATCATCGGAGAAAGCCTATTAATAAATCCTTAATTTATAATAAAAAATATACTCTAATTAAGTGGAACAAAAACCCAAAATTATATATAAATCCATAAATTTTATAAAAAAATTATTTGAAAACAAATATAAATTTTTAAACAAAAAGGTTTATTTTTGTTATAATATGTTATATAAGTTATTTAAAATATTATATTAATAAAGAAATAGAAAATTATAAATTCAGTTATTTTATCAATTTGTTGTTATTTGAATTAATAATCAAGACCAGAAAAATCAGTTAACCAAATAAATTATTTACTAACCAATACTCATTTTAGTATAACCCTTTGGTTCTATATTATTCGGTTTTCCAATAGTATTTCTTTTGACCACCTCTTTTCCCACCCCTTGGGGGTAATCTCTATAAAAATATATTTCCATTTATGAATGGTTAGATAAAAAATCTAATGATGGAATATATATATATATATATACACACTAAAAGTTGTATGAAGGTTGATACGTGTAAATGATAGATTATCGAATTAAAACCAACATTAAATTTTAGATGCGAGTCAAATATTCTCAAAATCAATTCTACATTATTAAATTAAAATTCATCAATATCATTAAAATCTGCAACATTGATAATTAGGGTTAAATGTTCAATAAAAATCACCCAACATTGGGGATGTCGACCCGTCAAGTATACATGAAATTTGGGATGATCGAATCCTAACACGTTTTATTTTTTCAAACCCAAACCCATTTACAACCCATTTATTTTTTAAAACACGATTTTTAAATATATTCTATTATAATTTGAAACACACTTTTAACTGCCCAAACCGGCATAATTAAAGAGACATCTATTATTTTTAATTTTAAAATTTATTTATAAATCAAAAAGTAGTTGATATCATAGAAAGAAAATAAATTTTACTATTTAATTATCATTTCAAAAAAAATCGTTATTCAGTTAATAATAATTAATTTAATTAGATTAGAATTTAGATTTCATTTATAAATTTAATATGGACAATACTAAAAATAGATAAACATATTGGGTAGTTTTACTATCTTATTAATATTCGGTTAATAAATTAATTAACATTCAATAAATAGGGTTGGGTAATTCCTCATAGTAAGTGGTGTTATAAATAAATTATTTGGGTATCACAAAAATAAAGGATGATGGTACTATATAAGGGTGGAGAATGTGTTATAAAACTGCAACCCTACCACACGGATTACCCCCTTCTCCGAAACCCCTCACCGTGAGACGATGAAGATGAAGATGTTACAGAGAAGGATTGGAACCCGATGGGAGTCGTGTTTTGGCTGAACATCCATAGAAAATGTAAAAAAATCAGGAGCAGTCAGTTGGAGTTTCACGACCCATGATGAATCCGATGATGAGGCCCAATGCACTGATCTTATCGTGGCGGAGAATAGAGGAGGACTACGAGGGACCCCTTCCAACCGATTACGAGGTACCCCGTCCAACCGTCCCCTTCACATGGGAACTCCACCCCGTTGTACCCAAACAAGTAGATCTGAAACCTACCCCATCCCCGACAACGTAAAACCCTGGGCACCGACAGAGGTAGATTATTATTATTCTGGGCAGTGTCCAGTGGTCCTATTCGCTTGGGAAAATTCCCTAGGGGTGCCCAAGGTAGGAGACCCCTAATGCACCACAACTCCTGCACCGGAAATCGCTCCTTCCCTAGGGTACCGAAGTGCGGGGATCATCCGGAAGGTGCACCAATTCAAGAGCTCCTGGCAGAGGTGGAACACAGTTGAGGTCGGAAGTGGATATGTAGGCGTGCGGGACGGAGCACGGTGCGGTCTTTCTGGGAGGTCATGGTGGAGGAGGAAGGCAGGTGAGGTGGGATATGGATGTGCCGACGTGCGGGGCGGTCAGGGCGGGGTAGAACGTGGTCGCGGTGTGCGGGGTGGTCATGGCGGGGTGGAGTGCGGTCGCGGCGGGTAACCATGGAGGGATGGAGTGCAGTCGAGGCGGGGATGCTTTGCAACTGACCATCGTCATCGCGGTCGAGCTGGCAGAATCGAGGCCGAGACGGAACAGGTGTGTGGGGCAGCAGGGCTTCAGCTAGCAGATTGGCGCGTGTATTTTCATTGAAAATCCTGGAAAACCAAATTATTAAATATTTTTATTGATTAATATCATTTTGAATTTTTTTTATTGTATAAATAATAAAAATAATGTTAATAATAAAACATTATTTAATATGAATTTCAATTTTATATTATATATTTTATATGTACAAATATTTCGATATATTATTTTTATATTTTATAATATATAATAGCGCGCACACACATATATATATAAACACAAACATATGATTATAAATTATATTATATGATACATATATACAAATTTGAATATGATTCTGGTATATTTATTTATAAAGTTTGCATCACTCTATTATAATATTTATATACCACTAAAGATAATGGATTTTGCAATAGGTTTTTTACAATGAATTCGCACCACAAAGAGTTAATTGAGATAGGAATTCATCACAAAAAACCATCATGGAAAATCAAGACCTAAATAATAGAAATCGTGAAGGGATGTGGAAATTAACCTCAGGGTGATGCAATTTATGATGAAACTATTTAGCCATTATAAACGAACTTTCTGTCATTTCACATCATTTTATTCTAGATTATTTGCAATGTACTTACAAAACAGTTAATTTTATAAATAAATAATTAAACATTTTACAATATATAATATATTTCTCAATATATAAGACTTATATAAATAAAAACTAATATCCATTTTATTTAAAACACAAATATATGAATATTTATATACATTTATAATATGTGTGTGCCTATATATATATATATTAGTGTGTGTGTGTGCGTGTATTAACAAACTGATATGTGTGCATGTGTGTGTGTGTCTGTATGTTGTATATATGTATGTATGTATTTATTTATTTATACACACACACAAAATCATATATTATAAATGAATTTAAAAATAATATTATAAATATATAATAATATATAGATTAATATGATGATAAAAAAATATAACCAAACATATGTATATATATATAACTATATATATACACACACATAGTTGTGGTTTGTCATAGTGGTAAGCACCCCGTAATCCTACATGAAAAATGGGGGTTCTAATCCCATAGGGCTACAGGTACTTTAGCAGCACTGTTTATCGGCTGGTACTGTAGCGGCGGTGGTACTGTTTATCGACGGGTACTGTAGCGGAGGTAGGGCACTGTAGCAGCTGGGTTACTATTCACAAAATGGGCCTTAGACCTAAATTTTGGGCCCAAGGGCTATGTAATGTGCTACATGCCCACTGGGACTTTGTGCTATGTAATGGGTCTCCCTCTACCCAGTTAAAAGAGGACATTGCTTTGCTTTAATAATAAAATGAAGCTTCTACCCAACATTTTAAATATATATATATATATATATGAATAAATATAACTATATATATATATATCAATAGATATATCATTAAAGGGAGAACCAAACAATATGGGTGAGTGGTAATGGGGAAGATGCTCAAGAGAGAGGTCTCGTGTTCAAATCCAAGCGGAGGCATGGGTGCGCCGGTGGGTGGAGGGGGTGACTAACGTTGTTAAGGGGTGGGGGATGTGTGCATAGCACTATTAAATGGGTGGAGATGGTTTTCGTGGGTGGGGCTTCCTAGCGTCGTTGAAAGAGCGCTATTAAAAAGTGGTCTATACCCTCTAATTTACAAAATAATAATAATAATTTTTTTACTTTTATCAATGCTTTTTTAATGCTGATAAAAGGGAAATTTTGCATCGCTTTTTTGAGAACTAATATAAGTCCACCATTTTAATAGAGTCTTGACTATCAACACTTTTTTATCGATGATAGAGGTTTTTTATGAAAAACTATGTATTTTAGTAGTGATTGTTGTAGAGTTGCATTTGGGCACTAAGAATTTCCAGATCACCAAAAAACCTTCTCTATTCATCACACTTGGGGTAGTGAGGGGAGATTGTTAGGTTATCATGTATCAATTATTAAGGGGTCTAGTGTGTTAAATATGTGTATGAGGGAAACCCTTGCCTCCTAGATTGGGGATAAGAAGTCCCAATAACATGTACACAAACATGTAGTTGTGCATGCATATTCCACACACACTAAGACCTATGGTGTAGAAATGTATTCATATTCATGGATGTGACATAAAAAAACCTCTTAAACATCGACGTTGACATCATTTATTATTTTTAAATTAAACATGTATTTGAAACTAATTTATGTATGTAATTACTTTGTGAGATTTTTATTTTTAACATCATTTTGGATACAAAAATTGCCTTTAAATATTTTCTAATTCTTCCAAAAACATATTATTAATTTCATATTATATATGACATCTCATATCCATCAAAATTAATTTATATTACTATCAGTAATAAAACTATTATTTTTTTTAAAAAATAATGTTAAAATATTTATGCAATAACGTATTGATTATTTTTTGACTAGCATTGTGGCTTCTGTGAACATCGTTAACACAAGCCAGGACCCGGTTTAGTAAAAATATATTTACTTATCCCATATCAACAAATCAACTCCAATTTTTTCTGTTAAAAAATTCAATGATAACAATTTTTTTAAAAAGAATTTAATGTGAATGAATATAAAGTTCATTACTATGTTTTTAAAATATAATAAAAAATACTACCTTTGAAAAATCATAGAAAAAAACATTTTTTATTGAAAATATAATTTCCCCCTTTCACTAAATAAATCATAGTTTTTTTATTTTTTGATAAAATCTAAAATTCCCTTAAAATAAAATCAATCAATGACAATTTAAAAATAAATCCACCTTAATTAAAAATACATTTTTAAAAAATATCATTTGTTAAAAAATAAATAGATAACCTTTCATCTAAAGTAATTTTAAAGGAAAAATGGATAATTTTTTCTTTTAACTTTAAGTTTACTAATTAAATTGTTTCATTTTTTTTGAATGGAAAAGGTGGATTTTTTTGATATTTTAAATATAAAATTGGATCATTTTGAAAAAGGTTAAATTTTAATTTATCTTAATATAAAAGAATATAATTCATTTTTAATTTCCAAATACCTCATAAACCAAAGGGATTTTTAATTTTTTATTTATAAAATAAAATAATTTATTTTAATTAATTTTTAAAGATGAAAATTTGGATATTTTTAAAATTTATACGGGATTAATATTTTTTTGATAAAATATTTTTTAATTTGGAATCTATATTTTGTTATTACATCATATGGAAAAAGGGATTTTTTATTAATTTTTTATAACTAGAAATTCAGTTTATTATTTTATTTATAGGATAGATATTTGTTTATTTCCTAAGTGAATAACTTTTTTATTTTAAAATTTTTAATTGAATTTCAAAATGAAAATTTAGTTTTTATATTTTTTTAAAAAAATTGATATTTTTTAAATTGAAAGAGAATTTTGGATGAATATATCATTATAAAAAATAGTTATTTACTTGTTTCTTACTCATTAAATTATTAAGGGAAAATAAGAATTTTGTTTTTCATTTTCATAATTTCAAAAATAATTATTTATTTTTTTTAAAACCGGTCATCTCTCCTGCATGAAATACATGGTGATATATGGTTGTAATCCCAATATATCATGAATTCACCTCCTCCCTCATCTAGTGATGCAATGAGTAATTATTAGTTTTATAACCACAATGTTTTCAAATCCTTTTCATTTTATCCATGTATAAGGATATCATTGTCACTACAAAAAAATTGAATTCCCACAACCACAGATAGACCTTTTGACACTTTGCAGAGAGATTTAATGTTGCTAAAAAAACACTATCATCATCAGCATCATTAAAACGAGGACCCCATTATCATTGTTTTCATTAACGCTGATAACTACCCTACTATTGAAATGTGTTGTCTGAATAACAACACATTTTTCAAAATACACCTGTATAAAAATTCATAATTTATTTGAAATAAAATTTAAATTAAAAATAAAAAATTAATATTATATACATTTCAAACAATATTTTGTATAATTACATTTTCATTTACTATCAATAGACAATTAATAACATCAATGTTTAATTGTATTTGGCTCTTGAGACCCCCTCTCAAAAAATCATAATCATGGTATCAGTTGCTCAAAAACCACCCCAACCCGAGCAAAAGATTTCACCTATATAAGAAAACAATTTTTTTTAATAATACTATAAAAAAACAAATTAAACATAAATATGAACGAATATATTTTTAAAAGGTCATTTTTAAATAAAAGGGAACACATGGATCATGACCACAAAAACCAATTTACACAGGGCCAGCCTTTAAAAACGCTAAAAAATGCGTTGATAATGGTGGTACCATTATCAGTGCTAAAAAACTAATGAAAAAAGATTCTTTTAACAGCGCTAAAAAATGATGTTAAAAGTAACCCCTTTATTAGTGATTTTTAGCACTGATAAAGGTACCTCATTATCAATGTTTTTAGGGCTATTAACGGGAATCCCTTTATCAGTGTTTTTTAGTATAATTGATAATGGGGGGATTTATCAGTGATTTTTTCCTAGAACTGATAAATGGTATGTTTTAAAAAAAGTATATTTCCTTAAAAATGATATATATTTTTTAAAATATGTTTTCTTTATTGGTAAGTATACATTTACACATAAAATATAAGACAGTTTGTGAAAATGGCTTATAAAATAATTAAAATAATTTTATTAATTAATAAATTGTTAGTTATTATTGAGTAACTATCATTTATTAACAACTTGAAGACACAAAAAATTAAAAAGTTTAAAAAATATCCACAATAAATTGAAAAAGAAACTCATATTTCAGAAGGTCATAACTTTAGATTCGAGTGGCTTTTTGAGATCTACCACATATAAAATTGAATCTTGTGCCAATATATACACACTAATGATGGGGTAATCCCCTATTATATCTTCTGATGCCCAAAAAGTCCCTAGAAGGTATTTAAAACCGAGTTTTTAGTCGGTGTTTCCTAATATTTTAAAATTCAGTCTATTTTTAGCCTCATTTAAGGGGGGTATTTTCCCCGTTTTCAGAGGGGAATGAATTTATTCACAATTATTACATTGATTTTGATATTAATTTTTTGAAATTTATTTATTTTTCATAATTTAGTTTTATTTATAATCATATATATAAAAATATATACATATTTTGTATATATTCACCCATAAATATTTAATTTTATAAATATATATGTAAACATATTTACATATAAAGTATATTTATAAATATATAAACCGTATCTAAATAAAAAATAATATCCATTTTATTTAAAATAAATATTTATATATATATATATAATTAGTGTATATATAATGTATGTATGTATATAAATATATTTTTGTGCGCATTGACAAACCGATATATATTTATCTATATATTATAATGTACGTATATAAATATTAACATATAATATATTTAACAAAATAAAAATATGTAAAATTATATTTATATATGCACACACATATGTAATTATATATATATATGTATATATTTATAAACAAACACACACACACACAAACAAACACATATTTTACATATGTATTTAAATATATATATATAAATCTATATCAATAAATATATGGATAAAAAAATATATGTAAATAAATATAAATATAGATATGTATCATAAAATACAATGAAATGACATATGGGAGTAGAAAATAAGCGAGATTATGAGGGGGGTCTTAGTTTCGAAACCCAACTAAGGTTTGTGCGTGGGTGGAAAATGTAGGTCCCTAGTACTATTAAATGGTGGGGGGATTCCAAGCCATTGAAGGGGTGTGAGGCTAGAAAAGCACTATTAAATGGGGGGATCGAGGGCAGATAAATGGGGGGAGGCCCCAGCCTCCAATTTATAGAAAAAAATATATTTTTTATGACTTTTATCTACGCTAAAAAAGCGTCGATAAAGGTCCCTTTAATCAATGATTTTTTAGAACTTATAAAAGGGTACTTTATTTGAAGTTTTTTAGAGATGATAAAAATTAACCCTTTTAATTTTTTTGGGGATAATAATGCCTTTTAAAACAATAAAACCCATTTTACGAGTAGTTAATGGCCATATCTACAGTAGTTGAGTCATACCGCTCACCCCATGCATCAGATTGAGGTGGGGCGGATTCCTACACATCAAAAATGACTTATGGAACATTTGTATAATGGTGACTAAAGGAATCATCCATGGCTAGTGGAAAAAGGAAGGACTCTGGTCATCATGGTGACTAAAGGAATCACTCAATCCAAGGTGTGATGGTGAGGGATAAAAACGAGGGTCAAACCTTACTCGAGGAATGGGTTGATGACATGAGAGGAAGAACCCGCTCTAGTTGGGAATGGTGATTTTTCAGGAAGATCCTCTCCATTATCAATAGATTTGTCCACCATGATGATCATCCCCATAGTTCCCAATGGAAGCTATGGTTTGGGTTTCTAGGTTAGTGTTCAAATGGATGGATAGATACCTTGGGGGATTTCAAACAAATCTAATTAGAGGTTTCTCTACCTTAGTATTTCAGGCTATAAGGATTTTACTTTGAGGTAATTATATTTACTTATATTTACATGTTCCATGTCTTTTTTGGGGTATGTCGTGTTTGGGGATTCAGTCACGCAATGTTTTCTATCTCAATCCAGCTTAAAAGGGCTTTTTCTTTTCGTAATAGAGGGGTTTTCCCAACCTATTCTTATAATAAGGTTCATGAAAAAAATAAAAAACCATAGACTAAAATCATTATAAAATATAATATATTAGTATATATAAATATATTGATATTGATATAAATATAATTAATATTTTTTAAATATTTTTTAGATAAGTATAGATATACATTGACACCTAATATATAAAATTTTCAATAAGAATGGCTTATAAAATACTTTAAAAAATATTATAAATTAATAATTTAATAATTATTATCAAGTAATAATCATTTAATAATAATTTGAAGACACAAAAAATAAAAAATTTAATAAAAGATCTAAAATAAATTGAAGGCGTAAATCAAGCTTAAAACAAAAATAAATTTTGATTTGGGTGTCCGTTTGAGATCTACAACATATCAAATCAAAGATTACAACTAGCTCTACATACTAGTGACATAAGACAACCCTCTATAAAAACTTCTGAGTCAAAAAAGACCCAAAATCCCTCCAAAACTGAGTTTTTTACTCGGGGTACCCAATTTTGTTTAACATTCTATGGAACTTCAGCCTCGTTTAAGCGGGTCCTTTTTCCAATTTTCAGCGGGGATTGAATTTATTCATGGGTATTAAATTCATATTATTATTTTGGATTTTAATTTTTATCATTTTTTATAATGTAATGTTATTTATAACCAAATATATAATAATATATACATATTTTATTCATATATTCACACATAAAAATTTATTTTTATAAATAAATAATTAAACATATTTATATATAAAATATTTTTCTCAATATACAAGCCTTATCTAAATAAAAATTAATTTCTATTTTATTTCAAACACAAATATATGAATACTTATATACTTATATAATGTGTGTGTTTGTGTGTCTATATATATATATACTACAGGGAAAATGAGCTATAGCCACGCCTATAAAGACACATATAAAAAAATCCATTGCTACACCCCAAGAATTATCCACAGATCCATGGTTGAATACCCTGACCCATTAATTTCTTCTTCCTTCCACTCGATCCATCCTTCACAAAACCCCTCAACAGCACAACACCCACCCCGACGCCTCCTCGTCGCGACCCTCCTCATCCAGAGATGTTGCTCCGAGCAGCCTCCCCACCTCCTCTATTCCTTCCCGACCCCTCCCCGACTCCTCCTCCCCGACACCTCCTCGCCAACAGCCCTCAATACCCAAGACACCTCCTCACCACGACCCTCCTCCCCTTGATCCTCCTCCTCTAGTGAAGCTGCTCCGAGCGGCCTCCCCACCTCCTCCCTTCCTTCCCGATGTCTCTCCCCCACAACCCTCAACACCCCGGACACCGAGGTCGACACCCCCCACGACCTATAATCAAGGTATTTGAAAATTTCGTTGATTTCTTCTGTTCGTTCTTGAATCTGAAACTAATACTCGATGTGGAGTGAACTACGAAGCTATGGTATATGGTCTTGTTCTTTTTCAATTAATGACTCGATGGTCATATTTATTTGTTAAAGGATGTTTTCCATTGGGGGTTCATTCCGTATTCAACACATTTTGTTGTAGTGGTAGATAATGATAGAGGGAATTTAGAATAAATTTCATACATTATCATGTTCTGAGATGGGATTTTGGATGATTTTATTGATGGAGTAACCATTTTAGATCCTTTTGATCCTTATAGGTTCTCACGATAATTTGGTCGTTTAAAACAGGTTACATATTTACCTCTAATCAGTATTTAGATATAATATAACCCATTTTTCCTTTATGGAATGTGGTCGATGAAGATGCATGGGGATTCTGACATAGAAATTTCATTACATCTTGAGAATTGTCCAAATAAATTTTCATGGGGTTATTCCATGTTATGGTTTGAATAATATACCGATGGGGTATTGGGGAAACCAGTTTCATTGGTGTATAAAAAATTGGATTCTCAAATATCCTTTTATGTCATAATATCCTTATCATTTATTGGAGGGGGAAGAATTATATCCCAACATTCTAATAATTTTGAGGGAGTTTCATCCTCATGATATTTTTTTGAGATTGGTGAACACTCTAAATTTTTGACTACTAGGGTTGGAAGACCTAATTACATTTTTTCCAATGTAATAGTTGTAGGTATTCATCTGATCAATCATAAACTATCATGTTCAATCCCTAATGTTAAATAAGAGGCAATGATGGAGGACTTACTTACAACTATGACACAATTTAAAGAATATATGTCCATGAAAAATAAAATTCTAGATTATATACCTATACTGCAAGGTGAATAGAGTCTGGTTCCCAATATTGTCATCTAGCATCAGGTTTAATGATAGTGGGATTGGTTCAAGGTTTAAACTATCATCATATATAATCCATTAGAGAAAATTTCTGATAAAGATGACATCCTTCAACAATGTTCCTTGGCCTAGGCGTATGTGTGTTTTATTATGGACACTGGCACATCCGTGTTCATAATGTTCTCATTTATTAAGAGGATTTAGCCACCCATGAATATGATCTCATCAAGTTTATTTTTCCAACGACCATACAATGTATTTAAAGGATAAAACTACTAATTTAAATCTCTTAACTATAGAGGAAGTGAAACTTCATGATTTTATTTCTATACAGACTATAAAGATGCATGAATATGTGGCTCACATGGACAGAATAAAGGCACAACTATCATAAAAAAACATAGGTCCAGAATCCATAAAATATAAAATACAAGATCTAAACACCATTTTTACAAAAATTCAAACTCTATCAAATGATGGAGCTAGTCATAGAACCAATCTCGAGTAGGACCTTAACACCTTTTGTTGGAAATTAGCAGATCTATTGAATCGGGTGGGTAGAATTTTACTATAGTCACATCATTTCCATTTCATTTCCTAATAAGGTCAAGAGAGACTCTAGGATGGGGATACTCCACCATAGTTTTTTCAATGAATGGAATATTTTATGCTCTCAATCATATGTCCCTTTATAACAAATGTTCCATTGATATTTTAATCGGAATAATGGATTATACATATTTTCTTTTCATAATGTCTAAATATTAGATTTTTATGATTATAATAATGGTATCATGATAAATACTCTAAAATTTAGAATTTTAGGGCCTTATAAGACCAAATTACACTAATCTTTTAGAATGAATAGATTTTACTGATAGTTTTTAGGGTAATTACACCATCCAAGATTTTTTATTCCATGAATATGAAATTCGTTACATATATAAGACTCATTTGTAGGGAGATACAAATTTTCTATTTCTATATTCTTAGAATGTGTCCAAAAATAGAGGAAAAATGTTTTAGAATATTCTATACCAATCCAAATCATATGAAAATGCATATATGTGTAAGTTTAAAGGGTTATATGCATGTATAAACATATATATAAGGAACCCTTCTGCATATTTGGCCATGAAAATACGTACATAGGGGCTAGGTGTCCTTATATATTTTTGAAGTTGCATATGCGTGAAAGCAGAAACATGGAATATTCGACTTGTCGACGTCAAAAGCAACGGGTCTTGGGGATGAGGTAGGTTCCCTTTACCAAATACTTTAATTTTAATTCTATAATTTCCTGATTGTTTTAAAAACTTGTTTCCATAATTGCTTTATTGTTTTAAAAATTGATTTTTTAATAACCACTATCTCTGTCAAGGAAGAATATTAATATATCCATTGTTAATCTGCACATATATTCTGTATGAAACCTAAAACATAATTATTGACAAATTTATTATAATTATATTAATTATTCATAGGATTATAAGGATAAATATTTAAGAACCAAGGAGCACTCTCCCTCATAATTATATCCCTTAAAAATGAAATGATATTAATTTTGAATAGAATATTTTTTGAGTATGAATATGGATCAATGAAGTGTGAGTACCCATGTTTTAGGAATCTGAATCATTGGTTAAAACATGGGAAATAATTCTCTTGAAGTCATGGGCATCCATTTTACTGGTGATGTGATCATATACTTATAGAGATGTCAAAACATGCATTATTGAAAATTATAATATTTATTATGTGATAAGAATATGATGATTCACCTTTCCTAATGCATCATAATCCCATCCTTCCTCATGCGATGAGCATGGAATTCCTTGGGTGATGAGCATCATGTTCATTAGGTGATGAGCCTAAAATACCTCATGTGACTAGCCTCTAGAGGATGAGTATCATTGGTCATTAGCTTCAGGGATTGGTGAACCCATTAAGAATTTCGTATCCTTAAAAAATGATATAATGAGTAACATAGAGCATATTAGTCATCATGATAATAAAAAAACACTCAAATTTTGATTCAAATTATCTTATGGAATTCCAAGAAATAAATTTGATAGTTGAGGTTCCCCAACCATTGCTAATAGGTGTATGGGTAGAATAAGTTCCCATGATTCTACTAAAACCCATCATCACCCAAAAAATGGAAATTTCATACCTATATTCTGATGAAATGACTACTATCACCCTCACCTGATTTCCCTTATAAAGATCATGCAGTGGAGGGTTATCAATACACTGGTCAACCACTTTGAGTAGAAATAAATCATACCAACAATAGAAATGGCCATGGATGATCTATAATCCATGGTTCCACCCTAAATCAACCAATATAATAGACCCGACATGGGGGGACTGGCAGGGGGGAGGGGTGTCCAGGAGGGTCTGTAGGGGGACAAGGGGGTCTGCAGGGGGGTTGTGCAGGGGCGAGGGGCAGGGGGTCTGAGTAGGATAATACCTCAGGTGGTTATTGATCCTCCTTCAACTTCTTGCTACAAATAAATTCCACAACCTCCCTAGCCTCATAAAAATAGATTTTCACTATATAAGGGAGATCAGATCCCCCAGCTAGTGCCAAACCTTCTCTCCCCCTCAACAACAACATGCCTAATGAATTAATAGATTCACCTATGGTACACCCATCCATCCATTTGTTTATGTTTATTGAATTTTCATCTTGTATACTAGATAAATTTTGTCATTTTTCACCTGTTCTTTTTAGGTATTTGAGGATGCCTATAAGTCACAATTAAGCATCATAATCCTTGATGACATTGAGAGGTAATTACATTAAATTTCAACTCAATACTACTTTTGGTCCTTTCGTTCGATAACCACTATGCTATTCTTTTTAGTACAAGATTTTGGAGTACATTGCAATTAGACCTCATTTTTCCAATATTATTTTCCAAATGTTGATGGTCTTTTTGAAATGGCTTCCTCCCCATGAATTCTTCTAATCCTTTTATTAGTACAACTCATTCTGAATATATATTTATGAGGGTTTATTTGTCTCAATGACTTCACAAGAACTGGATTTCTTGTGTGTATGCTTTATAATGATAGGTTGTGTCTGTGTATGGTGATGCATGCTATGCAGAGAACTAGACACAAAAAATAGCCCATGTTTATGCATGTAAGAATATATAAAAGTATCCTCTTATGGTAGTTTAATATTATATAGCTTGGTTGAAATTATTTCATTAATGTTTTCCATTTTAATCCGTACTCCTATCATTTGAGACACCGCTAGAATCTCCAATGATTTTTTTGACTCACAAGGGGACGGTGTAGGCTAGGGGGCTAGTGCAGGCTTGGGGGTGGTGCATGCTAGGGCGCTGGTGCAGGCTAGGGGGTCCGGGGGGCTGTGCAGGGGGGCTGTGTAGTCTAGGGGGCTAGGTCGAAGGGGAAGGGGGCAGTGGGAAAGGTGGAGGGGGGTAGGGGGAAGGTCTTCAGGGTAGGGGGTATGGAGGAGGAGGCAGGGGGAAGGGGGAGGGTGGAGGTGGGCAGGGGGGAAGGGGACAGGGGGCATGGGAGAGGTCTGCAGAGCAGGGGGGCAGGGGGCAGGCAGTGGGTAGATGGGGGCAGGGTGGAGGGGGGTAGGGGGCAGCGGGCAGAGGGTTGTTTAATGGGTAACCATATTTTATTAAATTATAATGTGTTATATAATGCATACTATTTTAATATTTTCTCTCACCTCATGTATTTGGGGATTTTGGGTTTTTTTTCCTCCATATTATGTTTTGGGTAGGGAGTTGGATCATTTTGTGTTGGTTCGGGTGGATTTGGTTCTCTTAATTGAGGTAAGGATTTAATTTCGTTGGTTGGTTTCTCACTAGTTATATAGCATCCATAATGTGTATTAATGTTCCTAATATCCTTTGTGTAGTGCGTTGATCCCTGCTCATTGGTTTTGAGTATCCAAGTTAAGGGAGACTTTTTTGTGTTTTCATAGGTAAGAAAGTATATGTATGTGTGTTCCCCTGTTACGTGTATAGTCAACCATGGTCGTGATTATGCTCGTATGGGGATATGTGTGCCCATGTATATATATAAATTCACAAATAGGTGAGTGGAGACTATTATATGCATATAAGCATATGTGCAAGGATCCCCTTGTAGATGCTCATGGCCATGCGGGTGTGTGCATAGGGGCTAAGTGTCATTGCATGTGTGTAAAGGTGCGTATACCTAGTGGGGGAACAACAACTTCTAGTTAGAAAGCTCCAAGAGCTGAAGTGGACGGTTTGGTTCCACCTTGAGGTAGGATCCCTCTTCTAGCCTCTTTAATTCAAGAATGCTTTAAATTGAATTTTGCTTCTTTCTTAATACTGCTTAATTATATTGAATTGCATATCTTGAATATGGGTTCTTTAATACAATTGTTTCATTTGATAAATAAAGTCATGTATTTATAATTAAACCCCTCCAACAGAGCTGCACTATCTATGAAAACTCATAGTGATAGTTATGTTGATCTAGTTGCTTAAATTATTTCATTTGATTTGTGCTGAATGAGTTTTAGAATAAATTTTAAATATAATTAAATGAATTTTGTGATAAATCAATGCCCTGATTTTATAATAAAACCCCTCCAATGGAGGTGCGCCGTCTTCTAAACCAAAGAGTAGTGCTAATTATTTGAATCATGTTTAGATTTGGTTTGAGTCTTTCATATGCCTCTTGTTGGTGTTTGTTTTGTGGCTAGTTAGTTTTTGTATTCATTGAATAATATAAATTGTCTTATCATACTAATTTAACTCAAATGACATTTCCCAAGTAGGCATATTCCTTGACCATGAAACTTTTCCTTTCACGATTTGAATATTATAAATAAAATTTCCATGTTTAGGCAAAGTGAATGAATTTGTAAATGGTTTGTGTAGGGTGTATGATTCTTTTCCGTTGTTTTGATTACCATTAGACGTTGTATCATTGTGCTTCTCACTATAACCTTCTCTAGTGATCCCTTGTTATAAAATATTAAATAGTTGATCTATTCTATCATTTTCTGATGGGGAAACGGTCGTAATGTTTCCCCTCCTCCTCCCGCTCCCTTAGCTCCTAGCCGGATGATGCTGCCCCATAGATGTCGTTAGACCGGTCGAACACGCTGCGGTCACGCCGTAGTCACGACCCGGTCACGCCGCGGTAATACCGTGACTTGTCCCTACTCCAGGATGACACCAGGTGGCATTTCATAGTGATAGTATTCCATATGTCTTGTGATAAATGTTGAGACGGACTAATCACAATTTCTGCTGATGGGGCGACGACCAGAATGTTGTCCTGCCTCCTACCGCTCCCTTCGCTCTTGGCTGGAAGATGATGCCCCGTGGATGTTTCTGGATCGGGCCAACACGCCGCGGTCACACCGTGATTTGGCTCTACTCCAGGATGACACCCCACGACAGTTCATAGTGATAGTATTCCATGAGTCTTGTCATCAATCTTGAGACTGAATAATCACAATTTCTACCAGCGGGGGTGACGACCAGAATGTTTCCCTGCCTCCTCTCGCTCCCTTCGCTCCTGGCCGAAAGATACTGCCCCGCAGATGTCGCTGGACCGGGCCAACATGCACCGGTCACGCCGCGATCACGCAGTGGTCACGCCGCGGTCACGCCACAGTGACACTACGTTAATTCCGTGATTTAGTGATGCTCCAGGATAACACCATGCAGTGGTTCGCATTGATAGTATTCCATGACTCTTGTGATCAATGTTGAGACTAAATAATCACAATTTCTGCCGGCGGGGAAATGGCCGGAATGTTGCACCACCTCCTCCCTCTACCTTCTCTCCTGGTCGAAAGATGATGCCAAGAGTATGTCACTCGACCGGGCCAACATGCCGCGGTCACGCTGATGTCACGCCGCGGTCACGCCACGTTCACACCGTAGTCACACCGCGGTCACGCCGTAGTTAGTCTGCGTTAATGCTGTGATTTGGCCCTGCTTCATCCACATCTAACCCATACCATCCCCCTTCCACCTTCATTTTAGCTCGCTTCCACCAGCATTCCAGCCCGCAACAACCCCACCTGCCACCTTCAAATCAGCCCGCACCATCCCCCCAGCACCTGCAACTAGCCCCCTTCCACCAGCATTCCAGCGCCCTTCCACCTACATTCAAGCCTTCACTAGCCCCCAAACACCTTCAATCCAGCCTGCACTTGCCACCACACCAGCCACCACCCCCAACCTCTTGAAAAACACCCATTCCAGCCCTCTACCACCTACATAATAGCCCCATCCACCAGTTACATCCCTCACCTGCCCCCGAACTCCTATATCCTAGCCCGCACTAGCCCCTGCCACATGCCCAACTCACCCAACCACCTATAATTCTGCTCACACCATCCCCTTGCCACCTATTCCATCCCGCAATAGCCCCTACCATTCCCCTTCCGCCTACCTTCCCGCCCGCACCAGCCACTCTAGCCTGTACTAGCCATCGCACCAGCCCCGAGCCTCCTGCATTATAGGATGCGTGAGAAAAACTCTATGCAAATCACAAAAAAGAAAGATGAAAGGGGATCCCCTTTTCTGAGCCCCTTTTTCCCCGAAAAGTGGCCATGTAAACTACCATTAATGTTCACCAAGGGCATTGGGGTAGAGTCACATCTTTTAAACTAAGATGAGAACCTATCCAGAAAGGTGAGCAGAACCAAAGCATCCCATAAGAATTCCCACCTGAACCAATGAAAATCCTTGAATAAATCAATCATGAAGGCACACCTATGAACCCCAGAATCAAGATGGTAGCCCCACACTAATTAGTGGTTAAAAAATTCCTAGGATGAATTAGATTTGGTTCTGAAGGTTGAGGATATTTTTATCCATCATTAGATTTATAAGTCTCTTATGGTTATTTTTGTAACCATCCTACTAGAGGGTCTGAGTTATAAGTGGTGGAAGTCTATTATTTAGACTCAGCTAGACAAATACTATTTTTGGAAAAGTTTCAAGGCATTGTTCATTTATTATTCTTTCATAATGAAGTGAAGGTACTGATGGATATAGAATTTTGTAGGAGGGGTTGTCCTGGTGGGGTGTCCAAGGGCAGTCCAGGGGGCGGTGTCGGGGGGGGGGGGGGGGGTATGCAAGGAAGGAGGGAGGGTGCAGGTGGGATGTCTAGGAGGGGTTGATCGGGGGGTGTCTAAGGGCTTTCCGGGGGGGGGTCTGTAGGGAAGGGTGTAGGTGGGGTTTCCAAGGGATGTTTGGAGGGGGGTGTCGAGGGGTCTGTAGGGATGGGGGAGGGTGCATGTGGGGTGTCTATGAGGGGTTGTCCCGGGGATGTCCAAGGGATGTCTGGGGGGGGGGGGTTCGGGGATGGGAGGGGGTATGTAGGGTAGGGGGCATGGTGCAGGTGGGGTGTCTTGGGGGATGTCCACGGGGGTGTCCAAGGGATTTCCGGGGTGGTGATTTGAAGAGATAAACCCACGAGAAATGGGACCTAACCTCATTGAAATAATTTTGATAATGATTTTTGGAAAGGTATTCCCAATAAAAATAGGCCTGAAATCATTTACATCCACATCATTTACATTCTTTGGGACCAAGGCAAATAAAATTCGAGTTGATTCCATAGGGCACTGAGGCATGGTTAAAGAACTCCTTCATAGCATTAAAGAGCTCATCACAAACTATGTCCTAGTAGAACATAAAGAATTAATTCGTTAACCCATCAGGACCAACCACACTATCAATATTTAGAGAAAAATGGCACTATTATCCTCTTTCTCATAATGGGATGCAATAAGGGAGATTGTTGGATTGGTGTAGCCCAATCCGGTTGGGCTGAATTCTTGTGGCCTGCAACTGTCGCGGGTCGAGCTCCGCGGTGAGATCGTTGGGAGTTTAAGGGGGAAATGAGACCCAGCTCCAGGGGTCCGGAGGACGAAGGCCCCAGTCCAAATTTACTGGAATTGTAGCAACATTGACCACTATAGTGGTGCAGACTTTGGAGTTCACATTACTGTTGCACTTTTTACATTCAGCCGACATGCACTAGAGTATTTGATACATATAGGAAAGGATTTATAAGATTGAAAAAGTTTATAATAATATATCTTCATCTCTCCATACTATTAAAGAAAACTTCCCCTCCATGAACAGCTTGTGTAGAGTTGTCATCACATTCAACTGGTCAACATATTCCATGAAAACCCATTCTATAGAATCTGCCTCAATTAATCCTGATGAGATGAATGCACATAACCTATAACAACATGGATATATTATTTGACTATAGACTAGATAAAATCAACATCATCTAAAGCCAAGGGAGGTGGAGTACTAGATGTAGATGCAACAATAGGAGGTTCCTAATAACTCAAAATTCCATTGAAATCTAAATGATGTCTTTCTCTGAAATATTATAAATATAATATGGATACAAAATATGAATGAACTAGTGAAACAACTCTCTCAACACTAGGTAAATAAGCCTCTACTGGTTATGATTTGGGAGGTACATCTAGGGAAAATTTTTGAAGCTCACCTGCTTGGTCAATATGCTTAACTAAGGATCCCTTATGACATGTGAAAGGGGTGTGTAGGGGGGCTGTTGTCCAATAAGGGGGCTGTCCTGGGGGTCTAGTAGGGGGCTTCTTTCCAGGTGGTCCAATATGGGGGGTGTTGTCCAGGGGGTCCAGCACGGGGGCTGCTATCCAAGGGTGTCCAGCAGGGGGGATACTCTCCAGGGGGGTCCAGCTAGGGAGGGGGGGTTGTCCAGCGGGGTCCAGCGAGGGGCTGCTATCCAAGGGGGCTGGGGATTCTGTCCAGAGTGAAATTCTATCTAGGGGGTCCAACAGGGAGAAAGGGGTGATAACGGGGGTGAAAATGGGTAAAAGGGATGTGTGTGTGTGGGGGGGGCTGCTGTCCAGGGGGTTCGGGGGGGGGGGGGCAGCAGGGTTGCACGGGGGGGGGGGGGGGTGTCCAGCAGGGGTGGTGCAAGGGGGGTCCATTGGTGGGGGGGGGGGTGGACACCAGGGGGTCTAGCAAGGGGGTTTGTCCAGGGGGGGCCCAGTGGTGGGGAGGGGATGCTATCTAGGGTGGTCTAACAGTGGTGGGGGGATGCTATCCAGGGAGGTCTAGTAGGGGGAAAAGGGTGTTCAAGGGGGGTGAAAGGGGGTGTGTGCAAGGGGTGCATGGGATGTGTGTTTCTGTGTGGGGGGGGGGGGGCTTCTGTCTAGGGAGTGCAAAGGGGTGTCCAGTAGGGGTGCAAGGGGGGGTGTCCTGCATGGGTGGTGCAAGGGGGTCTAGCCGGGGGGTGGGGGTGCTGTCTAGGGGGGTCTCGTAGGGGGTTGCTGTTGTCCATGGGGGTCTCGCAGGGGGGGTGTCCAGCGGGGGGGTGCTGTCTAGGGGGGCTGGGGCTGCTGTCCAGGGGGGTCCAGTAGGGGGTGCAAGTGGTGTGAAAGGGGGGTGCAATGGGGGTGTGCAAGGGGTGAAAGGGTTGTGTGTGTGGGGGTGGGTGTGCACTAGGGGTTCAAGGGGGGGTGTCAATTAGGGGTGGTGCAAGGGGTGTCCAGCATGGGGGATGCTCACCAGGAGGTCTAGCAGTGGGGATTCTATCTAGGGGGTCCAATAGGGGGTGGGGGGCTGCATTGCAGGGGGGTCCAGTAGAGGGGAGGATGCTGTCTAGGGGGTCCCGGAAGTGGGGGTGTTATCCAGGGGGTCCAGCAGGGGGGTGGGGGGATGGTTTCAAAGGGAGTCCTGTAGGGGGGGCAAGCAAGGGGATGTAAGGGGTGCAAGGGATGTGTGGGGGGGGGGGGGGTGGCTGCTATTCATGGGGGTTGGTTTTTTTTATGAAATAGGAAGGGTTTTAGCCATGGTTCATTGAATTGTGGCTGGTATTGTCGTGGATATAGGGACTAACCTATAGCCACAGTTTGAAACCATGGCTATAGGGCTATATCCATCGTTTGAAACTATGGATATAGGGCTATGTCCACAGTTTGAAACTGTGGCTATAGGTCTATAGTCATAGTTGGAACTGTGGCTATAAGGCTATAGTCAAGGTTTGAAACCATGGCTATAGGGCTATATCCACAATTCGAAACCGTGGCTATAGGTTTGGCCATATATCCACGACAATACCATCAACGGTTCAATGAACCGTGGCTATAAATTATAGCCACGGTTTGTGGGCTAAAAGCCACAGTTCCAAACTGTGGCTATATCCTAATTTTCTAGTAGTGATATATATATGTATATAATAGTGTGTGTCTGTTTTAAAAAACTGACATATATTATCTATATATTCCAACATATTAATATACATATGAATATATAGTATATGTGAATATACATAAATATATATAATTATACTTATAGATACACAATATATATATATATATATATTTGTGTGTGTCTGTTGTATATATGTATTTATTTATTTATTTACACACACACACAAACATATTTTATAAATGTATTTAAAAATAATCTTATATACATATTTTAATGTACGAATAAATATACAGATAAAAAAATATAAATATATATATAAATAAGTAGATTTAAATATAAATATATAAATATAACTAACTATATCTATTAATATATATATTTATGAATATATATATACCTAAATTAATTTATGAATAAATATAACTATATATATATATATATATATAACATTAAAGGGAGAACCAAACAAGATGGATGAGTGGTAAACACTAATACACATATACCCATTCACGCCATTAAAAATGGCCTTCAAAAGTGCTAAAAAATCAATGTTAATCAGAGATATGATAAGGGGAGCCTTTATCAATGTTTTTTTAGCACTGATAAAGGCCTAGCCTCCTGCAGTGTGCATTTTATATAACAACACACCCAGAAGAAAATTTGAAGTTTAAACAACACACCCAGAAGCAAACCTGCTATATACATTCAATTGACATCATAAATATAAAAATTTCCACCCATGGTATTTAGAAAAAAAACACTAATATTTACATTTCCAACAAAATTTTTATATAATTACATGTACAATTGTCTAAGAAACATTCTGAAACATTAATATTTCATATTTTGATTCCCATGATCCCCTCTCAAAAATGTCAGCCCATGGTATCAGTTAAAAAAAAATCAACTCAACCTGAGAAAAATATTCCACCTATATAATAAAAAATATTAAGTTATTAATACTATAAATAAAAAAATTAAACATTAATATGAAATAACACATTAATAAAATGTCCATATTTAAAAAAAATGAAACATTTGGAGTCATACCAGTCATATCATGTGTCTTATTGATACAGGGTTGATTCTTATATGTTCAAATGAGTTATGGATCATTTTACTAAAATATCAACATAATCCGAATGTGTTTTCTCTGTTTTGAGTATGTCAGATTTTCTTTTAGTAAAATTATTGTTAATTTTAAACAATGAAACATTTAGAGTTATACTGGACACACTGTGTATCATATTGAGGTGTAGATAATTAGTTTCAGTAACTAATTATTAATGGATAATTTTTATAAAATATAAAAACAATATGAATTCATTTTCTTGGTTTTTATTATGTCCATTGTGACTTTTTACTAAAATATCAATTCAATATGGAAACATGCATTTAGATTCATACTGGTCATATCGTTAGTCAGTTTGATTTGAGACTACTTCATACACATCAAAAATGACTTATGAATCATTTTACCAAGTTATCAAGAAAATCAGAGCATGTTTTCTTGTTTTTTAGTGAGTGACACGTTTTGAACTAAAATGTAAATTTTAAACTGATAAGAGACACTTTTTTTCATACCGATCACCCCATGCATTAGATTGAGGTTTGGTTGAATCCTACATGTCACAAATTAATCATGGATAATTGGCCTAAAGTATCAAACCAATCTGAATGTATTTTATCAGTTTTCAGTATGTAAGTTGTTGTTTTTACTTAAATTAATGTCAATCTTAAATAAAAATAGACACTTTGAGTTATACTGGACACACCATGAATCCTATTGAGGTTTGGTTGATCCCTATACATAAAATATAACTAATATTTCATTTTCATAAAATATTAAAAAAATATGAATGTGTTTGCTCAATTTTCAGTAGGTCCCTTATTGTTTTTACTTAAATTAATGTTAATTTTAAATAAAAAGAGACAATTTGAGTGATTCCTATCATACTGTGTGTCATATTTAGATGATATTGATCCATTCAAAACATAAATGACTAATATATAATTTTTCTAAAATATAAAATCTATAAAAATGCGTTTTCTTGTTTTTTAGTATGTCATTTTTTGTTTTTATTCAAATTCATATCAATTTTAAATAAAAATAGACACTATGAGTTATACAGGAATAAACTATTCATCATATTAATGTATGGTTGAGTCTTACATGTCAAAAATGACTAATTTATATTTTTAATGAAGTATAAAAATAATATGAATATGGTTTCTTAGTTTTCATTATGTCACATGTTCTCTTTACACAAATTAATATCAATTTTAAATAAAATGACACACCTTGAGTCATATCGGTCACACCGTGCGTCTTATTGAGTTGAAATTGAATCCTATACCTCAAAAATGAATGATGGATAATTTTCCTAAAATATCAAAATAATACAAATACATTTTCTCAGTTATCAGTATCTCACTTGTTGTTTTTACTTAAATTGATGTAAATTTTAAATAAAAAGAGACACTTTGAGTTATACCAGAAACACCATGCATCGTATTGAGGTGGGGAGGATTTAGATGTTATGTTTTATGATTCGTACATAAATAAATATTTCACATTGAGATACATGTTGTGAGGGATGATAAATTATTTTCTATATTATGGAAAATTTTCAGGATATAGCATTAAAGGAACTAATGAGTGTCCTGTTTGTCAAAAAGGTACACATTTAATTACGTTGAAACATTCATCGAAATAAATTAAAAACAAAAAACCCAACCTGAGAAAAAGAATACTGACCATGGTATTAGTTTTCAAACAAACAACCCAACCTGAGCAAAAGAATTCTCCTTTATAAGAAAAAAATTCTTTTTTAATAATACTATAATGAAATAAATTAAACATAAATATCAAAGAATATATTTTTAAAATTTCAATATTAAATAAAAGTTCACACATGTATCACTACCACAGAAACAAATTTACACAGCACCACCCTTTAACAACTCTAAAAAATGTGTTGATAAAGGGGTACTATTATCACCACAAAAAAACTACTGATAAAAGGAGATTTTAAAAGTGCTAAAAACACTATTAAAAGTACCCCTGTATCAACATTTTTAGCAATGATAATGATACCCCTTTGTCAATGTTCTTTTAGCTATGTTAAAGGGACACCCTTTATTAATGATTTTTTAGAAGCAATGATAAAGGGGGATTTATCATGGTTTTTCTAATAGCACTAATTAATGGTATATTTAAAAAAATATTATATTTCATTAAAAATAATATATATATTTTTGAATATGTTTTAGATAAGGCTAAATAGACATTTACAATTAAAATATAAGATATTTAGTGAAAATGGATTATAAAATAATTAACACATATTTTTAATTAATAATTTACTAATTATTATTGACTAAAAGTAATTTATTAACAATTTTAAGACACAAAAAATAAAAAATTTAATAAAAGATCAAAAATATATTGAAAACACAACTCAAATTTCAAAGGGTCATAACTTTTGATCAGTGTGTCCATTTTAGCTATACCACATATCAAATTGAATATTGCGATGAAAATTCACACTAATGATAGGGAGGAATCCCCTATTAAATTTTACAAGGCCCAAAAAGTCCCTATAAGGCCTTTAAAACTGAGTTTTTAGTAGGTGTTTCCAAATATTTTTACATTCAACGGACTTACAGCTTTGTTTAAGAGGGGTTTTTTCCCATTTTCTGTGGGGACTGAATTTATTCACAAGTATTACATTCATATTGATATTAATGTTTTCAAATTTTATCATTTTTCATAATTTAGTTTTATTTATAATCAAATATATAATAATATATACATATTTTGTATATATTCACACATAAAAATTTAGATTTCTAAATATATATGTAAATCTATTTAAATGTAAATTAGATTTATAAATAAATAAAACATATCTAAATAAAAAATAATATCCATTTTATTTAAAATTAATATATATAAAAATGTATATACCTATACAATTACTGAATATATAATGTTTATATATATATATATATATTTGTGTGTTCATTGACAAACCGATATATATTTATCTATATACTCTAATATAAGTATATAAATATTAATATATAAAATATTTAAATAAATATAAATATGTATAATTATATTTATAGAATCACCCACATATAAGTATATATATATATATATGTATTTATAAACACACATACACATACACACACACAAAAAATTTATATATGTAATTAAATATATATATATATATATGGATAAAAAATAAAACAAATTAATTTAAATATATAGATATATCATTCAATAAATAAGAAAATGATATAGGGGAGTGGAAAAGGAGCGAGATTATTAGGAGGACATCTCTGTTTCAAAACCCACCAAAGGTAGGGGCACACACGAATGAATGATATAGGTCCCTAGAGTTGTTAAATGGTGGAGGTATTCCTAGAACCGTTAAAAATGTGGGGAGGATATACTAGCACTATTAAAAGGGGGATTGAGTGCTGATAAAAGGGTGGATGTCCCACCCTCAAATTTTTTGAAAAATAAATTTCTTTTATGATTTTTTTTTAACTTTTATCAGTGCTAAAAAAGTGTTGATAGAGGTCCCATTTATCACCACTATTTTATCACTTATAAAGGTCCTCTTTTATCAATACGGATAAAAGGGTCCTTTATTATTATTTTTTTAGTAATGAAAAAAGAGTCCCCCTTTTAATAACATCGATGATAATAATGTTTTTTTTAAATATGTAAATGCCCATTTTTCACACTGTTAAAGTCCATATATTTTGTAGTTGAGTCGTACCGGTCACCTTATGCATCTGATTGAGGTGGGGATGAATCCTACACATCAAAAATGAATTATTGAACATTTTTATAAATTATCATACCAATCCGAATATATATTCATTTCAAATAAATGTAGATAAAAAATAAGGTAAACTAAATATAGGGGTCAATGGAAAGATCTGAACTCCCGCTCGATGGTGGGGTTTGTCAGGAATGCACCAGGGCTAGTGGAAAATGAAGGCCTATACTGATCAAGGTGGCTGAAGGCAAGAATCAATCCCTAGAATTATGGTGAGAGATAGAAATGATGGCCAAACCTTACTCATGGAAGGAGTAAATGACATGAGTGGAAGAATGCACTGTAGTAGGGGATGGTGATTTTTCAGGCGGGTCATCGCCATTATCACTAGATCTATCCACTTCGATGATATTCCCAGTGGTTCCCAATGAAAGTTGTGGTTTGGGTGTCTGGATCAGCAGTCAAATGGTAGGATGGATACCTTGGGGGATTTCAATCCATGCCTAATTCTATGTTTCTCTACCATAGTCTTTCAGGATATATGGATTTGACTTTGAGCTAATTGGATTTACTAATATTTAAAATTTCCTTGTATTTTTTTTGGGGCATGTTGCATTTGGGTATTCAATCTTGTAATGGGTTATATCTCAATCCAGCTTAAAAGGGATTCTACTATTCTTAATAGAGGGGTTTTCCCAACCATTTCTATTAAAAAATTTCAATAAATAATTAATAAAATCATTAAAAAATCTATAAAATATAAACAATTTTAATATAAAAAAAAATTCACAAAAAATGAACATAATAATAGTGTCATTATGAAGGAGGAAGATTAACTCCATTAGATGGATGTAACTCCATCCCAAAACAATTTTTAAGTCATCACATCTACTCCATCATATGATCATGTTGTCGATGCTACTATTTTTGTTGATTCTCTTGATGTTGTATATACTCTTCCTACTCTCAAAATAATATCTGAATAGTCTCATCCTGAGTTCATTGCCTTGCCTCATACTCTAAAGAAGTGAAGGATGATGATCTCATACACACCATGTTTTTTTGGAAGATATTATGGAGAGGGAAAATATTAATGATGGTCGCCGCATTCATTTGGAGACTTTGTGGTGAAAATTCATGGTGGAAACATAACATTGATTCCCCATTTAATTTGCTAATAGAAATTTGATAATGGGGAAGCCAAAGTAGGGTGAAGGCAGGATATAAATTGGGATCTCCAACATGAGTTTTTATCATCAGATTCAGAAGCAACACATCTTCATCCTTGAGTGTAGTATTTTGTGAGTTGTTTATCCATATTTTCAAAGAAAGATTTTCTTATGTGTTTTATCCTTGTAATTGAGGGAGATAGAGTTTGTAACCACTTTTTACTAGAATGAAATTATTCTATTTTCTTGTGGTTTTTTACCCCTTTATTTTTTAAGGTTTCCCTATTACATCTGGTGTTCTTTTAATTCTGTGCTTTTGCAATTAACTTCTATCTTGCAATTATCGTTGAATTGATTGGCCAATTGTTTAGGATCCTAAAAAGTGGTATCATAGGAATGAGGTTTTGGCTTGATAAAATTATGGACGAACGACATGTCTAAATGTCGGCGAAATACAAGATCTAAAAATTCAATGGAAATAATTTTTCATTGAGGAAAATGAAGATAAAAGAGGTTTTGCGGAAAGATAAATGCCTACAGGTGATTGGAGAGAAATTGAAAGGTCTGGTAGATGAAAAATGGAGTGACATGGATAGAAATGTTATTTCCAACATCCATTTGACTTTGGAAGATGGGGTCATATCAAGAATTGTGTAAAAAAAGACGGAAAAAGAAATTTGGGATACTCTGACAAAGCTGTATGAGGAAAAGTCATTCCACAATAAAATTATCTTGAAGAGAAAATTATACACTCTTGGAATGGTTGATTCATCATCGGTGACTGACCACATCGACACCCTCAATACCATTTTTTATCAACTTACAGTGTGGATCTATATAATTTTGGATACTAAACAAGCGGATATTCTACTCAAAAGGTTTGAATATTAATGTGATCAACTTATAATCAACCTCACAAATAATTTCCTAATGGATATATTTCCCTTCAATGATGTTGTAGCTACGACTATTGAAAAAGAAAGTTGGCACAAGAAAAAGGAGTACAAATATACAACTTCACACCAAGTGAAAGCTCTTTAAATGGAAAGAAGTAGAATGGTGGAGTGTGGTTCCAGTGAGAACTAGAATCATGGAAGGTCCAAATCAAGGAGAAGGAAGAAAAACATCAAATTTTACAATTGCAGTAAGAGGGGGTATGTCAGCAAATACTATTGGAATAATAAGTGTGGTGAGAATAACTCTCAAGGAAATGTGGCGAGTACATATAAAAATGGAGACTTAATAGGGAGTGATGCAGAAATGAATATTGAAAGAAGAAAACATCTCGAAGACACATGGATTATTAACTCAGGAGGAACATGGCACATGACATCTCTATGGGAATGGTTTGACCAATATGAAACTATCGTATAAGAGATTTTGGACATGGGGAATGATAATAAATTTCAAGATCGTTGGAGATGGAACCATCAAACTAAAGATGCATGATAACATTGTCTGAACCATCCAAGGAGTACGCCATGTGGAGGGTCTCAAGAAGAACATTTTTTCCTTGGAAAAATTTTATGACATTAGAAGCAAGACAAGCACCGAGAAATGGATGATGAATATTATGAAGGAAGAAATTTTGTTGATAAAGGAAGGGAAGATATTAAAGAACTTGTATGTGATTATGGGTGAAATGTACATGGAAGAAGATATAATTGTCTCATCAACTAACTTGATGGAAGAGTTAACGATGTTATGGAATCATAATTTTGGACATATGTCCCAACGAGGCCTAAAGATTCTTGAGGATAAGACGTTTTTTCTTTGGATTATGAAGGCATCCATACTATTTTTATAAGAAATTTTTTTTGACTAAGATACACTGGTTGATGTTTGGAGTGTCAACGATGAAGAGTAACTATATCTTGGAGTTGATTCATTCCAAGGTTTGGCAAGCACCGGTTGTGTCCCTAGGAGGAGTAAGGTACATTGCATCTTTCATTGATGACTATTCCAGGAGATTTTGGTTATTTTGAATCAAGAGGAAATTGAATATCTATGAAGTCTTCAAAACAATCAAAGAGAAAAATCAGATTGAATCTGAAAAGAAGATCAAGTTTTTGAGGACTAACCATGGTAGAGAATATACAAGCGGCGATTTTGATTCTTTTTGTTAATAGGAAGTAATCAAGAGGTAGTTCATGGTGGCATACACTACATAGCAGAATGGAGTGAAAGAGTAGCTGAATATAACCTTTTTAGACATAATAAGGGCAATGCTAAAGACTAAAAGAGTTACCAGGACATTCTGGGCAGAAGTAGTAAATACTTCATGCTATGTGATCAATTGACCCCCTTTAGTGGAAATTGATATGAATATGTCGATGGAGATGTGAAATGGTAAACCCGATAATTATTTTCAATTACATACTTTTTGAAGTCATGTATATGCACTATTTCATGGCCAGGAAAGATTGAAGTTGGACTCAAGATCCAAGGAATGCATCTTCTTGGGGTACACAGGTGGTGTAAAGGGGTATTGTTAGTCAGATCTCAATGTCCACAATATTATCATCAGTAGGGATGTAATCATTTCTGAAGACACAGTGAAAATGAATATTGGTAAAGAAACATAGAAAGAGAGTACAGAAACTAAAACAGTCGAGGTGAAGGATGAAACAAATGAAGTGTCTATTTTCTATAAGGAATTACCAAACAATTATGATCAAGTACTAGATAATCCTAGACTACAATGACCAAATCGAGAGAAAAGAGTGACAACATGGAACTTAGATTATGTCACTGAGATAAATGTTTCCAATTTCTTATCGACAGAAGATGGAGAGCTATCATCTCTTTTTGAGGACACCCAGAGTCCAAATATATTATCATGGATGGCGGCGATGCAGAAGGAACATGAATCCCGGAACATGAACAAGACTTTGGATATTGTTCCATTACTTCATGGGAGTAAAGATATTGGGAACAAATGGGTCTACAAGATCAAGAGGGATAAAATAGACTAGGTGGAAAGATATCATGTGAGACTGGTGGTTAAAGGTTATGCTAAGAAGGAAGGTATCAATTTCAATGATATATTTTCTCATATTGTTAGACTAACAAATATTCAGTTAGTGATGGTGATTTGTGCTGCATACACTCTTCATCTAGAATAGATAGATGTGAAATCAAATTTTCTCCATGGTGAGCTTGATGATAAAATATATATTCTCTAATGAGAAGGTTTTTCTGAATAAGGTAATGAGAACTTGGTTTTCAGGTTGAAAAAAATCTTTACAGTCTCAAACATGTGTTGAGGTGTTGTTACAAGAGATTTTATTATTATATAACGAGACTTGGATACAATAGACTTAATTAAGATCCTTGTGCATATTTAGAGGTTCTATATGCTAATGATTTTATCATTATACTATTGCATATGGATGAAATGTTGGTTGTGTTGTACCGCTCGTACCCCTCGTGGTTTAATTTTCATGATCACAATCACTCTCTTTTTTATCTAATCTTGTTTTAAGTGTTTTTGGATGATAGGCATGATTTCAGGTTGCCAAGGAATTGGGTCAAGAAAGACAGAAGGCAAAAGTGGACTGATTTCAGTCCACCGGCCAACCGGTGGATGACCACCGGCCAGCCGGTGGAATCTTGACAGAAGGCATCCCCTCTGTCCAGACCACCGGCCAACCGGTGTCCCATCACCGACCAGCCGGTGGAACCCTGACAGAAGGGACACCAACTGTCTCACTACCGGCCAACCGGTGGCCTCCTCACCGGCTAGCCGGTGGTGCCTGGGCAGAAGGCCTCTCCATTTTCCAAAGCACCGGCCAACCGGTGGCCAAGCACCGGTCAGCCGGTGGAGCCAGTCATACTAGCCGTCGGGCTTTGACCAGCCTGCTCCCAACGGCTCCGAAGACTTTTTCAACGGCTCCGAAGACCCCGAACGGCCATATGAGGGTTCCCCCTCTATAAATAAAGGACTAGGAAGCCCCAGAACGTAAGTGGAACAATAACAAAGCCAACGGAAGCCAACGAAAGCTAACAGACACATTTTTCATCATTTGGAAAACCTCCGGCGGATTTTTTCAAGGAACCTCAATTGATCCAACCCACTTCCACATCCAAGGAGCACCATCAAAGAAGCTTGGGAGCGCTCTTCGTCAACTTCATCAATTCTTTGACGCCCAAGGCTTCTCCTCTTATGGTTTTTCATTATTTATCTTTTTGAGCATCAATTTGGGTTTGTGCCTACAAGCCCCCATTTCTCTCATCTTCCTTTTGTTTGGGTTTTCACACCACCTTCAAGGTGTGAAGAGGTTAGTCAAGCCTTCCCTTTAAAAGGCTTTAGTCATAGGTGAGCTAGCCTTCACCTGTAAGAAGGCTAGTGGGTTCTTGCTCAACCATTAAAAGCAAGCTGTAATAGGTTCTAGACTACCTTAAAGTCTAGTGGGTTTCTTGCTAAAACCATTAAAAAGAAAGCGGTAGTAAATCTCTCAACGGTTGAGTTGGGAGCGGAGACGTAGGCTTTGGTTTAAGCCGAACTCCGTTATCAAGTTTTGTGTCTTGCCTCTTTTATTTCCGCTACACCTTTACTTTGTTTTAAATTCTTAATTATTTTTAAAAAGGAAATTCACCCCCCTCTTGCCATCACTCTCCGACCTAACAATTGGTATCAGAGGAAAATTTGAGTAATACCCTAACCGGTTTCAAATTCAAGATCCTTTGTGATGGCTTCAACTTCTTTCGCCCCCGAAGGCTATTCTTTGGGTCGTGCTCCTTTTTTTGATGGAACCGACTATACTTATTGGAAAACCCGCATGACCACTTTTCTTAGAAGTATAGGTTATCCTATTTATAGAATTGTCATGCATGGTTACTCTCTCTCTTCTCCCAATGAATCCAAATGGACTCAAGCCGATATTAAAAATTTCGAGCTTGATGGTAAAGCCATGAACGCTCTTCATTGCGGCCTTGATCGTAATGAATTCAATCGAGTTTCCACATGCACCTCATCTCATGAAATCTGGAAACTTTTGGAGGTTACCCATGAGGGGACCAACAAAGATAAGGATACTCGATTGGATATGTACCGTCAAGATTTTGAGTCTTTTACCATGCATCCATCTGAAAATATAACTGAAATGTTTATACGTTTTAATGATGTTTGCAATGGGAGAAAGCCACTGGTGATGATGTGTCTGCAGAAACGATGGTCAAGAAGATCCTTTGGATCTTACCAAGCACATGGGCACCGAAAGTCACAGCAATCCAAGAAGCAAAAGACACCAAGAACATGTCGGTCGAAGAGATCATCGGATCCCTCATGACCTACGAGATCACCATGAGGAGGCAAGCTGAAAAGGAAGGCAAACTGATCAAAGTTACAAAGAACATCGCCTTCAAAGTTCAAAAAGAATAATGCTCCTCCTCCTCATCGTCTTCCTCTTCAAGCGGCGATTCAGAAATAGAGAACCTTGCCCGCAAAATGCACAAATTCATGAAGAATCACAAGAAGAAGAAATCCCGCAAGGCTCAACCCAACGAAAAATCCGAGCCCGAGGTAACATGTTACGGGTGTGGCAAGAAAGGCCATTACAAGCCCGATTGTCCACTCAACAAGAAAATGGCCAATGAAAAGGAAAAGAAGAAGGCATTCAAGGCCACATGGAGTGACAGCTCCATATCCTCTTCCTCCTCCTCCTCAAGTGACAACGGTAAAAAATGCCTAATGGCATTTCATGAGGTATCCTCTTCCGACTCCTCATCCTCTAGTTCTTCAAATTCTTTCAATCATTTATCTTATGAGGATCTCCAACATGCTAGAGATCAATTGGAGGAAGGTTTTCACGGACTTTCTTCCAAATTTATTGCTTTAAAAAAGAATTTCAAAAAACTTTCTTCCGAAAAGGAACAACTTCTCAAAGAAAAGGAAGACTTGTCCCTCAAGATCCAAAACCTTCCTGATGTTGATTCTATGGAATCAACAATCAAGGATTTAAGGGAATCCCTAGCTAAGTTCACCGAAGGTGAACATAACCTTTCGAAGCTCCTTGGTTCCCAATACATATCTAGAACCACCTAAGGGCTTGGCTATTCCAAGCAAGCTTCCTCTTCCCATGCTCCTACTATTTTTGTAAGGGGGTGCTCCCAATATAAATTTTGCAACTATTGTAAAAAGATCGGGCACTTAATTTACGAGTGCGACTGCAAAAATGCCCGGTATGGAAGGCCCAAAACCATTTCCTTTAATGATGAATTTCATAGGAGAAGACCCAACACTAGACAAGTTTGGATTGAAAAATCCCTTTTAGCGAGTTTCACCAGACCAAAATTTGTCTCGGTTCTAAAATCCTCGCCCCGGTGATTTGTTGTTTTTATTTAGGGGGAGTTAGGATCGTTTAAGCCTTTTTGCTTTATATTCAAAACTTTCAATTCAAAACCTTCAATTCAAAACTTTCAATTCAAAACATTCAATTAAAAACATTCAATTCAAATTTCAATAATTTCAATTGGTTTAAAATCTCTATCTTGTTTTTCAATCCTTTCCCTCAATCAAGTTTTATGCCCCGTGCTATTTTGATAATCACAAAGGGGGAGAAATTCTTGGTTGATTGGGGGAAAAATCTTTGTCTCATGCTTTGCTTTATCCTTTAAATCATTCCTTTCATTTCAGTATTTTACATTGTTTGTTTTGGTGATTGTGATCATCAAAATAGGGGGAGATTTTTGTACCTCTCGTACCCCTCGTGGTTTAATTTTCATGATCACAATCACTCTCTTTTTTATCTAATCTTGTTTTAAGTGTTTTTGGATGATAGGCATGATTTCAGGTTTCCAAGGAATTGGGTCAAGAAAGCGAGAAGGCAAAAGTGGAATGATTTCAGTCCACCGGCCAACCGGTGGATGACCACCGACCAGCCGGTGGAATCTTGACAGAAGGCATCCCCTCTGTCCAGACCACCGGCCAACCGGTGTCCCAACACCGGCCAGCCGGTGGAACCCAGACAGAAGGGACACCTACTGTCTCACCACCGGCCAACCGGTGGCCTCCTCACCGGCTAGCCGGTGGTGCCTGGGCAGAAGGCCTCTCCATTTTCCAAAGCACCGGCCAACCGGTGGCCAAGCACCAGTCAGCCGATGGAGCCAGTCAAACTAGCCGTTGGGCTTTGACCAACCTGCTCCCAACGGCTCCGAAGACTTTTCAACGGCTCCGAAGACCCCGAACGGCCATATGAGGGTTCCCCGTCTATAAATAAAGGACTAGGAAGCCCCGGAACGTAAGTGGAACAATAACCAAGCCAACAGAAGCCAACCGAAGCTAACAGACACATTTTTCATCATTTGGCAAACCTCCGGCGGATTCCTTCAAGGAACCTCAATTGCTCCACCCCACTTCCACATCCAAGGAGCACCATCAAAGAAGCTTGGGAGCGCTCTTCATCAACTTCATCAATTCTTTGACGCCCAAGACTTCTCCTCTTACGGTTTTTCATTATTTATCTTTTTGAGCATCAATTTGGGTTTGTGCCTACAAACCCCCATTTCTCTCATCTTCCTTTTGTTTGGGTTTTCACACCACCTTCAAGGTGTGAAGAGGTTAGTCAAGCCTTCCCTTTAAAAGGCTTGAGTCATAGGTGAGCTAGCCTTCACCTGTAAGAAGGCTAGTGGGTTCTTTCTCAACCATTAAAAGCAAGCTGTAATAGGTTCTAGACTACCTTAAAGTCTAGTGGGTTTCTTGCTAAAACCATTAAAAAGCAAGCGGTAGTAAATCTCTCAACGGTTGAGTTGGTAGCGGAGACGTAGGCTTTGGTTTAAGCCAAACTCCGTTATCAAGTTTTGTGTCTTGCCTCTTTTATTTCCGCTGCACCTTTACTTTGTTTTAAATTCTTAATTATTTTTAGAAAGGCAATTCACCCCCCTATTGCCATCACTCTCCGACCTAACAGGTTGTAGGCCCCAAAATATGATCAAATCTAAGAGATGAAGACATAATTGTCTAGGGAGTTTGATACGAAGGACTTGGGACCAGCAAACAAGACTCTTAGGATACAAATTTACTCTGACAAAAATAATGGAAATATTTGGATATCACTAAAAAGTTATTTGTGGAAAGTCTTGGAATGATTCAAAATGAAATACTATAAGAAAATTTCTATCCCTCTTCCCATTAATTCCATGTTATCCTCTACAATGAGTCCTAAAAGTGAAAAATAGATAATAAAAATGTCTTGAGTTCCATATGAATCAATAGTGGGGATTCTAATGTTCCCCATGGTTTGTACTTGAACTTATATAGCACATACAGTGGGAGAAGTTAGTAGGTACATGGAGAATCTAGGATGAAATCATTAGAGCATACTGAATAGGATCCTGAGATACATTAGGGAAACCTCATATGTTGCATTATGTTTTGGAGGATCATATTTCACTATCATAGGCTATGTTGATTCAAATATTTTTGGTGATTATGTCCAGAGAAAAACTACTAGTAGTTATGTGATTACTCTTGCTGGATGATCTATGAGATGGATTTCAAAGTTACAGTCAGTTGTGGATTTATCAACGATGGAGGCAAAGTACATGTCCTATACACAATCATGCAAAGAGGTTATTTGGATTAAATGTTTTTTGGAAGAGATCAGGCACAAACAAGATCATATTTCATTATGTTGTGATAGTAATAGTGTCGTTCACATTGTAAGGAATCCATATTCTCATTCCAGGATGAATCACATTGGTGTACAATATCCATATTTTGATATACTGTGAAAGAAATAAGTGTCGACTTGTAGAAAATTCAGACTAAAGAAAATATGGAAGATTTCTTAGTGAATATGATATTTTCTAATAAGTTAAGATGTTGTAAATCCTTGAGAAACCTTGTAGAGACATGAGTAATAGGTTTGGTAGATAGAAGGTATGTATGGATATGTGATTGGAACTTAATCAAATATCGAAGAGGGAGATATGTTGGAAGATGTTATGGAGAGAGAAAATATTAATAATGGTCACCGCATTAATTTGGAAACGTCGTGGTAAAACATCATGGTGACACCCTACCATTGATTCCAAATTTAATTTTCTAATAGAAATTTAATAGTGAGGAGGCCGAAGGAGGGTTAAGGTAGGCTATAAAAGGGGATCTTCTCCACCTATTTTTATCATCGGATTCAAAAGCAACATATCTTCATCCATAAGTGCAATATTTTGTGAGGTGTTTCTCTATATTTTCAATGAGATAATTTCATGGATGTTTACTCCTTGAAATTGATAGAGAGGGAGAGAGTTTGTACCCAAATTTTTTCATAGTGAAATCCTTTTATTTTCTTATGGTTTTTACCCCATTCAATTGGGGGTTTTTCAACGTTACATCCAGTGTTTTTTCCTCACTTTTTCACATTATTTCTATCTCGAAATTATCAATGAATTGATTGGAAAATTGTTTAAAATCATAAATATTTTTGCTAAATGATGAAATCACCTTAGTTATATAGTAACTAGTCAATGTCTATTATAAAAAAATTTCAATCACCATCTCTTTCTAAATACCTCTTTTCACCACCCACGGCTATGTTTTCTCATTAAAAAATGCTCGCATGAGGCCTTTAAATGACCATATTTCTTATCCGAAATACCAAATATAGTTGAAATATATATCTAATATATCCCCTTTAATTACAAAAATATAAAGAAAATGATAAATATTGAATTATATTAATTTAATAAACTTAAAAAAACACTAACCACAATTAGCTACTATCTCTCACCAGCAATCTGCCCAATACTACTATCTGTGTATATCATCTTGAAGACATCAAAAAATGTAATAAATGGTTCAACCACAAAAAATATTAATTTATCATATATATATATATATATATCATATTAAATAATATTATTTACCAAATTTTGATGATTTATTCTAAAAGTATGACTCTCAACTCTATTTGTGACATCCTGCCAACGTCAATTATATTAGCTATAAGATGGTAGCCTCTTGAAAGTATCCTCAATCCAGTAAGTGAAAAATATAAATGAATTATGGGTGGGGAAACTACCACGAAAATAGGTTTTCATAGATCCATCCTTTTGCAACACTAAAAAATGCTAATAATGGGGGTACCTTTATCAATGATTTTTTGCACTAATAAAGGTACCTCCTTTATCATTGATTTTTTGAATTTTTAAAGGGACTCCTTTATTTGTACTGATAAAGGGTATATTTCAAAAAAACAACATTAAAAATCATATATTAATTTATTAATATATAAATATATTGATATTGATATAAATATAATATATATATTTTTAAATATGTTTTAGATAAGTATAGGTAGACATTTACACCTAATATATAATATGTTTAGAGAAAATAGCTTATAAAATATTTTAAAAACATATTTTGAATTAATAATTTTCTAATTCATATCAATTAGTAATCATTAAATAAAAAATTTAAGACCCAAAAAAATCAAAAAAATAATAAAAGATCTAATATAAGTTGAAAACATAACTCAAACTTCAAACAATGATAAATTTAGATCCAGGTGTCTTATTGAGCTCTACTACATATCAAATCAAAGCCAACGGTTAAAAATGAACTTTTCTTCCTCCATCTTGTTACAGTATTTCTAGGCAGGAGAGATATCAGTTTTTCAACATCTTGAATGAAATGATGGTTCAAGAGGGATATTAATTGTATAGAAAGAATATTGTTTTAATAAACAAATTAATGTTAAAGGTTCTAAAATCACATGACTATCATGTTTTACTGTGAGATCTAATTCCTATAGCTTTACGTTGCATTTTTTCCAAGAATTTCCTTTATAAGATAACCATGCTTTGTTTCTTCTACATAGCTATATGCAGTAAAGTAATGGATCTGGTGAAATTGAAAACGATGGAAAGAGAAATTATTATCATATTATGTGATTTAGAAATGTTCTTCCTACTTGAATTAATTGATATAGTGGTTCATTTGATGGTTTACATAGTGAGAGTGATTAGACTATGTGGTCCTATACACTATAGATCGATGTACCCCAGTGAATGATGTATAATGATTTTGAATGGGTATATAAGAAATCAAATTTTATCAGAGGGTTATACTGAAGATTGATATATTTTGGAGGAATCCATTGAATTATGTACCAAATTAATTTTATGTGTGTAAAGCATTGGACTATGGAAATCTCATCACACTAGGTGGCTATTGTGTGAGGAATTTCTGGAAGAGATGTAGTCACAATCAATATTGTAGATCATGAGTAGGCACACCATTACGTTTTGAATAATGTTTTCGAGGTTTACCTATATGTTGAAACCCACAATGTAATTATTAGGCATTTGAATCCATCAAGGGCTAGAATATGGATATCAAATACACTTAATCAATAGATTAGAGAATGGTTTTGGGACTATATTTTTAACGATTCAGATGAAAATCCTAATTCAATATCAGAACAACTTCGATGGTTAGCTAGAGTACCAAGTTTGTATGTATTATCTTACAATGGTTATGTAATTAAGGGTTATATTTTCTATACAAATAGACATGATGAATAAAATACCGTTAAAAATAGTGGAGTTACACTTGTGGCTGAAGCGATGCATATTTCTGGTTCTAAGGACAAATATCCAGTTGACGTGGATATTTCATAGATTGGCATCATCAAAAAAATATAGTAATTTGATTATACAACATTCCATGTGCCTATTTTTCAATTATAGTGGGTTGATAACATGAAATATGTAAAAATAGATGAATTTGGATTAGTGAAGTTCTATTTTATTAAAGAAGGTTGAAAAGACGAACCATTTATAATGACATCATAGGCAGTACAAGTATTTTATGTTTTAGATAACACAAACTGAAAGTGGAAAATTGTTATGTTATCGACCAAAACCACTGAAGGGTCAGATGAAAATTCAATTGAGGGTGAAACTTTCAATAGTATATGATAATCATTTCATAGAGGTCCTATGTATATAGTGTTTTCTTTGTTAGAGGATACCAAAATGAAGGGACTTGAATAGTCGATATAGGGGTCAAATCTCATCATCCATTAAAAAAGAGAGTATAATAACTATTTTATTTTTTAATATACATTCTGTTACCTCATGGTATTATATGTTTATTGTTGTATTGACGTAATATAAATTAAATGTTAAACCAATTCTATAGATAATGAATTATGCACATGTTGGATTCTTGGATGTTAATAATAGTCCAAGGGTTCCCTCATGTTTTGGATTTTTGCACAGGTGTGTGGGTTATTTCATTGGGGAGGCGGATGAGCCTGTAAGGGGAGCTTACTTCTTTGGGTTTCCCCTATCTTCATCTCTTCTTCTCGCCTCAAATAGACATTAGAGCACTCCGCTATTTCTCGATGTTTTCGTGGCGACGGTTCCTCTTCCAGGCGTGGCGTCGAGGAACCTCCATGGGAACTACCGTCTGGTATTTTCCCACCGTTTGATGGCCTGTTCATTTGGCAGTGCGATGTTGACAGCGGTCGTAGATCTAGCTCCTCCTGGATAGGGGCAACACTTCAATTCTGTTTTGTCTAGGGGCAGGAGAGGCGGTTCGATGTGGATTCCATGTGAGTTTTCGAAGGCGGCAACAGGATCTGGCTTTGATTTGCAGCTAGGTGTCACGACTGTCTTTGTGGTTTTGTGACCTTTTTGATTTTCTGCCCTTGTGATTTGTCTGTGGGTGTGGTTGAGCCTTATTTGGAGCATGGTGATTCTGGGTTCTTGGTTTGTCGTTCGTTAGAATCCGACATTGTTGTAGCGGAGGCATGGATGAGATGCGTTGGGATTTCTTGGTGAAGTTTAATTGCGAATTTCTGTTTTAGTGATGCGTGTACTTATATTTTCATCCACCATTTGTGTGCGATGGTATGATTTGGTTGGAGGACCATGTGTTGGTAATAGAATTATTGGTTTTGGAGACTGATGGAGGATTCAGTATGGGGTCTTGAATCGGGTGTGTTTGTGTTGTTTTGGGACATCATAAGAGGAGAATTCAGGTGGTCGTGAAGACAGTTTGAGGTGATATGTGTTATTTGATTTGGTTATTTTGGATTTTGGATTTTGGATTTTGGATTTTGGATTGTGGATTGTGGGTGATTTGTTTGATGTCTGTAGGTTCTCACTAACCCAAAAAGTGACTTATTTGAAAATAAATAAAAGAAGTTTCAGTTAGAATTATGCACATGCTGGTGCTCCCAATCCTGAGGAACAGTAGGTCTTTCAACCTATTGTCTCTTTCATTGTAGACAATCAATGAACTTCTTCATGTGCTGGTAATGCCAATCCTGAGGAATAATAGGATTTTCAATCTATTTTTGACCCCAGTGTTGAGGTTCAACAACCATCTTCACATGCTGATGCAACTTCTCCAGGGAAACATCATATTGATGATGTTGAATGTAAGGAAATGTTATGTGATGAAGGACCAGTGATGTAAAAAAATAGGTGCTTCATATTTTGATGGTGTTAGCAAACATCATGAAGGCAAAAATGAAAGGCATAAAATATGAGGTCGGATGGAATGCACGGGGCCAGCATGTTAACTCCAACAAGGTCATTTTTAGTAGTTACATTGGAATCATCACTTGGTTATGCATGTCAACTGGTGTATTTTTGTGGAACCATGATGTTCCAGTGCTTAATACACTGATGTGGGAAGATATTACAGTAACATTATGATATCATTTCTTTATTTTACTAAAAAATAAAATAATGAAACAATGAATTATTCTTCACTATCCCTTGAAGATTGAATTTATATTAGATAAGTCCCATAAGAACTATGTATTAATTATTTATATAAGGATTCATAGAGTATTTCACACAATTCTACTGAGTCATCATCTAAAATAAGCCGAAGGGAAAATAAACCCACACCCACTGCTGATGTATGTACTCCTGATAACCAAATAAGCATGGGATTTGTTTACTAGACTTCATATCGATGTGTCTTTTCAATTACACTACAACTAGTAATATATTGTTTTAAAATAAATATATTCATCACTTTGAGTGACAATTTTTTATTTATGAAATTGAAAATGAGTGTTGAAAATAATGGAGGTGCAGAAAAATCAACATACATCTACTGTAAAGTAAGGATGGGATACACTTCACTAGAAAAAATGGTACATAAATTAAAATCTACCATAACAATTTTATATGACATGAAACGAAAAAATAATTATGTTTCTCTATGTATACACATATTGATTAATCCAAATCTAAATCCAATTCCAAATACACCATGTGTTGTGGAAACAGGCATGTGAAAATAAATATGGGATACTAATAGATGAAAATACATAAAAAGGGTGGGAAACATGTATAATTATGAAATAATAAAAATTTGTTTTTATTAAAATAAAAATTACATAAAAATGATTACTTATTTTCCTATATTTTCTATCCATCTTAGTCACACGAATCATCAACACCTGTATCAGATGAACAGCTACAATAAGTGTCCTTATAGTGGACAGAACAATATGGTCACATCAGAGGGGTGGTGTTTGGGGTGACAACACAAATATTTTATGATAAAAAACAAGAGGAGGATAAATATGAAGAAATGAAATAGATGAAATAAATACTAGATACACTTTAATAAAAAAATCCAATATAAGAGAGATTTACAAGAAAATTTTATAGAGATAAGCGAAGAGAAAAAAGAACTCAAGAATAACAATTTCCTGAATATCCCACCCCACACCCACCAGCTTTGAGATGAGCCATTCCCCTCAAAAAGATGTCTTGAAAAAGGTAATAATTGTTCTAATAATTGTTTCTATAAAATACGAATCATATAGACACTGATACCTTTATGGTGATGATATTATACAGGGTGATAATGACTGTGATTTATATCTATGAACACCCACCCATCACCTTCTATTGAGGGATACAATGTTCAATATCCAAAATGATGTGCTAAATAATAGACCACTTCCAATAGGTCTTGTGAGAGTGTCAATTACTGTAGCCCATGATAGGAGTCCTGGTCAACCTATTCCAATTGATGAGGATGATATTTATAAAGTTGAAAAAATATTGGAACACTCGTCGCATGGCCGTCAAATATTGAAAAAAAAATGTCGACAAGGAGGTATTCATTTCCTATTTATTTTTCATGCTAAAAATTTAATAATTAATGAAAAAAGGACTGAACTGATGAATGCTATTACAAATGTACATAGGGATGGGGGTGAAATGAAAGTTAGACTCAAAACCATTTAAAGGATCAACCAAATGATTGAAAAGATCTTCCAAAAGAACATTTACCCCACCCATTGAATATCCACATTTACTAACATTAAAGGTTTATGCGGATACAATGTTACAATGTGATAGTAGTCACGTAGTTGATTTTGATGAAAACATTTGTGGGGAGTATGTTACTGACTACATTTATTCTAATAATTTAGATGAAATCGTCAACTATGAATGGATAGGTGCGTCAATTATAAATGTACACATGAGGTACGTTTTCGTGATTTAATTTTACAAAAGATGATATACCATATTAATTATGAATAAATATATTTCATATTTTTTGTAGGCATATATATCAATACGAATTTAATGGATTTACCCTTAAAAAATTGGACTCGTTAGTCCTCACGTAACCTCTACAGACCAAACAAAAAAAGAATCCAAACAAATGATTGAAAGAGTGGAAATCCTGGGAAAATAGTTTGATAGAAAAAATGGGGATGAAATAATATTCTTAATATAAATGATGTTGAGATTAAATGATTCAATTTAATCATATTTAATATATTTTTAATTTAATTCATTACTTATTGATTTTTTTTGTTTTTAGGAAACACTGGATTCTCATTACAATCAATTTGGATACTCTAAATATTTATTTGGTGGATACACTACATAGATTACCAACAAACCGACCACACATGATAACATTTTTTAGTTTTTAATACAGTACATCCAACATTTTTGAACTAAACATCCAGTTATATAATTATATTATTTTTTAATTAGGATTCTATTATTATAGGGCAGTGTGTAAATATCATCAAAATCATGGAATGAGGACAAGCATTACACACAAGGACCCAGAAAAGATCTACAACTGGATATTTATCAAGGTATATATAATAATATTTACCTATCCAAACACGTATAAAAAAATTACTTATTTTCCTCAATTTTTCTATAGTTTCTAAAATAAACATATGGAAAATATTTTGGTTATTATGTTTGTAAATTTATGAGAGAGATCATATTCCATCAAAAAACACATCCTCGAAGAGGTATTTTCAATGTTAATTACTACTTTATTTAAAATATTAATTAATATTTTTTTGTATTTATATTTCTCCAGTACTATTATGATGGTCAAAAAAAATATTATTTATAAGATGATATAATATTTATTATAAAAAAATGGGCATCATACCTGATCATGAAATGTATACAAATGGCATGAAGATGTGACTTCTATAGAAGTAATGGATTGTTTCATATTTATGTTTAATTTATTTCTTTTTAGTATTACCCTCATAAGAATTTTTTTATTATAAAAGAGGATTCTTTAGAATATAAGATTCTTTTGAGACTTTGGGACATGTGGGAATCAAAAACACCTCAATCTGACATATGATGTGATTGGTATGACTCAAATTGTGTGTTTTTATTTGAAATTGACATTAATATTAGTACAATATAAAAATCACAATCTCAAAAAAAAGGAATTCAAATGGTTTTTGTACATTATTATAGTGATCAATAAGTCATTTACGATGTGTAGGAATCACCCACACAACAATCCAAAAAATGGTGTGACCAGTATGACTCAGAGTGTCTGCTATCAGTTTTAAATCAACATTTTACATCAAAATATGCCACTCACTGAAAATTGATAAAACACACTCAAGTTGTCTTAATCATTTAGTTAATCGATTTATGAATAATTTTTTACATGTAGGAATTGTTCTCATGTAAAAATGATACAAGATGTGACTGGTATTAGTAAAACTGCATGTTTCTATTTTATAATGAAATATTACTAAAAGATACATGTGACATACTGAAAAACAAAAAAAATGTATTATTTTAATACTTTATTAAAACTATCCATAAGTCACTTGGGATGTGTATAAATCAGGTTCACCTCAATTTGATGCACGGTGTAACCAGTATGACTACATGTCCGTCTTTTATTTAAAATTGATATTAATTTTAATAAAAATGAACAAGTGAAATACTGAAAAATTAGAAAACACATTCGAATTGTTTTAATAATTATGTGTAAAATTTAATGAGTCATTTTGAATGTATAGGAATCTTCTGCACCTCAATATGAGGCACAATGTGACCATTATGACTATAATCACATCATTTCTCTTTAATATATACATCAATTTTAGTAAAATGGACAATAGACCTACTCACAAATGAGAAAACACATTTGTATTTTTTTATATTGTAGGAAAAATATCTAAAAGTTTGTCAGGATGTGTATGAATTAGCTGAACCACAATGTGATCTTCAAAAACTCCCAAAATTAGCTATAAAATGAGCTGCACAATTTTCATTTCTCCCAAAAAAGGAAGAACAATAAGAATAGAATAATGGAACCAATGATCTAATGATTTTGATAATAGAACCAAAGGCATGGTTGCCAATTTTATCCTCCTCTAATGTGTCGATAATAACTTGACAATCAGATTTGACCACAAGTTGAGAGATGAAATTAATTGCATACCCTTCCAGATAGTCATGGCCACTATTATAGGAGGATACCAATAAGCAATTTATGATTAATGACGAGCCGAAATAATAGAGCCTACATGGTCCTAGAGAACCACCACAAGGTCAAAAGAGCCATCACCTAGAATTGTCAAATTAGTATTAAGTTTTAAAATACCATGAGGGGGATGAATCCATCTGACGAGAGAGAGATGAACAATTATTTGACAACTGATGTTGAAACCCACATTTTGGCGTCTCTTATTGTGTAACCAACATTAAAACCCTCACTAACATAGTTTTAACATATCTTATCCATTAACTAGTATCAAAACTCTATTCGTGTGAGTTTTAATATTTATAATGTATAAATGAACAATCATGATGAATTCATAACATATTTGTACGTCAATTATACTCAGGCATCAATATATTTATTAACCAAATTCATTAAGAGCATATATTTATTTTAATGTATATTTATTTAATTATTATTTTAATTATAAATATATATATTTAATAATAATTTATATATATTTATAAAAATAATAAAAATAAATAAAATATTTATTATTTAATAATTAATTATAATAATATAATTATTTAAATATATATTTATTTAATTAAAACTTATTAATACTTTTGTAAAACATTATACATATATTTGAATTATTAATAAATATATATTAATTATCAAAATGCATTTTTTATTTAATTTATACAAATAATAATTATTTTTTAATATAAATGTAATATTTTAATATAAATTAATAATATTATTCATTAAAAAAATTTATCAGTGCTAAAAATAGCATTTTTCCAAGATTATATGGTTCCGGGAAAATGATTTCATTTTTTAGATAATTTTTAAAGATGACAGGGTTTGTATTTCAAAGATTCATAATTGGGGATCTTAGTGGTTGGATATTGAGGAGGCTCGTCCACCTTCACCAGTTCATTCCCCACCTATCAGAAGGCTCCCCCCCTTTGGGTGTTCTCAATCTTAATAGTGATGTAGAGAACCCTGGGGATGGTTTTTTTGGCCTTTGGACAGTCCTCCAGGATCACGATGGATCTCTTATTGAAGCTCATCATTCCTCGAACATTGCAGACTAGTCTCCTCATGTGGCAGAGGCCATGGCTATTTTGCAGGGTATGCAGTTCATCTTGTCTCTTGTCTAGAAGGATGTTCTGGTCGAATCTGATTTTCAAGTTATTATCAACAAATAGAAGGAGGATGAAGGTGGACTCCAAGCCTATGGATCCATTATTGACATATTCAGATCTTTGGTTCTGTTGTTTTATTCTTGTTGTTTTCCATTTTCTTGGAGATAGGGCAATCGAGTGGTTCATTTTTTGGCTTGTTTTATGAATCATTGGGGGTCTAATTGATGTATTTTGTCTTTTCCTCCAAAATTATGTGTTGTGCCTTTGGTTGATATCTAATGTTTTAGGATTATCTTTTTGAAAAAAATATAGGCCCAATTTATCAGTGCTAAAGAAAGTGCTGATAAAGGTTACACCTTTATCGATGTTTCTTGAGTGCTGATAAAAGGATAATTTATGATCACTTTTATCCAGAACTGATAAAGTCCCCCCTTTTATCCGCGCTTTCTTCTTAGCGCTGATAAAACCTGATGCATCCCTTACCATGATACGTGGTATTGAATGGGAGGATCCACCGCGTGTTGCCGACATCAACTTTAGCAGTGGTTTAAACTGCCACCAAATCAAAAAATAACCACTCTTAAATGATGATTTTCTAGTAGTGGATACATAACTCATTTATGATGTGTTGGAATTGACTCCATGTCAATCCGACATATTATGTGACTAGTATGACTCAATGTTTGTGTTTTCATTTTAACAGGGACATTTTAGTTTAATGATATAATTATTAACAATTAATTAAATAATTAAGAAAACTAAAAACTGATGATATCATTAATATATTTAGTAACTATTAATATAATTTATAGAGATAATTAATTAAAATTTTAATTAAAAATTCATAATAAAATTATTAATATAAATTTAAGATTTTATTTAATAACTAATTTAAAATTTTCAATATAATAAATAAAAATCAAATTAGTATTATAACTTATAACATAATAAATATATATATTAATTAAATATATAAATTATCATATATGAATTATATATCATTAAATTTTTTATTTCTTTATTTTTTATGAACTGTTACTAAAATAAAAATTGTTTTTTTGTGGAAAAACCATTGTACAGAGGTCGATCATCAGAGAAATCCTACTAAAATAAAAAAACCTTAATTTTTTATAAAAAAACACAATAATTGTGTCGAACATTTAATCAAAATTATATGTAAATCCATAAATTTTATAAAGAAAAAAATTATTTGAAAACAAATATATATTTATAAACAAAAATCTATTGATTTTCTGTTATAATATGTGTTATAATTTATTTAAAATATCAAATTAATGATGAAATAAAAAAATTGCATATTAAGAAATTTTATTAGTTTTCAGTTATTAAAATTATTAATCAAGACCAAAAAAATCTATTATTAACCAAATTAATTTTTACTAACCAATACTCATTTTATTATAACCCTTCGGTTCTTTTTTAATCATTTTTCAAATAATACTTCCGTTAACCACCTATTTGCCCACATGTTGGTGGTAATCTCTACAAAAATATATTTCCATTTATGAATGGTTAGATAGAAAATCAAAAGATTTAAAATATATACATATATATATATATACTAAATGTTGTATAAAGATTGATACTAGTCAATGTTAGATTATTGAATTAAAATCAACATTAAATATTTGATGAGAGTCAAATATTCTCAAAATAAATTATACATTATTAAATTAACATTCATCAAAATTATTAAAATATACAACTTTGATAATTAGGTTTAAAATGTTCCTTAAAAATCACCCAACATTAGGGATTTCGACCCGTCAAATATGCATGAAATTTGGGATAATCGAATCCTAACTCATTTTATTTTTTCAATCCCAAATACATATATAACCAATTTATTTTTTAAAACACTATGATTAATTATATTCTATTATATTTTGAAATTAATTTTAACTACCCAAACCGGCTTAATTAAAGAGAAGTCTATTATTTTTAATTTTAAAATTCTTTATAAATTCAAAAGCAATTTATATCAAAGAAAACTAATACATTTTATAATTATATTAAAATTTTAAAATAAATCATTATTCAGTTAATAACAATTAATTTAGTTAGATTAGAATTTAGATTTCATTTATAAATTTAATATGAACAATACTTAATAATACATAAATAAATTAAATAGTTTTACTATATTTTTAATATTCAGTTAATAAATTAATTAACATTAAATAAATAGGGTTGGGTAAATTCTTGCTATTAATTGGAATTATAAATAAAAGATTTGTGTATCCCACCTTTCATGGTATTAGAAGGATTGTTTAAGGATGTAAAGGACAAAATAAAGGAAGATGGTACTATATAAGGGTGGAGGCTATGCTTTCAAACATCAATCCTCTAACTGGAATTTCCCTCTTCTCTGAAACCCCTCACCGCGAGATGATGAAGATGAAGATTTTAAAGAGATGTATTATTGGAAATCGTTGGAAGTCATGTTTTGATGGAATATCATTAGAAATGTTCAAAAATCTGGAGTAGTCGCTTGGAGTCCCACGACCCATGATGAAGCAGACAATGAGTTCTTTAATAGAAGTGGTTTTCACCAATGCACCGATATTATCCCGATGGATAATATAAGAAGACTACGTGGTACCTCGTCTATCTGTACCCTTCTCCTGAGAACATTTCCCTGGGGTACCTAAGCAAGAAGATCCAAAACGGACCCAAACTCGACACCGAAACTGGAGACCCCTGGGGTGACGACACATGTGGATTCCTATTATGGTGGGTAGTGTCCAGCCGTCCCATTCGCCAGGGAACACGCCCAAGGGGTACCCAATCTAGGGGATCACAAATTCACCCCAACTCTTACACATGAAATCTCTACTCCCCTGGGGAACCCAAGTGAGGGGATCCCGAATTTACCCCAACTCCCCCTAGGAACCCAATACGTGGTAAAGTCTTCTCCAATGGGTGGAGTTTGTGAGTATGGTTAAAATGGAGGGAGGTGTCCAGTCCACCCAATCACCTCAGAGCGCTTCCTCGGGGTGACCAAGGAGATCTGTAAGACATACCAATCCAAGAGCACCTGGCGTAGGTGGAACATAGTTGAGGGGGGATATGGATGTGTAGGTGTGCGGGGTGGATCACAATGCAGTCGCTCTGGGAGGTCCTTGTGGAGGCGTAACGTGGTTGAGGCGGGATGTGGAAGCATAGGAATACAGGGAGGAGCACGATACAGTCACTCTAAGAGGTTATGGTGGAGGTAAAACATGGATGAGGCAAGATATGGAGGTTCTGATGTACGGGGCGGTCATGGCGGGGCATAGTGCAGTCATGGTGTGTGGTCATATCTGAGCCGGAATATGGTCGAGGCGGGGACACATTGCGACTGGCTTTCATTAGCACGGTCATGGTGCGGGGATTTTCTTTTAAAATACTATAAAAAACCAATTATTAAATATTTTTGTTGATTAATATCATTTTTTAAATTTTTTATTGTATAAATAATGAAAATGAAGTGACTAATAAAACATTATTTAATATGAATTTCAATTTTAAATTATATAATTTATATGTACAAATATTTCGATATGTTATTTATATAGTTCATAACACTGTGTTATAATATTTATATACCACTATAAAAATAATGGCTTTTGCAATAGGTTTTTTACGATGAATTCCCACCGCAAAAATTTAATTGTGATCGGAATTCATCACAATAATCCATCATGGAAAATCAGGATGTAAAGAATAGAAATTGTGAAGGGACATGGAAATTAACCTTAGTGTGATACAATATATGACAAAACGATTTAGCCATCACAAATACTATTTACGGTCGATCTTTTTTTCATTGCACATTATTTTATTCTAGATTATTTGCAGTGGAATTACAAAAAAAGTTAATTTTATAAATAAATAATTAAACATATTACCATATAAAATATATTTCTCAACATGTAAGACTTATCTAAATAAAATCTAATATCCATTTTATTTAAAACACAAATATATGAATATTTTTATACCTATATAATGTGTGTATGTGTATATATATATATATAAGTATGTGTATTTATTAGTAAACTAATATATATTATCTACATATCCGAACATAGGAATATACAAAAAAGTTAATTTTATAAATAAATAATTAAACAAATTTACATATAAAATATATTTCTCAATATATATGCCTTATCTAAATAAAAACTAATATCCATTTTATTTAAAACACAAATATATGTATATATATAAACCTATATAATGTGTGTGTGTGTGTCTATATATATATATATTAGTATGTGTAACAAACTGATATATATTATCTATATATCCTAACAAAGGAATATACATATTATGATATAATATATGTAAATATATGTAATTATGTATAATTTAAATTACAAATACACAATATATATATATATATGTATATGTATATGTATGTTGTATATATGTATTTATTTGTTTGTTTGATTATTTATAAATACACACAAAAACATATTTTATAAATGCATTTAAAAATAATCTTTTAAATATATATTAATACATCAACAAATAAAAAAATAAAAAAATAAGACTCAATATATAAATAAATAAATAGATATAAATATAAATATATAAATATAACAAACTATATATATAATTAAAAATAATATATGTATGTAATTTCTCTGTGATATTTTTATTTTTAGCATCATTTTAGATAAAAAATTACCTCTTAATATTTATTAATTCTACCAAAAACAAAATATTAATTTCATATTATATATGACATATCATATCCATAATACTTAATTTAAATAACTATCAATAATCAACCAATTATTTTTTAAAAAATTAATAAGGTTAAAATATTTATCCAATAACTTATTAATTGTTTTTTGACTAGAAGTGTGGTTTTTGTGAACATCGTTCACACACTCCATGAATAATTTTTTTAAAATACTTTGACTTATCCCATATCAACAAATCAACTACATTTTTCCCGTTTAAAAAATTCATCCTGAAATCGTTTTTTTTATATAAATTAATGTGAATGAAACCAAAGTCCATTACTATGTTTTTATAAACTAATAAAAAAATAATTCCTTCGAAAAACAATAAAAAAGTTATTGTTTATTGAAAAAATAATATCCCCATTTCACTTAAAAATTCACTATTTTTTATATTTTACATTAAAAAACTATTATTTCCTTAAAATAAAATCATGCAATTAGAAATTAAAAACAAATCTACTTTAATTAAAAAAAATAAAAAATAATCCTTTGTTAAAAAATAAATACATAACTATTATTATAAAGTAAATTTGATGGAAAATGAAGAAGTTTTCATTTTTAACAATAATTTTTTTAATTGAAATTTTTTATTTTGGTTGAAAGGATAAGGGGGATTTTTGGATATTTTAAATTTAATATATGATCATTTAAAAAATTGTAAATTATTTAATTATCATAATATAAAAGAATAAAATTCATTTTTAATTTCCAAATACATCATAAAAAATGAATTTTTATTTTTTATTTGTTAAAATAAAATAATTTTTTTTATTTTTTTATTTGAAAATTGGGATATTTTTTAATTTTATAGTGGATTAATATTTTTTTGCTACAATATTTTTAAATTTGGAATATAGATTTTATTATTACATTAAATGGAAATGGTATTTATTTACAAATTTTTTAAAAAATAAATTTAGTTTTTTATTTTATTTATAAGGAAAATAAATAAATAATTTTATTTTTTAAGTGAATTTTTGATTTATTTTGATTTTTTTATTTAAATTTTATTAATGATAGAAGATTTTTAATTTTTGAATAAAAAATGATATTTTTAAAATTTATAGAGATTTTTGGTTTAATATATCTTTATGAAAAATAGTTTCGGACTTATTTTTTACTCTTAAAATTATTTATGGAGAATATGAATTTTGTTCATAATTTTAATAATTTGGAAATTAATTTTTTATTTTTTAAAAAACTAATCATCACTCTATCATGAAATCAATAGTGATATACGGTTATAATCCCATTATATCCGTAATTTACTTCCTCCCACATCTAGTGATGCAACGTGTACTCATTGGTTTTACGACCAAAATGTCTTCAAAACCTATTCATTTTATGCGTGTATAGGGATATCACTGTCACTACAAAAAAATTGAATTTCCATAGCCACAGACAGACCTTTTAACACCGCACAAATAGATTTAATGGCACTAAAAAACATTCTCCTCATCAACACCCTTAAAATGAAGACCCATTTATCAATGTTTTTACTTAATGCTGATAAATGCCCTACTATGGGATTGTGTTGTTTCAATAACAACACACTTTACCAAATACAACAATATACAAATGCACCAGTATGAAAATTGTAACAGCCCGAGATTTTATGAAAAATATTCTTTTTTATTTTACTAATGTCTTGTGTTGTACGCTACACCAAAAGGAGCTTGCACAACACGCATCCTTGACTTGCCTTGCATACACGCAATCGCGACCTTCCTCGATAGCGTGTGTAGTACACAATAACGAGTTTCACTAAACAACGATATGCTATTAAAAAAATATTAAAACTAGCCGTTATGAATAGTAATAACCACTTTTTAAAATTCTGTAAATCTTATATTTCAAAATGAACTTCATTTTTGGATTCGGAGTATCAAATTTAGCCTAAGGTGAAATTTTGGTACTTTTCGGATAACTTTCATATTCTGATGAATAGTGAAAATTACTAAATTATAATTAAAAACAACTTTTTTTAATCGAAATAATTAATAGTGATAAATCATTAATTTGAGTGGTTTTAAAGTATATTTAGAATATATTTTTACAATTTAATACAATGTTGGTCATTGGATGTAATTTCACATTTAAACTAGACATAAACATGTGTCAATCTTTTGATAGATATTGTTTCTTAAAAACATGCTATTTGTTTTAACAGCGGGATTTAATTATAAAATTAATTAATGCAACTTTTATGTTATGAATTTGGTAAAATAGACTTCATTTTTGATTTCGGAATATGAAATATAGCTTGAGATGAAATTTTGGCATTGTTCTGAAAAACATCAATTTTTGATGAATAGTGAAACCACTAAGTGGTAGGTTAAAAACTGAATTTTTCATAAAACATAATTTTACCGCTTCTGTGAATGGAATTTCGAAAATCCGAGAGACACGGTTAATATGAAGGACTAAAATGTGGTTCAATGAGATGAAAATAATTTTTTGGTGAATATTAACTTTTTACTTTTTTTTACCGCGGTTAATAGTAAATAGGGTAACTAAGGGTAAATATGATATCACTATTACCCTAACACATGTCCTAATTCTATTGGATAAGTTTAATTCGACCAAAAACAAACTTAGGAATAATATATGACCATTTAGGCCCACTTGGATTAGATTAGGACATTTATTATTAATTTATTTAAAGAAGGGTTAAAATAGCTAAAATCAAAGTTTAATAAGTAAATAATTTTTAATATGGGGTTATACATAAGATAAATTCGATTGTAAATATTCATTAGAAATCTAAAAAGATTTCCTACATGATGGTATTTTATTTGTAATTTTTAGACATCAAATAATTTAATTTATTTATGACACAACGATGATGCAGTAATTATCTTATTAATGAAATATTGACATAATTGATGTTATAAACACCAAAATAAATGTAATTTAAGACTTTTTATGAATTCCACTAATTTTCTAGGTTACTATGATATATTATTGTTGATTGAATCAACTTGGTTCGAACATATAATTCTGATATGACTTTCACAAAAATCATATATCAAATAGTGTCAAAATTGACACAAAATAGTTTTTAAATCAAATATTATATTATTAATTGTTATTTTATTCCTAAAAATCTAAGGTTCGGCCAAATGACTTAGATAAGGATATATATATTAATAATAAACAATTTGGGGTTCGTTTGGCATGTTATAGTAAGTGTATTAACCATATAGTGAAAGAAAACAAAAAGGCACGGTAAAAGTTAAATTAATTAACTTAGAGTTAAATCTAATTGATAAGGTTAAAATAATACCCCAAACTTGTCTAAATCCTATTGGTTGATAGGATTTCGACCCATCACCACTTTAGCTTCGAAATAAGACCCTTTGGAACCATTATAAACCGATTTTGACTTTAATATAAAATAATATTTTGAGATATTCCTAAGGTGCCCCTCTCCTCCCTTATAAAAGGGCACCTCCTCCCCCTCCTCCTCACACCAAATTGAGCACTCAAGCTCGGCCAAGCCCTACCAAAATCTCTTCTCCACTTCCCTAGAAACATCCTAGAGGTTCTGGTCTTACTCAAAGACCAATTTTAGTTCCCTAAGAGGAGGTCTCCAAAAGGCGCTTCAAAGAAGAGGTAATTACCGTTACCAATTCTTTCATCTTTATTTCTTCTTCCACTTCTTCTTCTTAGGTTGTTTCATTATGAAGTAATAACATCAGTCTCACTCATATACTGATATTTTATTATAAGTATGAATCAACCCTATTTCACCATCTATCCATCCTACGGAAAAAGAAATCACCGCGCGTGCGTACGTACGGAATACCGTCTCCACGCCGTGGTGTAATCTATTTTCCACCACCACCTTACACGGATGGGTATAATGGTGTAAAGAATAACTATACATAGTTATTAAAACATCATATTGATTCTGATATATTGTATAATCCACTCCAATTCAGTTCAATATTTATGGAAATGATATCATCGCTCGTGCGTACGTACGGACTACCGTCTCCACGACGCGATGAGATTCATTCTCCATGTTAACCATTTAAGAATGATTATAAAGTATATATAAGAAATAATAATGAAATATATGACATTATAAAGCTACTGGATTTATGTATATATATATTTATGTATGTCATCTACTTACTTCCATTTCAAGACAATAAGGAAAGTAAAACAGCGTTCATGCGTACGTACGGACTACCGTCTCCATGAACGGTGTTTTTCATTTCATTTATCTATCTATTATATATATATATATACTGAATATATATGATATATAAATCATATTTTATATTCTGGAAGTAAGTAAATCATGATATAAGTAATAATAATGTCAAGAACAACAAGTCAAAACACCTACGATAAATGAAACGATTTTACCCAAAACGCTACTTTAACATGAATTTACAAAACAACGGGTAATATAATGTTATAAGTGGACCATATATGATATCATAACAATGAATATGATTCTGTAATAAGTCAATAACATTATGTAAATCATTATACAGGAGGTTCGGACACGTACAAAGCAAGTCGGACCTAAGGTAAGGGAAATACCACAATCTCATTTTTATCCGAGATTGTTTATTCGTAAGTATTTACTGGGGTGTATTTTATCATCCACATCCATGTTCCTTCAATATGTAATATTGTTTCCATCCACTTATAATAGTTTAAATCCAATTTTACTCTTCGGTGAGTTTTTAGTAAAGAATATGAAAGGAATCTTTTGTCTCTTTTTCATACGAGGTACTTTTTGACTTTTCCGACAAAAGTAAAAAGAATGTTTTTTTAACTTATACGGCACGAACGGATTTATACTACTTTATAAAGCCTTATTTTCATGAAGCTTCCTCTATAAAGTTTCATGACTATTTTCAATAAAATCTCTTTCTTTTAATATTTCATGATGTTTTGTGAAAAGAAATTGATTTTGAAGAAGAAAGGATATTTTCCTCAAGAATTCAATTCAAGTGATTTATCAAAATTATTTTCCATATAAGATAATAAAGGGTTCTGTTTCTATACATATTTTTACATTTATTTGACTATGTTGTGATGGAATTATGTTTATGAATTCCTTTATCTTATATGAATGGTTTTATGATGTCATGTTGTTTAAGAATCCCATTTTTATTACATGGGTTATGCAATGATGTATGATTTATGATTTTGTGGCACACATAAGAAAGGATTCATTAAGAGATGGGTGGGACCTATATCTCCCTCCAATTCATTGGGTAAAGATTTAATATCTCATGAGATAGACATGGCTGGAATGGTAGGTTATACCGGTTCAATGAAACAGGACTGAAACGAGGATTACTCGATTCAGAAAGGGACTTTGTCCACTAAGATAGTCTTGGCAATGAGTCTTGACTAACAAGAAATGATTCTCTATGATTATGTGTGTATGCCACAATGAGTAATGTTTTATGTTATGGTTTCATTTTCACTACTATGATTTATTCCATGTTATGAAATTATGCTCTCTTTTGCAGGTTAAGATTTCCAAAAATGTTATGTTCTTATGAAAATTATGTGATTGATATTTCTTTTGTTTACCCTTACTGAGCATTTGAGCTCACCCTTTTATGTTTTCTTTTCCCCAGGATATAAAGAAAGGTTTTAGGTAGAAAAAAAAGGAAGATCTTTATGGGAGATTTTGAAGATCTTTCACCACGATTAGAAGATTATAGTCCGAGTTTCCAAAGACACTAAACTATTACGGTCCTTGTGTGTGTGTTTTTGTAATGTACTAAGTATTCCGCAAAAGTAATATAAAGTCCATGTACGTCAGGCTTCGGGTCTCTACAGTTGGTATCAGAGGAAAGGTTTAGTCAACCTTTGGAAACTAGGATGTGAGAACGTTAGTGAGATCCCTAGAGATATTTCTAAGGTATGTCTAGGGATGTCCCTAAGGATAAGTATACGTATAGGATATATTCCTAGAACTACGGTAACGATCTTAGAATTTAACCTAATATGTTAGATATTGAGGGTGCTCCCCCTTTACTATGTTGTCTTCCCTAGCATGATTTCGCCTCTCACAAAATTCTTTTTGTGTTTTAGTTAATGGATGGAACCAGAAGGAATTCGGTTAACATTGAATCCAATGGACAAATTTGTGACTATGAGCAACAAAATTGTGTGATGCCTAGAGATAAAGATATTGTGATTATGCCGAATCAGTCATCGCGATATATGATTAACAAGGTGAAATTTAGTGGTATGACTAATTAATCAAAGAAGAGGAAGATAAACTATTATGTATGTTCGCATGTTGAGGAGCATAAAGAAAGGAAGATTGAGATTTCTAAAGAAGGGAAGAAGAACCTTGAGGAATACCTCAAATGGAGGGACCGATGTTATCTGTGTGGAGAAAAGGGTCATAGAGTGACAGATTGTTATGGAGTTTAATGTCTTATTTGTGGAGAACATGGGCATTACCCAACTCAATGCCCTGACCTAAAAAGATACTTCTAAATCAAGGAAGGACTTATTCCAGGACAGTCATTGAAGTGGATGGACTGAAGTGTTTATGTATTGGTATTCAAGAATAATGTTGTTGAGGTACTTTTATGGTGTATTGGAATATTTATGTATTGATCTAATGTGGTCTTCGAAGTGAGTGAGGTATTTTTGGAAAAAAGATGATATGCGCATAATGAAGGGAAAATGAGAAAATGAAATATTTGATAGTATTAATGAGCTCATGAATGATATAAGGACTAAGTGATATCATGGTTTGGGTATATAGAATTTTGAGGATTTTGGTATGTGGAAAGTGTTAACTTTTAACTGCACTCATGTTTTCACTAAGGTATTCAAGAGAATACACGATTAAGGACTTTGAATGTTTGGAATGTGACCAACAAGACATATCTTATGATATGTGGGGATCAACGACAGTATTAAATCTCTGGTAATCGATGTCACTATATTATGAGAGTGGACTGCAGTATTATGTATAAGCCTAAAGATTAGACTAGATTATGTTGGACATAAGTTAGTATTGTTTAAGGATAGAAGATTTTCGATATTATTGATGGGATGTTATAGTAACGTAGTTTTAGAAAAAGGGACAACCTGCAGGACGGGCGACAGCCCATCACTTCGGACAAGGCTGTAGGAATCGAACCCACAACCGAAGTGCGACTGGCCTTTATCGCCTACCACTGGCTTACAGGAAGTACCTGTTTAGTAGAAACTAGTTTTATTATATTAAGCAGTATGATATATGAATTATAAGTCCATTTTAGGAACCATATATGATTAATCCCACTATAGATCGACTTATGTATATAAATTTTGCTAACCTTTTGAGACAGATGGAATGACGCGTCATTCTATCACATGATCTGCTAACACTTCACGAATAACAAATTCAACTTCATTTATTTAAGAGATGAAGTTGAAATTGTTAAAGGCACGAACAACAGTGAGATTGTACCAAAATAAAGTAAGTATTTATTCTAATTCAAATTCTTTAACTTTAGGGAAATGATCTTGAAAACCAAAAATGTTGTCATAGGTCTCTTATACCTGATGAATCAAATGGTACCTTAGATCGTCACAAATTTATGGATTTGTGATTACTGGCTTTTCCATAGCCATGTTCTCTACCACTCTCCATCAGAACATGATGGTTAGATTTCTCTTCCATATCCATATTTCCACCTATGTGGAAACCCAGTGATTAGTTTATTTGGGTAACCGTTACGTTTCATACTTTTGTTTTTAAAGACTGGTTTTGATATTCCTTTTTACGATGTGGGTTTCTATTAAAGAAACTTTCGAATAGTAAACCATTTATAACCCCGATGAATTTCGAGGGCGAAATTCATTTTAAGGGGGGTAGAATGTAACAGCCCGAGATTTTATGAAAAATATTCTTTTTTATTTTACTAATGTCTTGTGTTGTACGCTACACCAAAAGGAGCTTGCACAACATGCATCCTTGACTTGCCTTGCATACACGCAATCGCGACCTTCCTCGATAGCGTGTGTAGTACGCAATAACGAGTTTCACTAAACAACGATATGCTATTAAAATATTATTAAAACTAGCCGTTATGAATAGTAATAACCACTTTTTAAAATTCTGTAAATCTTATATTTCAAAATGAACTTCATTTTTGGATTCGGAGTATCAAATTTAGCCTAAGGTGAAATTTTGGTACTTTTTGGATAACTTTCATATTCTTATGAATAGTGAAAATTACTAAATTATAATTAAAAACAACTTTTTTTAATCGAAATAATTAATAGTGATAAATCATTAATTTGAGTGGTTTTAAAATATATTTAGAATATATTTTTACAATTTAATACAATGTTGGTCATTGGATGTAATTTCACATTTAAACTAGACATAAACAGGTGTCAATCTTTTGATAGATATTGTTTCTTAAAAACACGCTATTTGTTTTAACAACGGGATTTAATTATAAAATTAATTAATGCAACTTTTATGTTATGAATTTGGTAAAATAGACTTCATTTTTGAATTCGGAATATGAAATATAGCTTGGGATGAAATTTTGGCATTGTTCTGAAAAACATCAATTTTTGATGAATAGTGAAACCACTAAGTGGTAGGTTAAAAACTGAATTTTTCATAAAACTTAATTTTACCGCTTCTGTGAATGGAATTTCGAAAATCCGAGAGACACAGTTAATATCAAGGACTAAAATGTGGTTCAATGAGATGAAAATAATTTTTTGGTGAATAGTAACTTTTTACTTTTTTTAACCGCGGTTAATAGTAAATAGGGTAACTAAGGGTAAATATGATATCACTATTACCCTAACACATGTCCTAATTCTATTGGACAAGTGTAATTCGACCAAAAACAAACTTAGGAATAAAATATGACCATTTAGCCCACTTGGATTAGATTAGGACATTTATTATTAATCTATTTAAAGAAGGGTTAAAATAGCTAAAATCAAAGTTTAATAAGTAAATCATTTTTAATATGGGGTTATACATAAGATAAATTCGATTGTAAATATTCATTAGAAATCTAAAAATATTTCCTACCTGATGGTATTTTATTTGTAATTTTTAGACATCAAATAATTTAATTTATTTATGACACAACGATGATGCAGTAATTATCTTATTAATGAAATATTGACATAATTGATGTTATAAACACCAAAATAAATGTAATTTAAGACTTTTTATGAATTCCACTAATTTTCTAGGTTACTATGATATATTAGTGTTGATTTAATCAACTTGGTTCGAACATATAATTCTGATATGACTTTCACAAAAATCATATATCAAATAGTGTCAAAATTGACACAAAATAGTTTTTAAATCAAATATTATATTATTAATTGTTATTTTATTCCTAAAATTCTAAGGTTCGGCCAAATGACTTAGATAAGGATATATATATTAATAATAAACAATTTGGGGTTCGTTTGGCATGTTATAGTAAGTGTATTAACCATATAGTGAAAGAAAACAAAAAGACACGGTAAAAGTTAAATTAATTAACTTAGAGTTAAATCTAATTGATAAGGTTAAAATAATACCCCAAACTTGTCTAAATCCTATTGGTTGATAGGATTTCGACCCATCACCACTTTAGCTTCGAAATAAGACCCTTTGGAACCATTATAAACCGATTTTGACTTTAATATAAAATAATATTTTGAGATATTCCTAAGGTGCCCCTCTCCTCCCTTATAAAAGGGCACCTCCTCCCCCTCCTCCTCACACCAAATTGAGCACTCAAGCTCGGAAAACCCCTGCCAAAATATCTTCTCCACTTCCCTAACAACATCCTAGAGGTTCTGGTCTTACTCAAAGACCAATTTTAGTTCCCTAAGAGGAGGTCTCCAAAAGGCGCTTCAAAGAAGAGGTAATTACCGTTACCAATTCTTTCATCTTTATTTCTTCTTCCACTTCTTCTTCTTAGGTTGTTTCATTATGAAGTAATAACATCAGTATCACTCATATACTGATATGTTATTATAAGTATGAAACAACCCTATTTCACCATCTATCCATCCTACGGAAAAAGAAATCACCGCGCGTGCGTACGTACGGAATACCGTCTCCACGCCGTGGTGTAATCTATTTTCCACCACCACCTTACACGGATGGGTATAATGGTGTAAAGAATAACTATACATAGTTATTACAACATCATATTGATTCTGATATATTGTATAATCCACTCCAATTCAGTTCAATATTTATGGAAATGATATCATCGCTCGTGCGTACGTACGGACTACCGTCTCCACGACGCGATGAGATTCATTCTCCATGTTAACCATTTAAGAATGATTATAAAGTATATATAAGAAATAATAATGAAATATATGACATTATAAAGCTACTGGATTTATGTATATATATATATATGTATGTCATCTACTTACTTCCATTTCAAGACAATAAGGAAAGTAAAACAGCGTTCATGCGTACGTACGGACTACCGTCTCCATGAACGGTGTTTTTCATTTCATTTATCTATCTATTATATATATATATATACTGAATATATATGATATATAAATCATATTTTATATTCTGGAAGTAAGTAAATCATGATATAAGTAATAATAATGTCAAGAACAACAAGTCAAAACACCTACGATAAATGAAACGATTTTACCCAAAACGCTACTTTAACATGAATTTACAAAACAACGGGTAATATAAAGTTATAAGTGGACCATATATGATATCATAACAATGAATATGATTCTGTAATAAGTCAATAACATTATGTAAATCATTATACAGGAGGTTCGGACACGTACAAAGCAAGTCGGACCTAAGGTAAGGGAAATACCACAATCTCATTTTTATCCGAGATTGTTTATTCGTAAGTATTTACTGGGGTGTATTTTATCATCCACATCCATGTTCCTTCAATATGTAATATTGTTTCCATCCACTTACAATAGTTTAAATCCAATTTTACTCTTCGGTGAGTTTTTAGTAAAGAATATGAAAGGAATCTTTTGTCTCTTTTTCATACGAGGTACTTTTTGACTTTTCCGACAAAAGTAAAAAGAATGTTTTTTTTAACTTATACGGCACGAACGGATTTATACTATTTTATAAAGCCTTATTTTCATGAAGCTTCCTCTATAAGATTTCATGACTATTTTCAATAAAATCTCTTTCTTTTAAAATTTCATGATGTTTTGTGAAAAGAAATTGATTTTGAAGAAGAAAGGATATTTTCCTCAAGAATTCAATTCAAGTGATTTATCAAAATTATTTTCCATATAATTTAATAAAGGGTTCTGTTTCTATCCATATTTTTACATTGATTTGACTATGTTGTGATGGAATTATGTTTATGAATTCCTTTATCTTATATGAATGGTTTTATGATGTCATGTTGTTTAAGAATCCCATTTTTATTACATGGGTTATGCAATGATGTATGATTTATGATTTTGTGGCACACATAAGAAAGGATTCATTAAGAGATGGGTGGGACCTATATCTCCCTCCAATGCATTGGGTAAAGATTTAATATCTCATGAGATAGACATGGCTGGAATGGTAGGTTATACCGGTTCAGTGAAACAGGACTGAAACGAGGATTACTCGATTCAGAAAGGGACTTTGTCCACTAAGATAGTCTTGGCAATGAGTCTTGACTAACAAGAAATGATTCTCTATGATTATGTGTGTATGCCACAATGAGTAATGTTTTATGTTATGGTTTCATTTTCACTACTATGATTTATTCCATGTTATGAAATTATGCTCTCTTTTGCAGGTTAAGATTTCCAAAAATGTTATGTTCTTATGAAAATTATGTGAGTGATATTTCTTTTGTTTACCCTTACTGAGCATTTGAGCTCACCCTTTTATGTTTTCTTTTCCCCAGGATATAAAGAAAGGTTTTAGGTAGAAAAAAAGGAAGATCTTTATGGGAGATGTTGAAGATCTTTCACCACGATTAGAAGATTATAGTCCGAGTTTCCAAAGACACTAAACTATTACGGTCCTTGTGTGTGTGTTTTTGTAATGTACTAAGTATTCCGCAAAAGTAATATAAAGTCCATGTACGTCAGGCTTCGGGTCTCTACAAAAATTCATAATTTAATTAAAATAAAATTTAGATTAAAATTAAAAAAAAAACATATTATATACATTTCAATCAATATTTATTATAATTACACTTTCATTTACTATCCATAATCATTTAAAATCATCAATGTTTAATTATCCTTTTCACATACGACCCCCTCTCAAAAAAGTCTAATCATGGTATCAGTTTCCAAAAAAAACCACCCCAATAAGAGAAAAATAATTCACCTATATAAAAAACAATTATTATGTTAACAATACTATAAATAAATAAATTAAACATAAATATGAAAAAATATATTTTTAAAATGTCAATTATAAAAAACATTATTGAGGGCCACCCATTAACAACACTAGAAAATGAATTTATAAATGGGGTACCTTTATCATCGCTAAAAAACTACTGATAAAAGGTTCTTTTAATAATTCTAAAAAGTGCTATTAAAAGTTCCCCTTTATCTGCATTTTTAGCGCTTGTGAAGGTACCCCTTTATCAAATATTTTTAGCGATGTTAAGGGGACTCCCTTTATCAATACTTTTTAGTAGCGTTGATAAAGTGGGGGATTTATCAGTTTTTTTTTCTAACGCTGATAAATTGTATATTTTAAAAATAAATATCATATTTAATTAAAAAATATATATATTTTTTAAAATATGTTTTAGATAAGGGTAAATAGACATTTACAGTTAAAATATAAGATATTTAGTGAAAATGGCTAATAAAAATTTTGAAAAAAATTTATTAGTTAATAACTTTCTAATATTTATTAGTTATTTGTCATTTATTAACCATTTAAAGATACAAAACAATTAAAAAATAAATAAAAGATATAAAATATATTGAAAACGTAACTCGTATTTCAAAAGTTCATAACTTTTGATCCGAGTGTCCGTTTGAGCTCTACCACATATCAAATTAAATCTTGAAATGAGATATACATATTATTGATAAGTAACAATCCTTTATGATGTTTTCATAGACCCAAATATTCCATATAAGGACTTTAAAAATGACTTTTTAGTCGATGAATCCTATTTTTTAAACATTCCATGGAATTTTAACCTCGTTAAAGGGGGTGTTTCTTCCCATTTTCATTAGGCACTTTAATTTTCACAAGTATTACATTCATATTGATATTAATGTTTTTAAATTAAAATATATTTCATAATTTAGTTTTATTTATAATCAAATATATAAAAATATTTACATATTTTTTATATATTCACACATAATAATTTAATTTTATAAATATACATGTAAACATATTTACATGTAAAATATATTTATAAATATATAAACCTTATCTAAATAAAAAATAATATCCATTTTATTAAAATAAAATATGAATAAATTATTATTTATATATACAATTTCTGTATATATAATGTTTATATATGTATAAATATGTTTGTGTGTGCATTGAAAAACTGATATATATTTATATATATATATTAATATATGTATATAAATATTAATATATAATATATGTAAATATATATAAATATATATATCTATATTTATATATGTACACAAATATATATATGTGTGTGTGTGTGTGTGTGTGTGTGTGTGTCTGTATGTATTTATAAACACACATTCACACACACAAAAACATATTTTATATATGTATTAAAATATATATATATATCTATATATATAAATATATGGATAAATAAATATTAAGAAATAAATAAAAATATATAGATGTATCATAAAATACAGAAGAAAACGATATAGGGGAGTGAAAAAGGAGAGAGATTATGAGGGGGAGGTCTTAGTTTTGAAACCCAGTAAAGTCAAGGGTGCTCACGGGTGGGTGATGCAGGTCCCTAGCACTACTGAAGGGTGGGGGATTTCTAGACCTGTTAAAGGGGTGGTGATTCTAGACTAGCATTGTTAAAAGGGGGGATCAAGAACTGATAAAAGGGGGGAGGTCCCACCCTCCCAATTTCCAAAAATAAATTTCTTCTTAAAAATTACATTTTCGTACATTTTTCAGCACTAAAAAATCATCGATAAAGGTCAATTTTTCAGCATTTTTTTAGCACTGATAAATGAGCCATTTTATTAGTGCTGATAAACGGGGCATTTATTATCACTTTTTTAGAGATGATAAACGGAACCACCTTTTAATAGCACCGATGATAATAACACTTTTTAAATGCTGTAAGTACTTGTTTTTCTGAATGTTAAGAGCCATATCTACAGAAGTGAAGTCATTCTGGTCACCCCGTTCATCAGATTGCAGTGAGGATGATTCATACACATCACAAATGACTTGTGGAATATTTTTATAAAACAGCAATTAAATATGAATATATATTCATTTCAAATAAGTGTTTATAAAAAATTAATGTAAACTAATTGTAGGGGTCAACGGTGAGATCTGGACTCCTTATCGAAGGCAAGGGTTTGTAGGAAAACACCGGGGCTAGTTGATAGGATGTCCTCTGATTATCATGGTAGCTGAAGGAAAGACAAAAACCCTGGTATGATGGTGAGGGAGAGAAACGATGGCCAAACCTTACTCAAAGAATGGGTCGTGACCTAAGAAGAAGAACCCTCCCTAGTAGGGGATGTTGATTTTTTAGATAGTTTGTTGCCATTATCAGTAGATCCATCCATCCTGATTATCTTCCAAGTAGTTCCTAATAGATTTTATGGGTTTGGTGTCTCGGTCGGTGGTTGAATGACTATATGGCTACCTTGGGGGATTTCAATCCAATTCTAATTCTATGTTTCTATACCTTATCCTCTCAGTCTATATGGATTTTACTTTGAGATGATTGGATTTACTGAAATTTACAATTTTTTTATCTTTTTTAGGGCATGTTGTGTTTGGGGATTCAGTCATGTAATGGGTTTTATCGTGATCCATCTTAAAAGGGATTCTACTTTTCATAATAAAGGGATTTTCTTAACCTATTCTAACAATAAATATCACTAAAAAAATACAAAACAATAAATAAAATTTACTAAAAAATAGAATCATTTATAATATAAAAAAATATACCAAAAAGAACATAATAATATTTCCACTATGAGGGCGGTGAATTAACTAAATTAGATGGATTAAACTCCATTCCTAAACCGTATTTATGTCACCACATAAACTCCATCAACTAACCATGTTGTTGATGTTATTACTGTTATTGTTGCTCCTGATGTTGTCGCTACTCTTCCTACTCTCTAATTAATCTCTGAGTAGTCTCACCCTGGCCTCTTAGCTTTGCATCATACATTACATATGTCACGACCCATCCCCCGTGGCCCATTCCGTGACTACCCCAATCCCGCATTCAATATTATAGGGGCTAGAGACTATCATCGAAGGCGTATTTCCCAAAAACCAGGAAAGAATTGCCTTTATGACCTGTACACACACAACCAGGCAGATAACTAGATATGAAGACAAGGTAAACTGAATAGTAAATAGAGTGAGTAATTAAGTAAAAGGGGCCAGAATACAATCCCAACTAGAAAGTACAAGAAATTGTAAGGTATAAGTAAACTGGACAACTCATGTGAACTCCCACCAAGGATCCTACCTGAAGGGTAGGTATAACTCTCAAATGGTCTTCTCTGTGGTACGCCTCGTCTAGGGTCCACCTCCGAGCTACCTCTAGTCCTGGTACCCTCATCCTTAGTCAACACATTTCGTCGTCTGCAAACAAAAAAACAAGTTGCAGGCATAGATCGTGCATGGGTGAGTATAACTATACTTAGTAGGGACCCTGAGACCCTCAAGTTTTGTCAAAATATAAAAAAAACAAAAAATCATAAAATCAACTGACAACCCTACTTAGGTATATCCCCATACATATACCTACATTATCAAGTATACTCATCCCAATCATGAGGAAACACAAAGTCCATCTCAATAGCCCAAAGCTCAGCTATTCCACAATGGAAGAAATACCACAATGGTAAGTACCACACAGGTACAAAACATTGAAGAATACCACCAAGGTATGACCACGATGGAAAAATACCACAAGGTACAGACTCTGCTCACACCTGGTATATCTTATGTACAGTAGTAGAGATGATTCTATGTAACTACTAAATAATCCTAATCTGTTAATAGGAAGACCCATGAAGGATCCTAAATCATCATCATAGCCACAGAAGATTGTAGTACATCATCATACCCACACTGGATCCTAGTACCTCGTCAAACCCACATAGGATCCTAGTACATCGTCAGACCGACACATGATCCATGTACCTCGCCAGACCCACACATGATCCTAGTACATCGTCAGACCCACATAATATCCTACTACATCATCAGTACATCATCATACCCACACAAGATCCTAGTACATCGCCAGTACGTCTTCATACCCACAAAGGATCCTAGTACACAGTCAGTACGTCGTCAGACCCACATAGGATCCTAGTACATCGCCAGTACATCGTCAGACCCACACAGGATCCTAGTTCATCGTCAGTACGTCGTCAGACCCACAAAAGATCCTAGTACATCATAAGTACCTTATCATACCCACACATGATCCCAGTACATCATCAGTACACTGTTAGACCCACACAAGATCCTCGTACATCATCACAATACGTCGTGAGAACCACACATGATCCTTGTACATCGTCACAGCCAGCTATGGGTTCCTGCACTCATCTAACTTTTCTCTGGAAGGGTTTTCTCCTCAAGGAACTGGTCGATTATCCAACTTCACGAAGTCCCATGATGAATATTCCCAATGTAATACCATGTAAATGGGGTCTCAATGCAATAGACTATGCGTCAATCAGACATCTGGTCGGTAAGTTATTGCCTTTTTAGCCCCGAGGGCCCGGTTGGATTCGTGCTTGATCCAACCCGGACGTACCCCAACATTATCCAAACTCAAGTGGGGTATCCCAAAAGGACTGTCTCGATCCATGGATTCCAGTGCCACAGAAGGTTCATCATTTCGACATTGTATGAGGGAGATATGTCGAATACAAGATCCCGTAATAAAAATAATAATAATATTGGGTGTTTCGAGAACCCGAGCTACGAACCAAAATTTAATATTCAACATTAGACATAAATCGACCATCTTAATGATAGAATCATGTCGCCATATACGGTAAGTCAATCGGACGTCACACCCATGAGTTATGGAGGGTCAAAGATTTAATAATAATATATTATTATTATTATTTTAGTGTTCGGGTACCCGATCCAAACACCCGAAAAAGACATCCAATATTGGACTCATAATTTTAGTCTCAAAGTCAGGGTTGGACTGCCGCTGAAGGTTCATGAAATTGAGGTCGCACGGATAAGTTACGGATGAATTTTTGTTTTAAAAACCATAAATAATATTATTGTTATTATTTTATTATTATTTTATTTCATTGAAATTTTCTCTCTCCAATCTCATTTGAGATTCACACACAATAGGGGTATCCCATTTTGGTGCGCACGGGTCCAAATAGCGCCTCTATCTCTTTTTTATATTCATTTTCCTTTTAATTTTATTTCCTATCTATTTCTTTATATATACAATATAATTTTCTTCTTCCACGATATTTCACCCCTGTACACGAACTGGGAATCCGCTGCGACTCCGCCTCCCACACAGCATGGCTCTGCCGCACCGCCTACTCGTGCCGCCGCCTAATCTGCCTCATCGTCGGCTGAAGCCACTTGGCCCTGCTTGCTGCACATGCACCGCCTGCACCAGCTGCGCCGGACCGCCCTACTCCGCCTTGTCACTCCTTCTGTGGGGTGTCTCATCTTTGTTATAACCCCTAAAAATAAAATGGTCTAATTTTCATGATCCTCGGGTCAAGGGCTCTGTGTCCATATGTCATGATCAACTGAATATTGCATTTCCAGTGCCAATAAACATTTGGCCACCTCCTTCCGCGAGCCATTGAGGTTTCGCTCCATGCCCAAAAAATTAAACGATCGCATATTTTGCGATCCTTCCATTGAGGGATTCACGTACATATACCGCGCTCAGAAAAACTCCATGTTTCCAGCGCCAAGAAATATTAGGCGTTGAGAGTGCATGAATAACACGCGAAGAATAAAAAGAAAGAGGAGCATGGTTTATGTGCAGGACGATGTCCTTGTTCATTTGTCCATCATCATCATGAATTAAGGATATGGAGAATCAATAAAAAATATTCAATCATATATAAAAACCCCTACCTCGATTTTCCATTTGAGGTGGCGCGAGGAAGAAGACGGAGTTGATGAGATTGTGACGTCGGCGTTCGTTGCTCCCGCAAGATTTTTCCGATCCAGGCTCAAGCATCTTCCTCGTTCTCTGATTCTGGAGGATTCTCTTCATTTTAGTGGATGTTCATCGTTGAATAATCGTATTCCATGTTTCCTATATCACTACCTTTTTCCAACAATTCTCCAACCAAATGGTGAAATGCCAAATAAGTTTATTAAATAAACTAATTGAGTTGGCACATCAATGGGAGGAAAGCCAAGAGTTTTCTCATATTAAAGTAGGAGTTTAAGGGTATGGTGGTCCCCACATTTAATTTTAAATTTGGGGTTTTTAGTTTGCATGGTCCCCACCACTAAACATAAAATGGGAGGTTATAAAAATAAAATAAAAGTTGTTCTTTATATTATTTTTATTTTTTTAACTCTCCCACGAAATTTATTAATAATAACATTCACCCATGACCTAATTTGGTCAAGGTGAAGACATTCTTAAGAGAATATCGGTGCTACGATTTCAACAGTTCCCTCAAATTTCAATTCCGAGCACTGGTTCAAAAGTTTTATAACACCACTCGCACGTTTACTGAACGTACCCGAATTTTTTTTGAAAAATTATAACAGTCACCCTTGACCTTTGCCAGTCACGGTTAGGATCTACCTAAGTGAAACACACCCCAAAAAACCCAAATTTACTCTCATATTTTAAATCTGAGTTACCGTTTAAAAGTTGTGGATTTTAAAATAATATAATTGTTACTTAATATTTTATTTATGGCCAAAAACTAACTTTCACTAGTGGCCTACGCCAGCCAAAGTTAATATCTTCTTAAATGAATAATTACCTCAGGATTATAGAGATGGTCTCAGATTTTCAATCTGAGATACCTTTTGTGAGTTATAAGCATTTGAAAAATAAAATAATTCATTTAATTATTTTATTTACGGTTATGCAATTTTTGGGTTTTCTCATAGGAGGCTCACGCCGACTAAAATTAAGTCATGCCATGGGTAAACCCGCCATCCTGAATGCAACTGTACCCTCAAATTCTTGATTCGAGATACTGTTTAAGATTTATTCCACTTTTTTTTTGGAAAAATGCTTATGCATGATAATTAAAACTCAACTAAACTTTGAAGGATCATTCAGGGCACTCTGGGCCTCGAAATCACACACTGTCAAATTTCTCGGTCTCGAAATAATTCCATATAATTTTTTTTTAAAAATTATACAGAATATCAGGGACATTAAATTCTCCCCACCTTAGGGAATTACGTCTTCAAAATCAAAAACAAAGGAAAAAACCAAAAGAGGGTACTGAGCACCAATCTGAGCCTCCTTCTCCCATGTGCTCTCATAGAGGTTCTCTTGCTATCAGCATACGTGAAATAGAGGTATCGACCGCCCATGAAGGACCCACTCCGGTCGATCCTCAATCTCCACTGTAACCTCTGTAAACGTCGCCTTATCGGCGAAGTCCATATCGATGTGGTCGGTGATGTGAGATGGGTCATCTACGTATCTCCTCAGATGGGATATATGGAAGATGTCGTGAACCGTCTCCAATTATTGTGGAAGAGCTAAGCGGTATGATACCTCACCTATCCTCTGAAGTATCAGAAAAGGACCGATAAACCACAGTGATAACTTTCGGCCTCGGCCTAATCTTCGTAGTCCTTGTCGAGGGGAGACTCACAAGAATACTTGGTTCCCCACCTAGAACTCCAAGGGTTTCTGTATCTTTTCGGCATTGGACTTCTGCCAAATCTGTATAGTATTCACTTGATGACAAGTGAGACTTCGTGATAAAAACTCTACCACTGATTTCTTCATCTCTAGCCACCAGTATAGATGCCGGAGGTCCTGGTATATCTTCACCACACCAAGATGTACCACTAGAGGGGATGTATGGGACTCCCTCAACACCTCCTCCCGAAGCTCCACCAGTACCAGGGTACGTCCTCTGAAGAGGATGATGAGCTCCCCACATTCATAAAACCCATCAGGTGCTTGCCTTGAGGATATATGATCACAACAAATATTGCAGTCAATTCCCCCAAGTTGTGACTCCCTGACTTTCTGAAGGAGTGGGGGAGTTAAATTCATAGACTGAAGGTAAGCAGCTTCATCTCTATTCCTGAAGGATATCTGCAGCGCGACTAGTTACTCTGATGCCTCAATCTATAGCTGTAGGCCAGACCTCCTACTGAGTGCACTACTACCATGTTCCCTTTCGGAGGATTATAGACTATCATAAATTCATAGTCCTGGAGGACCTCTATCCACACCCGTTGGGAACATAAAATTCAAAACTTCTACTGCCAAGAGGGTAAGGCGGGCCAAATCACGAGTGATTAGCCGCACCCTCCTATGCAGTAGTTTATCATGTGCTCCCTTGGTTACTTTTTTCACTGACCAAGGAAACCCCCATTCCAGCATTGTAGATAAACAACAACCTTTTTCTTAACACAATCAATAAGAGTATGAACTGTGGATGTTTAGTCCATACCCTAACTAACGTCATAAGGCATCGACTCTGCCACCAAGAGGTTCAACCTAAACTCTTGCCTCAAGGGATATATCACACCATCGTTGTAAATGTGATTATCGAGTCTCCTCCTAAAGGTATCTATAGACGTGAGGGTCAATTCATTGGTTTAACAGGAAACTCTAGGCCTTAGACAAGATTTGGGAAGGTGTTGGAGTCAGTGTCTTGAGAACCAACTGTTTGTACTTTGATTACATGAATGTACACTTTTTATATATTGTTCATTGTTCAACATGACTATAATATAATAATTTCCTGGAATATTTGTTGGATTAATAAGGTCATTGAAGATCCCTACTATGATGAGAACCTTGTAATTCTATAACAAAATTCTAAAATAAAGTTCTATGGTTGGATGACATACTATGATAGGACACATAGTATACAGTTCTTCATGTTCGAGTACTCATAAGAAGATGAGACTCTCTCTCATGGAGTTTGCACTTGGTAATCTCCATGATGGGAGATTATTAGAACAGACCCGCGAGTAGTAATTCTGTATGTATTGGTGTCATCGTACATTGCTATCTGTTATCATGTGTAATGGTCCTTAGACTAGAAGATTATCATTAACTCATGTCAGGACACATGCACATAGATTTTATGAAGAAAACCGTGACGAAGACAGTTGGTAGGAAGTAGGGTACGTTAGGTGCGTCATGAATGACATGTTGTTAATGGATAAGTCGAGGAATGATTTTTAACTTCCATTTATGGATGTTGATATCTCGGCGCTTTGATTGAAATAGAACTGTCACAAAAAATTCCATGGCCATGGTGTAATGATGGGTTTATTTCAGGTAGTCAAAGAATGACAAATCAAGCATATAGGTTTATGACACTACCATGAAACCTACTTTTTGAGATATTGAGACAAAGGGATTAAATTATGTGGTAAGCATTCGTATGAGGTGACACGTCAATGCAGCATCAACTTCTTTCTCTTGGGTTCCTTGACCTGTTTCTAGATAGTAATCTTGGACTTTAGGCAAGCCCGGTTAATGCCAACAAGAAAGAGGCCTAGAAGGTCACACACTAAGTGTATTCAAGTATCTCAAGTATAATAAAGATTATTCCCATACATGGTTTAATAATTATTCAAGAAATCCTAAATCGTTTTAATTTTGCAGGAAGAATAAAATGAAAACAAGTACACGTTGTGTATTAATGATTACACGTCGTGTAGTTTTTATTTTGAAAACAAGTACACACCATGTACTATTGATTACACGCTGTGTAGTTTTCATTTTGGAAAGGAAATGAAGAAACAAGTACACATCGTGTATTAATGATTACATGCCATGTAGTTTTATGAAAAACAAGTACAAACCATGTATTAATTATTACATGCCATGTAGTTTTTCCATTAGGGATTTTGAAAATATAATATTGTTATATTAAAAGATATTTATTATAATAAGAATGGTCGCATGTCAAGAAATTAATTGTTCAACATGGGGGTTTTCAATAAGAGTAAATGAAATAAATAAAACATGTAACACGTTTATTTATTATGAAAACTCTATAACCTCAAACACGATTATAAATATCCTCACAACCCCAACACTTTAACCCAATCGTTGTGCACAACAATTCTGGAAAATTCCCTTAAGGGAGAGAGAACTCCTTCCTCCAATAATTCTCTCAAGACCGAGAGAGATCCTCCTCCATTTGGTTAAAATGATCTAATGCGGACAACGCAAGAAAATGATTCTCCACCCTAGCACCCATATAATACTTTGGCGATGTCCAGAGATACATGGTGCACATGTGGATCACCGCTAGAGGTATTATACACTTGGCTTCTGCGACACAACAACAAATCACAATGAAACATGATCAAGAATATCAACAAAGACTGAGCCCCAAAAAGGTACTTCTTATCAATTAATTAAATTAGTTATAATCAACCTGTGATGGTCCTCGTTTGTGGTTCTGGGACTATCTTTCTTCCTTGTCTATTTCTGTGATTCGATCCATGGAGACTGGAGTTTATCATCGTATTGATCCTGAATTGATCATTTATAATGACAAAAAGCCAAGTGGACGTATCCACCCACGAGCTTCTGTTGTGCCCAGAACCATCAAATGGTATCAGAGTGAGGTTATAGTGTTGATTATTGTTATTTAATTTTCATTGATAATTTACGCATTTATATTTGATTCAATTCAATATAAATAATTCTATAAGACTGAATGAATGAGATATGTTCTTTCTCCTTCGTTTATCGATTGACATCCTAGAAATGACTTTTTAATTATAATTTTCATTAAAATAAAAATGTGGAACACATCCGAAGGAGCCGCTCTTTCTGTCTATACAATAGAAGAATACATGGCATCTAGTAAAAACTATATGTCGTGTACTTAGGTTCAAAAAAATGGTACTGGTCCGCCATACCGCACCATGTGAATTGATCATGCCTAAGTATTTATCACACCATGTTGACTAGAATTAAAAGGCATGTGGAAAACACAAATACACAGCGTGTATGTTGAATCAACACACTATGTAGTATGATCCGGTCCAGGAGAAACCGTGTACAAGGAGAATCCATGTACCACGTACATGAGATTTCCAGGCTGGTAACCACGTGACAAGGAAGTACACGCCATGTTAGTTTAATCTATACGTTGTGTACTCTAAAATTTCTAAAGAACAGAAAACATGCCAAAGCCCCCAGCGTGTACTTCAGATAAATGGTGAAAAATACACGCTGTGTAATATATACTACATGCCATGTACTTTCCAGAAATTGAATTTAACCAGGTTTCCTCCAAAGTACAATGAACTTTACAAGGAATACGGATGAGAAGAATCTCAAGTAAATTCAGAAAGGAATTTAAGATAAATAATTGATTAATTATAAGATCATAATTAAATGAATTCAGGCACGACTTATCTTAAATGATAGAGAGATTAAAAGAATTTGAATTCTAAATATGCGTAAATGTCGTTGAATGATATGGATTATCATGATGTAGACCAAAGGCCATTTGTGTGTGTATGGTTTCATTTAAATTTATTTAATTTAAATTCTTTGGCCTGCGATCCTTCTACCAATAATATGTAAAGCCTATCTGACGATGGTTTCTTTAATGTAAACCACATGTAATGGAGGATCTCCCATGTTAGAGGAGATGGTTCAAAACCCGAAGCTGAGGTGAAACTAACCCAAGAAGATACAAAGGTGCATAGGTAGGAGCTGAAAAACATAAACCATCATGTTCAAGGTGTTTTTACCCCGGCCATGGTTATCTAATCAAAACCGCTAGATAATATAACCAACAAAAGCTCATGATCATGCCATATTATTTTATTTTTGTCTGATTGCATGGTTTATTTATTATGAATGTGTTGTCACGATTCACATAATTAATGAAATAAACAATCATTCCGAGATTGAATAAAATAAAAACCAGACTATGTGTAAACATTATCGAAACATGTTTAATCATTTAAGAAATAATCAATTAACATTAACAAGCATTTGATAGTGAAAAACTACGCAAAAAGAATAAAATCCCTCAAATAACATATGAAGTCATACCAAGCCTTTCGTTACTTGATTAAGGGAAAGACATAGTAAAACTATGTGTTTGACCAACCCTTGTAGGGATACTTACTTTTATAAAGGAACATCTTATGAATGTTTCGAGTTGACTTAAAAATTTCACATCAGGAGGAGTAGACCTTGATTGGATTTTAGTAAAATGGAGAAATGTGTTGAGGAAATTTAAGTCTGGATTTCAGGATTGCGGAGTGCACTCAACAGATCAAGGAACTATAAGCTCATAGTTGGAAAATACCTTCCTACCTAAATACCATCAAATAGCTTGAACAACCCTTGTTGGGGTTATGCGATTGGTAATATGGATACTTTACACTAGAATGTAATGGAAACTGGACATTCCATGTTCAATGGTGAGGACCGTTGGGACTTGCTAAAATAGTGGGAGAATTAATAAATTCATTTATTATTTTTCACAAAATGCAATCAAAAGGTACTGATAAATATGTTCTTTTAATTTTTAGAATAAATATGACTAAATCATCAACCACATTTTATCTGAGATCAATTCTAGATAAAGACAACATCTTCATCAGCAGTAACATACAATAATGGTTTAGGTTCCTTTGGGTTATCCTACACTATGAACGAAAGTTTTACGTGCTGGATTCCTCACTTCCTGATCCGCCAGCCCAAGGGGCGAGTGATGAAGATTTCCTGGTCTATGATCAACATTTGAATGATGTACTCGACGTTCAATGTTTGATGTTATCATCAATGTCTATTGAGCTCATGAAGTCTCATGAAGACATGGATGCCTATAGCATGATCGAGCACCTCCGTGGTCTGTACCAGGAGAGATCAATATCGGAAAGGTTTGAGATCTCCAAGGCTCTATTCCAGGGAAATCTTGGAGAGGGTTCCCCAGTTGGGACTCATGTAGTAAATCTCATTGGCTACATTTGAGCGCTTGGAGGTTCTAGGGTTTAAACTCCCTAAATAACGGGGTACCAATCTCATTCTTGCATCACTTCCCAAGGGCTTCTCTAACTTTGTTGTAAATTTCAACATGAAAAACATTGAGAAGTCTCTATCTGATCTCCTTATCCTCATTCTCCAAGTGGAAAATGATATGAAGCATGAAAAGCCTTTTTCCCTTATGGTGAATAAAAGGAATGGGAAGGAAAAGATATTTAAGAACAAAGCTTCTTCATGTCCATCAATGAAAAGGAAGATCAAAGGGGATGAAAGAGAATAGGAGGCTATTTGTTTCACATGAGGCAAGAAGGGCCATTGGAGAAAAAAAGGCACCCAGCCAAGGAACAAGGGGAAGCTTCAGGTGAATTTGTTATCGAATGAAATATATCCATTTATACTAATTGGTATTAGATACTACTAGTGGTGCACACATCTCTATCCAAATATAGGAAACCAGTATATTTAGAAAGATTGACCAAGGTGAGGTGGAATTAAAAGCAGCCAACGGAGCCAGACTCACTGTTGTAGCTGTCAGAGACTACAACCTCACATTGCCTAATGGGATGGTCATGGTATTGAAAGGATGTTGTTATGTACCCTCTGTAACCAAAAAAATTATTTCAGTATCCATATTAGATACTGATGGATTCATCTTCATGTTTGGAAATTAATGTTGCTACTTTTATAACGATATAATTTGTTTTGGTAGGGCACATTTATATAACAGCCTTTATGTGTTAGACTACACAAACCAAGTAATGGAAATTTATGGCAATGTTAATTCACATGACTCATACCACACCCAACTATAACATCACCGTCTTGGTCAAATCAATGATAAATTTTTGACAAAATTACATCAAGATGGGTATATAGATTCTTTCGAACTAAAACAACGTTGTGTATGTCATGCTTGTCTACAAGGAAAAATGACCGAATACCTATTTAGTGGGAAAGGTGAAAGGTCTAAAGAGATTATAGAATTATTACACACAGATGTGTGAGGACCATTTCCAGTTGAAGCAAGAGGTGGGTTCTTGTACTTCATAACTTTTACTGATGATTTTAGTAGATATGGATATATTTTCATAATGAGGTATAAGTCAGAATCTTTAGATCGGTTCAAAGAATACAAGAATTATGTTGAGAACCTTCTTGGTAAGAAAATTAAGAAACTACGCTCAGACAGAGGAGGAGAATATCTTAATCAGGACATCATTGATTTCTTACAGGATTTTGGGATTCTATCTCAACTCACTCATCCTTACACACCTCAGTGTAATGGTGTAATTGAAAGGAGGAACTGCACCTTGTTGGACATGGTGAGATCAGTGATGAGTCTGGAAAGTCTTCCATTATCCTTTTGGGGGATATGCCTTACAAACAGCAACACACATACTAAACCAAGTACCAACTAAATCAATAAATGATATTCCAAACGAGTTATGGAGTGGAAACAAAGCCATGTTATCAGATTTACATGTGTGGGGTAGCGAAGCATTTGTTAAGGCCACTTCAGGTAACAAACTTGCACCCCGAGGCACAAAGTGTATCTTTATAAGATATCCCAAGGAAACAAGGGGATATTCCATATACAACCACTTAGATAAAAAGGTTTAAGTGGAAAGACATGAAATATTCCATTAGAGGGATAACATAACCAAAAGGGATAGTGGGAGTGAGATAGGCGTTGATGAAGTCAAGTATCAAGATACACAAGAGTTGGTACAAGAACAGATTCAAAAAATCCCTGTGGAAGAAAAATCTGTTCTAGAGACACAAGAACTATATAGGAGCACGAGAGAGGTGAGAGAACCAGAATGATATGGTTTTCTTGTCACTAAGGATGGAGACTCCTTATTGGTTGACAATGATGATCCTCTTACCTACTAGGATGTAGTTGAAGGCACATATGTTTCCAAGTGGCAAGAAGCCATGAATTCTGAAATAGATTCCATTTACCAAAACCAATTCTAGATTTTGGTAGATCCTCTAGTTGATGTAAAGCCTATTGGTAATAAATGGGTATTCACGAAGAAACTGGACATGGAGGAACAAGTCATCACCTATAAGGAATGACTTGTTGGAAAATGTTTCAGACAACATCATGGAATTGACTATGATGAAACCTTTTCACTGGTTGCGATGCTGAAATCCATCAAAATCGTATTGGCTATTTCTAATTACCATGACCATCAAAATTTGGAAAATGGATGTCAAAACAACATTCCACAATGGGAACCTCCAATAAGTTTTCTACATGACACAACCAGAAGGGTTTGTGACACCAAAGGATGCCAACAAGGTATGGAAGTTTCATAAATCCATTTATCGATTAACGAAAGCATCAAGGTCATGAAACATTCATTTTTATGAAGCCGTAACAAAATTTTTCTTTGTTATGAATGAATGTGAGCCTTGTGTCTACAAAAGGTTTAGGGAAAGTGCCGCCATTTTTCATAATAGTATATGTTGATGACATATTACTAATTGGAAACGAAGTTCCTATCCTACTGTCTGTTAAGGAATGGTTGGATAAATGCTTCTCTATAAAAGACATGGGAGAGGCAACATATATTCTTGGGATCAAGATCCATCGTGATAGATCCAAGAGAATTCTGGGCCTGAGTCAAAGTACAAACATTGACAAGATACTGAAGAGATTCAGTATGGAATAGTCTAAGAGGGGACTGTTGCTAGTGTCACGTGTCATTATTCTTTCGAATAAAATGTGTCCTCAAACACATAAGGAAAGAAAGAAATTGGAAAGGATCCCTTATGCATCTGTTATTAGGTCTGTCATGTATTTTATGCTATATATGAGGCTAGATGTTTGTTACGCATTATGTGTGGCAGGCAGATATCAAGCTGATATAGAAGACCGCTATTGGATGGAAGTCAAGACTATCCTTAAGTATCTGAGGCGTACTAATGACATGTTCCTAGTTTATGGAGGATATGGGGAACTTTTCATTATAGAAAATGTAGATGCTAGTTTCCAAACTGATCAAGATGACACGAAGTTGCAGACTGGATACATCATCAGTTTGAATGGAGGTGGAGTGAGTTAGAAGAGCTCAAAGCAAAGTGTGGTGGTATATTCTATAGTGTAGTCTGAGTATATCACACCATATGATGTAGATAAAGAAGCAATATGGATGCGAAGCTTCATCTTAGATTTGGATGTAGTACCTAGAATTAAAGATCGTATCACACTATATTTTGATAACACTCTAGTGGTGGAACTTGAAAATGAGCCAAGTTCATATAAGAGGACAAAGCACATATTTCGTAAGTATCATCTATTGAGGGATTTTTCTCAGAGAGGTGAAGTTGCAGTCAACTGTATTTCCACAAAAGACAATGTGGCAGACTCCTTGACTAAAGCCTTGACTCCGTAGAACATGATCATCATGTGAGGTCTAGTGGACTAAAATTCATAGGCAATTGGATCTAGTCAATGTGGAAGTTTTTTAGAGTTGGTTTCCTATGAACCGACTATTTTTACTTTGATTACATGAATGTACACTTATTATATATTGTTCATTATTCTGTATGACTATGATATAATAATGTCATGGAATATTTGTTGCATTAATAAGGTCATGGATGATCCCCACAATTACGAGAACCTTGAAATAATATAAAAATATTCTTAAATAAAGTTCTACGGTTGGATGACATACTATGATAGGACACATAGTATACATACCGTCATGTGAAAGTCCCCATAAAGAAGCCGGGATTCTCTCTCATGGAGTTTTCACATGGTAATCTCCAAGATAAGAGATTATGTGAACAGACCCGCCAGTAGTAAATCTGCATGTCTTGGTGTCATCATACTTTGCTATCTGCGAGCATGTGTAATTGTCCTTAGACTAGAATATTATCATTTAGTCATGTCATGACTCGCACACTTAGATTTTCTGATGAAAACTGTCACGAAGACAGTTGGCTGGAAGTAGGGTAGGTTGGGTGACTCACGAATGACATGTTGTTAATGGATAATTCGAGGAAGGATTTTTCCCTTCCATTTATGGAAGATGATATCTCGACACATTTATTGAAATAGAATCGTCACATGAAATTCCATGGCCATGGTGTAATGACGGGTTTATTTCAGGTAGTCAAGGAACAAAAGATTAAGCATATAGGTTTATGACACTACCATGAAACATGCATGATGAGATATTGAGATAAAGGGATTAAATTACACGGTAAGCATTCATATGAGGTGACATGTCAATGCATCGTCAACTTCTTTTTCTTGGGAACCTTGACCAATTTCTAAACAGTATTCTTGGACTTTAGGCAAGCCCGCTTAATGCCAACGAGAAAGAGGCCTAGACGGTCACAAACTAAGTGTATAAAAGTATCTCAAGTAGAATAAATATTATTCCCATATGTGGTTTAATAATTATTCAAGGAAGCCTAAATAGTATTAAGGTTGGATAAATAATAAAATGAAAACAAGTACATGTTGTGTATTTATGATTACACGCCGTGTAGTTTTTTGGGAAAACAAGTACATGTCATGTATTAATTATTACAGGCTATGTAGTTTTCATTTTTGAAAGGAAATGAAAAAAACATCACACATTGTGTATTAATGATTAAACGACGTGTAGTTTTATGAAAAAAAAGTACATACCGTCTATGAATTGTAACATGCCGTATAGTTTTTCCAGTCATGATTTTGAGGATATAATATTGTTTAATTAAATGATATTTGTTACAATCAGCATAGGAGCATGTCAAGGAATTAATTATTCGACATGGGGGGTTTCAATAAGTGTTAATGAAATAAATAAAATGTGTAACATGTTTATATATTTTCACAAATATATAACCTCAAAACCGATTATAAATATCTTCACAACCCCAAAACATTTCCCCAGTCATTGTGCACAACAATTCTAGAGAATTCACTCAAGGCTGAGAGAACTTCTTCCTACAAGAAAGCTCGCAAGACCATGAAAGATCCTCTTACATCAGATCAAAATGATCTAAGGTAGACAACACAAGCAAATGTTTCTCCACGCTAGCACCCGGAGAATCCTTTGGCGATGTACAGAGATACGTGGTGCATGTGTGGATCACCACTAGAGGAACTCTACACTTGGATTCTATGACGCAATGATGAATCACATCGGAACGTGATCAAGAATATCAATAACGAAAGAACACACAAAATTGTTATTCATGTCAATTAATTGAATTAATTATAATCAACCTTTGACGGTCCTCGTTTTTGGTTCTGAGACCATCCTTATTCTTTGTCTATTTCTATGATTCGATCCATGGAGACTGGCGTTTATCGTCGTATTGATCTCAGATGGATCATTTATAATGAAAAAAATCCATGTGGGAACATCCACCCATGATCTTTCACTGTGCCCGAATCCTTCAAAAGGAAGGAATGATTGGTGCGGTTGTATGTTGATACAACAACTAGTAGTAGACACAGAACGTACCTTGAATTGTCTACCACTCCTTGACTGCATGCAGCTACTCCCTTCCCCTGTCCTCCAACTACCTAAGCCTAGTGGGGACCACATAGGGGGTGGTATGTAACATGTCGATGTGTACAACACCTCATTATGCTCTCCTAGCTTTGTTTCCATGTCAACAGCCCTACAGATTTATCTGTCCCTATCATACCCTCTTCCTGAAACATTTTACATTCCCAAGTCTCGGATACTGGCGCCAGTTTCCTACATTCCCACTACTAACGTTCACTAGCTGCATCTGCTCATCCCAAGAATATTCAACCACAAAGGTTCTCTCTTGCACCCTAACATAAGTATGAATGCATAGAGGAATAGTGCTAGCTCGGATGTCCCTAAATACACCTCGCTCAGAGGTCCAAGTTATGAAGCACTGATCGTATCGTATTCATCTAGTACAAGGAATGATTGGTACGCCTCGATGAATAATAATCTACCGACATGTCGTCCTCCCAAAGTTATATAAGCTCTAGAGAACTCTCAGCCACCTCTTCAAGATAGTCCTCAGACTCCTGTGAGTCGAGCTCGCCTCGGAACCTAATGTGTATCTGATGCTGAATCATACGTAAGGCACTAAGCCTATATGTGTCCTCTACCGGTACCACCAGTTGTAACTGCAGACCAACGTGAAGTGATATAGATGACACACTACCCGAAGGTACTATCTGAGGTAATGGTCCACTTACTGATGCCTTGTCACTACATCGACCATCCTCATGGTCACTCACTGAAAAGTTCTAGTCGCTAAGATCACCATCTTCTCTACCGGTGTCTCAACTAGGCAATGACTCTAGAAACCACCTCCAGCCAGCCCTCAGCTGCATGAGAATCTGTCTCTCCTCGAAACCTTGAAGGCCTCTGGTGTTGGAACTCATGCAATATGCTCAGTCGGCGTGCACCATCCGCTAGTGTGGCTGGTGGAAACTACTTCCCAATGAGTGGTGTTGCTACTAGTACACCACCCGAAGGTGCCAACATTGCAAGACGACCATACAACGAAGCCTCGTTGCTCGGTGGGTCGCCATCATGTACTCTCTCGGGAATCCTAGTTGACAGTCTACACAGCGACATCCTAATAAGGAAAAGGTACGCCATTTCCATTTAGTTATACCTTGTGAGATAACTCGTATATAACACAAGAAAACTTTTCAAAACACACACGTAATCAGATTTTTCGTGCTCTGGGTCAGAAATCAGAAGTCATGGTCGTAGTGTATGGATACGCCAGCTGCCACACCAACACTGGATTCGCTAAAATAATAACCACACTCTCTATACATAATACTATTGCCGTTAAAAATATCATAGTCTTATTTGCTATGGTAGAACCAACTCCTATGAGACCAATTTGTCAGGACCCGTCCCCCAGGGCATGTGCTTTGACTACTCCAAGCCCGCCTTCCATAGGCCAGGGGCTACCGACTAGCACCAAAGACGTATTTCCCTAAAACAGGGAAGGCATTGCCTTTATGACCAATTCACACACAACCAAGAACACAACTGGATACAAACACAAGGTAAACTGAATAGTAAATAGAGTGATTAAAGTAAGTAAAATGGGCTAGAATACAAGCCCAACTAGAAAGTACAAGAAACTAGAAGGTACAAGTAAACTAGACAACTCCTGTGAACACCATCCAAGGATCCTACCTGAAGGGTAGGTACATCTCTCGAACAGTCATCTCTGCGGTACACATCATCTAGTGTCCACCTCTGAGATACCTCTAGTCCTAGTACCCTCGTCCTCAGTCAGCACTGTCCGTCGTATGCAACCAACACAAAAAGGTTAGGACATTGCCCGTGTAGGGGTGAGAATAACGATACTTAGTAGGGACCCCGAGACCCTTAAAGTCTCACAAAATCGAAAAAGGATAAACCAAAAATCATGAAATCAACTGACAACTCTACTTAGGTATATTCCCATACATATACCTATGTTATCAAGTATACCCATCTCAATCATGAGGAAACACAGATTCCAACTCAATAGCCTAGAGTTCAACTATTACACAAAGGAAGAAATACCACAAAGGAAATTACCACACAGGTACACCACCTTGAAGAATACAACTAAGGTATCACCGCGAAGGAAAAATACCACAAGGTACAGACATAGCTCACACCAGGTAGATCTTAGGTAAAATAGCAGGGAAGATTAGATGTAACTACTGAATCATTTTACTCTCTTAAGAGGTAGATCCACGAAGGATCCAAAATCATCATTAGACCCACAGAATATCGTAGTATATCATCAAACCCACACAGGATCCTAGTACCTCGCCAGACTCGCGCATGATCCTAGTACATCATCAGACCCACACATGATCCTAGTACATCATCAGTACGTCATAATACTCACATAGGATCCTAGTACATCGTCAGTATGTTGTCCAACCCACACAGGATCCTAGTACATCATCAGTATGTCATCAGACCCACACAGGGTACTAGTACATCTTCAGTACGTTGTCAGACCCACACATGATCCTAGTACATCATTAGTATGTCGTTAGACCCACAATGGATCCTCGTACATTGTTAGTATGTCTTCAGACCCACACAGGATCCTAGTACATCATCACAGTATGTCGTTAGACCCACCCAAGATCTTAGTACGTCATCACAGCCAGCTAAAGCGTTCCTGAACTATGCTCTCTTGTCTCCGAGAGGGTCTTCTCCTGAATCCACTGGTCGATTTCCCAACTACCAAAGAGTCCCATGAAAAATTATCCAAATGGACTTCCATGTAAAACTGGCCTCAACTCAATAGATGGTGCGTCAATCGGATGTCTGGTCTATATGTTATTGGCCTTTTAGTCATGAGGTCCTGGTTGAATTCATGCTCAATCCAACCCAAACGTACCCCAAATTTATCCCAACTCAAGTAGGGTATACAAACAGGACCATCTCGATCCATGTTTTCTAGTTCCGTAGGCAGTTCTTCATTTCGACACCGTATGAGAGAGATATATCGAATACAAGATCCCAAAATAATGATATCATTGTTATGTGGTGTTTTGTGAATCTGAGCCATGAACCAGAATTTAATATTCAACATTAGACCTAAATCGACCGTCTTAATGACAGGATCATGTCACCACAAACGGTAAGTCAATCGGACGTCACACACAGGAGTTATGGAGGGTTGAATATTTAATAATAATATATTATTATTATTATTTGAGCATTTTGGGTACCCGATCCAAAAAACCTGAAAAATAAATCAAATAATGGACTCATAATTTTCATCTCGAAGTCAGGGTCACACTTCCACTGAAGATTCATGAAACCGAGGTTGCACAGATAAGTTACAGATGAATTAGGGTTTTAACGACCATAAATAATAATAATATTATTATATTATTATTATTTCATTTCCTTCAAATCTTATCTTTCCAATCTCATTTTAGATTCACCCACAAGCGGGGTATCCCATTTTCGTGCACGCGGGTCCTAATAACACCTCTATCTATTTTTTTAATTCATTTTTCTTTTAATTTTATTTCCTACCAATTCCTCCCTCTCTACAATCTAATTTTCTTCTTCCACAATTTTGCACCCTTGTACATGAACAGGGGATCCGCTGCGCCTTCGCCTCGCACACGACCTTCCTCCTCCGTGCTGCCTACTCTTGTTGCTGCTTAATCTGCCTCGTCGTCAGCCGAAGCCACTAGGCCTTGCTTGCTGCGTGCGGACCACCGGCACCAGCCGGGCCAAAATGCCCTGCTCCGCCACGCCACTCCTTCCGTTGGCTGTCGCATCTTCATTCTATCCCTGAAAAATAAAATGATCGAATATTCGCTATCCTCAGGTCGAGGGTTTCACGTCCATATGTCGCGCTCAACAGAATATTACATTTCATGCGCCAATAAATATTTAGTCTCCTCCTTCCGCGAGCCATTGTGGATTTGTTCTATGCCTGAAAAATTAAACGATCGCATATTTGTGATCCTTGCATCGAGGTATTCACATCCATATATCATTCATATCAAAACTCCATGTTTCCAGCACTAATTATTATTATGCGTTGAAGAATGCATGAAAAATGTGCAATGAATAAGAAGAAAGAGGAGCATGGTTTATGTGCAGAACGATGACCATGTTCATTTGGCCATCATCATCATGAATATAGGATATGAAGAATTAAAATATCATATTCAAATATATATCAAAAAAACTACCTCAATTTTCCATTGGAGGTGGCATGAGGAAGAAGACGAAGTCTATGAGATGGTGACGTCGACGTTCGTTGCTCCCACAAGATGTTTCCGATCTGGGCTCAAGCATCGTCCTCATTCTCCGATTCCGAAGGATGCTCTTCATTTTAGTGAATGTTCTTCATTGAAGAATATCCTTCCACGTTCTCCAGAGATATCCCTTTTGATAACAATCTTCCAACCGAATGTTGAAGTGCCAAATAAGTTTACTAAATTAACCCATTAAGATGGCACATCAAAGGGAGGAAAACCAAGAGTTATCTCCCATTAAAGGGAGTGTTCATGGGTCGGGTGGTCCCCACCATTGAATTTAAATTGGGGGTTTTTAGTTCAGTTGGTCCCCACCTCTAAACATCAAATGGGAGGTTTTAAAAATAAAATAAAAGGTGTTCTTTATTTTATTTTTATTCTTTTAACTCGCCCACAAAATTCATGAAAACTAAATTTCACCCTCGACTAACTTCGGTCAAGGTGATGGTCTCCTTAAGAGAATATCGGCGTTATGAGTTGAACGGTGCCCTCCAATTTCAATTTTGAGCACCGATTCAAATGTTATATAACACCGCTCACGCGTTTACTGAACATACTCGAAAAAAAGTTTGGAAAAATAATAACAGTCACCCTTGACCTGCATCGGTCGAGGTTTGGCTCTACCTAAGGGAAACACGCCCCAATGAACCCAAAAGTACTCTCAGATTTCAAATCCGAGTTACTGTTTAAAAGTTATGGATTTTATAATAAAATAATTGTTACTTAATTATTTTATTTTCAGCCAAAAACTAACATTCACTAGTGGCCAGCACCGGGAAAAATTAGTATCCGCTTTAATAAAGAATTCCCTCACGAGTAAATCGGTGGTCTTATATTTTCAATCCGAGCTACTCTTTGTGAGTTATATGAATTTGAAAAATAAAATAATTTATTTAATTATATTATTTACGGTTATGCCATTTTTTTGGTTTTCTCACAGGTGGCCCACACCGACTAAACTTAATTCACACCTAGAGTAAACCTGCCATCCTGAATGCAACGGTACCCTCATATTTCTGATCCGAGTTACTGTATAAGATTTATTCCACTTTTTCTGGAAAACTGCTTACACACGCTAATTAAAACTCAACCAATCTTTGATGGATTATTCCGGGCACTCCATGCCTCAGAATCGCGCACCGTAAGATTTCGCAGTCTCGCAATAATTCCATATAATTTAAAAACAATTATACAGAATTTATGGGACATTAAAACATAAGGTAAGGAAGATTATCTCATACACACTACATTTAGTACTAAATGATGACATCACTTCAGTGCCATAGTAGCTAATCAGTGAATATTGTAAACCAATTTCAATCACCATGTCTTTCGAAATACCACTTTTCAACCACCCATGACTATGTTGTCTCATCCAAACTTGCACGCATGAGGCCTTGTACCCACGATCAGTCTTTGCCTAAGTCCCACACATATATGGAATATTTGAATAATATATCTCTTACAATTACAAAAAATAGAAATAAAATGAAAAAAAATAAATTATATTAATTTAAAAATCATAAAAAAAACATTAACTACAATCGTTTACTGTATCTCACCAACAATCTACCCAATACAATTAATAGTGTACAGCCTCTTCTACACATCAAACTATGTAATATATGGATAAACTATAAACAATAGGAATGTTTCATATACAAATGACATTAAATAATATTATTTATAAACTCTTGAGGATGTATTCTAAAAGTAAGACTCTCAACTCATTCTGAGTCATCCTGCCAGCCCAATTTCTATTAACCAAAAGATGGTAGCTTCTTGAAAGTATATTTTATCAGGTAAGTGAAAAATAAAAAGGACACTTGGGTGGGGACACTACCATAGAAACAATTTTTCATAGCACCACACTTTAGGAGTGCTAAAAATGCTGATAATGGGGGTTCTTTTATTAGCGCTAGAAATAAGCACTGATAAAAGATACTTTTAATAGTGCTAAAAAGATTTGTTAAAAGTACCCTTTTATCAGCAGATTTTTAGTAGCACTGATAAAGGAGGGGTATTTATTAGTGCTTTTTTACTAGCGCTGATAAAGGGTATATTTCAAAAAAAATGTTAAAAATAAGCTATAAATATATTTATATATTTATATTGATATATATATATATAATATATTCTAAATATGTTTCAGATATGTATAGATAGACATTTAAACCTACTATATAATATGATTAGTGATAATGGATTATGAAATATCTTAAATTATATTATTAATTAATAATTGTATAATTATTATCAGTTAATAATCATTTAATAATAATTTGAAGACACAAAAAAATCAAAGAATTAATAAAAGATCTAAAATAAGATAAAATGTAACTCAAACGTCAAACGAAAATAACTTTTGATCCGGGCATCCATATGAGCTCTACTACATAAAAAATTGAATTCTATGATGAGATCTACACATTGGTGACATATAAGATCCCATTGTCACATTGTTTGAGGAAAAATATAGTCCCAAAAGTCCTCTAAACCGAGTTTTAAGTCGCGATACCCAAATTTTTTAACATTAGATGGAATTTCAGCCTCATTTTTAGAGGGTCTATATGCCTTTTTTTAGCGGGGACTGAATTTATTCATAGGGATTACATTCATATTGAAATTATGTCTTTAAAATTTCATTATTTTTCACAATGTATTGTTATTTATAACCAAATATATAACAATATATACATATTTTTTATATATTCACACATAAAAATTTAATTTTATATATAAATAATTAAACATATTTACATATAAAATATATTTCTCAATATATATGCTGTATCTAAATATAAAAAATATCCAATTTATTTAAAACCCAAATATATGAATATTTATATACTTATATAATGTGTGTGCGTGTTTAATATATATATTAGTTTTGTTCTGTATTAAAATAGTCATTTATATATTCTATATATATTCTAACATATGAATATACATATTAATATTTAATATATATGAATATATAAAAATATGTATAATTATACTTACAGATACACATATAATAAAATATATATATATATATATCTGTGTGTGTTTATGTATGTTGTATATATGTATGTATGTATGTATGTATTTATTTATACACACAAATTCAAAAACATGTTTTATAAATGTATTTAAAAATAATATTATAGATATATATTAAAATAATAATAAATATACGGATAAAAAATTTCAAAATATATATATAAAGAATTAGATATAAATAAAATTATATAAATATAACTAACTATATATATATATTCATTAATAAATAAATAAATATATTCATTTATATATACATATTAATATAAATCAATATTAATATATGAATATATATATATATACATATATATATATAATTAAAGGGAGAACCAAATATGATGGACAAGTGGTAAACATTTTTACCCATATGAACTTTCATAGCACGTAAAATGGCCTTTAACAATGCTAAAAAAGAATTGTTAATCATTGCGATGATAAGGGGGGACTTTATTAGCACTTTTTTGGAACTGATAAAGGCCTAGCCAGCTACAATGTGATGTTTATATAACAACACACCTAAAAGAAAACCTGAAATTTAAAAAGTAAACCCAAAAGAAAACATGATATATATATTTAATTGACATCATCAAAACAAAAATTTCCACCCATGGTATATAGAAAAAATAATTATTTACATTTCGAACCCATATTTTTATATAAATAAATTTAAAATTATCCAAAAAACATTAAAAAAATTAATATTTCAACTTTGGACACCCATGATCCCCTCTCGGAAATTTCCCCCCATGGTATCAGTTTCTAAACAGATCATCTCAATTCGAGAAAAAAATTCCACCTCTATAAGAAAAAAATATTATGTTAGTAATACTTCAAAGACATAAATTAAATATTAATATGAAATAAGACATTTATAATAAGTCATTATTTAAAAAAATGGCATATTTGGAGCTATATAAGTCGTACTATGAGTCTTATTGATGTGGGATTGATTCCTACCCATTGAAAATGAGTAATGGATCACTGTCCTAAAATTGAGAAATAGTCCAAATGAATTTTCTCGGTTTTGAATATGTCACTTCTTCCATTACTAAATTTAATGTCAATTTTAAATAATGACTCATTTAGAGTAAAATCGGACACATCGTGCATCGTAATAATTAGCGGCTAATTCCTCCATGCCACAAATTACTGATGGATTTCTTTCCTAAAGTATCAATACAATATGAATGCATTTTCTCAGTTTCCAGTATTTCAGTTGTGTTTTTTTACTAAAATATCATTTCAAACGTGAAACAAACATTTTGAGTCATACCAATCGTATTGTGCAATGGTTTTATGTGAGACCGACTCATAAATTTCACAAATGACTTATAAATAATTTTCCTAAATTATCATGATAGTCAGAGTGTGTTTTCTTGTCTTATAGTGAGTGACATGTTTTGAACTAAATTTTTAATATTAAAATAATAAGAGAAACGTTTAGTCATACTAGTCACATCGTGTGTTGGATTGAGGTGTGGTTTTATTCTACACATCACCAATTACTTGTGTATTGTTTCCATAAATTTTCAAAACAATCTGAATGTATTTGGTCAGTTTTCAGTATTCCACATGTTGTTTTTACTTGAATTAATGTCAATTTTAAATTAAAATAGACACTTTTACTTATACCGGCCACAACATGCATTTTATTGAGGTTTTTGTGATCCCTATATGTAAATAAATACTAATAGATCATTTTATTAAAAAATAAAAACAATCTGAATGCGTTTTCTCGGTTTTCAGTATGTCACTTGTTGTTTTTACTTAAATTAATGTCATATTTAAATAAAACGAGACAATTTGAGTGAAACCGGCCACTCCTTATGTCCTATTGAGGTGTGAATTATCTTTACATGTCACAAATGACTAATATATTATATTACTAATATATAAAAACAATTTTAATGTGTTTTCTTGGTTTTCAATATGTAACTTTTCATTTTTACATAAATTCGTGTCAATTTTAAATAAAAAGTGACATTTTGAGTTATACAGGCCACACCGTCCATCGTATTTAGGTAAGACTGATTGCTAAATGTCCCAAATGACCCATTCATCATTTTACTTACATATAAAATTAATCTGAATGAATTTTCTTGGTATTTAGTATGTCACTTTTTTACATAAATTAATGTCAATTTTAAATAAAAAGACACCCTTGGAGTCATACCAATCATGTTATGTGTCGTATTGAGATGTTCTTGAATCCTACACATCAAAAATGAATCATGGATCATTTTAATAAAATATAAAAACAATACAAATATGTTTTATAAGTTCTTAGTATGTCACCTGTTGTTTTTACTTAAATTTATGTCAATTTTAAATAAAAAGAGACACTTTGAGTTATAATGGCCACACCATGTGTTGTATTATGCTGTGGATTATTCTAGTGTTATGTGGTATTATGATTACCTAAATGAGGACTTCACATTGTGAGACCTGTTGTAAGGGATTATAAATGACTTTCATAATTATGGAAATTTGTTAGGATATAGTATTAAAGGAACTAAAGGGTGTCTTATTTTCGAACAAGGTACAAAATCAATTAGTTTGAAACATTCACCCAAGACTATGTCTCTAGGTCATTGTAGATTTCTACCCTGATGGGATAAGTACCTATTAGGATGAAATCAATCAATGAAAGTTCATAAGAACATACAACACCATCTCCAGTAATAGGTGATCAACTATTTGAGAATGTAAAATATGTGGAAACTGCGTTTGGTAAACCATTTTTTAAAGACCTTATGAAAATCGGTTGAAAAAAGTGATCAGTTTTTTTTGAATTGTCAAAAAAGAATAGATTGTATGTCAGAAATTTTCTTGATATTATTCATGTTAAAAAAATTAATTTGATAGTATCATCTGTACATTGCTAAATGCACCAACAAAAATGACTTTTTAGTTGGGGTACCCAAATGTTTTAACATTCGATGGAATTTCAGCCTCCTTTAAGAGGGTATTTTTTTCCCTTTTTAGTAGGGATTGAATTTATTAATAGGGATTACATTCATATTGATATTATGGATTTAAAATTTTATCATTTTTTACAATTCACTATTTTTTAGAACCAAATATATAACAATATATATATATATTTATATATTTATATATTCACACAGACAAATTTAATTTTATAAATAAATAATTATACATATATACATATAAAATAAATTTCCCAATATATAAGATTTATCTAAATAAAAACTAATATATATTTTATTTGAAACACAAATATATGAATATTTATATACTTATATAATGTGTGTGTGTGTATACATATATATATCTTAGTGTGTGTCCATATTAATAAACTGATATATAGAATCAATACATTTTAACATATTCATATACATATTAATTTATAATAAATGTGAATATATTTTAATATGTATAATTATACTTACAGATACACATATAATATATATATAAATATATATGTGTGTTTGTGTATATTGTATATATGTATGTATGTATTTATTTATTTATTTACACACACACAAAAAACATATTTTATAAATGTATTTAAAAATAATCTTATATATATATTAATATACAAATAAATATACGAATAAAAAAATATATCTATATATATATAAATAAGTAGATATAAATATAACTAACTATACATATTAATATATATATATATATTAATATATGAATAAATATACATATATATATTAATATAAATATATTTTCATTCTTGAATAAATATTACGAAATATATATATAAATAAATAGATATATCATTAAATTGAGAACCAAACAAGATGGACGAGTGGTAAACACAACTACACATATGGCCTTCAACAACATGAAAAATGGATTTTAACAACGCTAAAAAAGCACTATTAATTACAACAATGATAAAGGGGGACTTTATCAGTTGTAAGAACCCAGTTCTTATATTTGAGGTACGGGCTTCTTCATTTTAGTTTTCCTTAATTATTTTTAATAAAATAAGGAAAATGGGGAAAAATCCTAAATTTTGGAAGTACACGCCGTGTACTTTTTCCACACGTCGTGTACATATGGCTGTGTAGGGATGAGTACAAGGGGCATGTAGCCATGTCGGCGATAATGGGTGTAGGAACCGACTAAACACCGTGTAGTGGTCCTTTACACGTCGTGTAGTCAGTCGGCAGGCCAAAATAGTAAGGTGGTGGAGCCGCCGCCAGTTGGGCGACAGTACACGCTGTGTACTCAAAAGTACATGCCGTGTACTCATGTCGACGGGTGAACAGTATCGCGGTGCCTCGAGAGGAAAAGTTAAATGAAGGAAGTACACGCCATGTAATCGGAAGTACATGCCGTGTACTTTGTTTTTTTTCTTAAATCGAGCAGGAGCCTCCCCTGTTCACAGGGAAGGCTTAGAACTAGAGGAAGGAGCGGGAGGGGATGGACGAACATTTAAAGATCTGCCGGGTGTTCGTCTAGAATTTGAATCCGCCTTGAACGATCTCGTCGGAACCGCGTGGGTAAGCCCTCTCTTCTCCTAGAGTGTTTCTTACCAATTATTTCCATAGCAGGAGTTATTTGAGGTTGAATTAATGTTTTCTTACCTCATATCTACGTCGTTCTTTGGCGTTTCTAAAGTCGACGTTCGTGTATAGCTCTCGTTGGCGTATAAGGTAGGTGGCTTTGTGTTAATTTTTCCAACTGTCATGTGTTTTGTGCGTTTTTGTGCCACGAACCCATGTTGGGTTTTTGTGTGGCCGAGGCCATGGCTATATTAACTACCTAGAACTGTAAAGGTAATTGAATAATTTGTAAAACTACTGTTTGGGATCGTTGCTTAGATGTGGAACCACCCAGGGGTGTGTTCCACTATTTATCTGTTTGGCCAGGATACCTGAGGGTATGACTTGAAAGTAGTAACTATTGAATTTCCTTGAGAGGAATTGCTTGTTTATTGCTTGTTTACATGTTGGGACTGGCCCGATTAGCTGTTTAGCCTGAGGGAATTGTTGTGATTAGCCAGTGGGCACTACACTGTTTAGCCCGAGGGCAGTAGTTATTTCGGAATGAGGGAAACTTCTTTCGTGCCTGTGGGAAACTGATTCTATGTAGTAGGGAGACACTACCTATGCCTGAGGGAAAAATTTGTTATGCTTGAGGGAAAATTCTTGTGTTGGATACTCTTTACTTGAGGGTAAGGGTTTACGCATCTGCGGAATTTTAGCAGTTACTTATAATATTCACTGTGGATATATTTTAAAATTAAATGATTAAAATGGATATTAAAATGGAAATATAACTGGTTAAGTTCGATACTTTCAGTACTTCTTACTTTATTGCTTTTTATTACTGCACACTATTGTTCCATGCATTCACGCAGTTGGGCATGGGCCTTTGGTGGGTGCCTACTGAAATTTATTTCTCACACCCTGTTTGGGTCATTCTTTTTGGCCCAAACTGATTACGTTTCTATAGGTGTGGATAGGGGCGGGAGTCCGTATATAGGTACATGATTGCTGCTGAGGACTAGGAGGGCATGGGACCGAGCCTATGCTCATGATGTTGCTGCCATCTATTTTTCTTTGTTTCGCTGTACACTATTTTTGTTGTACTATATTCATGTATATCATGTTTTTTCTATTTTCATAGAACTTAAGTCATGTAACATCATTATTTATATACTGTTGGTTATATCCACTGCTATTTTTTATTCATTTGTGTATGGTTTATTGATTCCGCGGTTATTGTATTTTTTACTTTATTCTCATGCACAACACTTTGACAAATGAGGGCATAGTTTCCCCACTATCAGACATGGGTCCTCGCTGCTAGTTGGTGGCCTCTTGCGTTTAGGGAAATGCACTTGAGGTCATGTGGTGAACCGGGTTCGGGGATCCCATTAAGTGGCACCCGGAACAAAGACGTTACAAAGTGGTATCAGAGGGGTTCTTTTCTTTGACATACTATTTGGTGCCTTATTCAGGGATAGGACCGGAATAGTAGTTGGTAATAAGATTTCCCCGGGGGTAGCTAACCCGTGTACAGGGAAAATCTAATTTACCTCGTTCTTCAATGTTACTAATTTTTCTATTTAACTATTGATATTATTTCACCGTTTTGTGATGCACTTGTGATTGTGCTGTTATGTTTTATCAATGGGTTCTATTTATTTGCAACACATTGAGATGAGGGTATGCCATCTCATGCATCATATAGAAACATGCTATATATCACATGCCATGCATAGTTTCCATGCCATGTAGGTGCATTAGAAATTGCATGTTGTTGTGATAGTTGTTGTGCTAGTAAAGAATTTTGTTGTGATAGCTTCTTGATAATTACCTGCTATGTGATAGGGTATTTTAGTATGAGTCGGTTTATTTAATGAACGCCATAATTAGGTTTTTGGGGAGTTTGGGCCCCCATTTACTGGAATTTGGCGGATCATTGACTGTTTATTTTTTTATAACACAGATAATATGTCAAACTTTAATTCATGGGGAGTATGGTCCCTCACGGGTCGGAATTTGACACTTAGGTGTTCTTTTCGGTATTTTCTGGGTTTTGGAGAAGTTTCTGAGGAATACTGTCCGAAAACCCAGTATACACGCCGTGTAGAACTTTAAAAAGGCCGTGTATGGCCTTGTATTCGGGAATAAAAATGAATTTTTTGAGTACACACCGTGTACCCAGAGTACACGCCTTGTAGTCTCTTCCCGTGTCATAAACCGTGTTAGCGGCGACAAAGAGAAGGGAAGACCTTGGGGCGAACACATCATGTAGCTTATGTACACGCCGTGTATGGGTGACCCGGAGTCCATCCGTGTAACTAAAAACCTAGGTCGGTGAACTCCTGTACAGAACACGCCATGTCAATGATGAACACACCATGTAGTGTGACCTGGGGATTCGGCCGTGTAACTAACAATACGGGTAGATGTCACCGTTCCATGAACATGCTATGAAACTTTGGGACACACCGTGTAGTCTTGTACGAGGATAGAACATGTGGGATTAGTCATGTGACTGGAAAACAGAGTGGAGTACACGCTGTGTGTGGGTGTAACACGCCATGTAGTGTCAAGCCGAGTAGTTGGCCATGTCACAGATGACGCGGGCAGTTGGAAATAACACCATACACGCCGTGTATATGAAATACATGCCGTGTAGTTTTTGTTCAAACGAGATCCATGTGGATTAGCCATGCAGAAGGACCCTGGTAGGGGAAGGGAAGTCAATTACACATTGTGTAATCAGTATACACACCGTGTTGTCTTGTTTTGAAAATTTTGAATGCCTTATTACTCCTGTTCCCTTTTGGGTTTCTTTTTCTTCGGTCTTTGATAATCTTGTTCTATGGCGTGTTTTTGACCTTGTAGTGTCATGCCCCCTAGACGATCATGCATTGTTTGCCCGGAAAGCGGCAACGAGTATACTCCAGAAATGGTGGGCCATGGGCTACTAGTGGATCCCCCAGCAAACCCAGATGGGGTGCCAGCCGTTATACAAGACATAGGCATGGAGGCGCAGTTCTGTGAAGGATTTATGTTGTTCATGCAGACCATTCATGGAGCCCCTCCGGCTGCCACATCTATGGTAGAGATGACACGTATCTTCCAGCAGCAACATCCGTCTACGTTTTCTGGGGATGGTGGACCACATGTTGTGAAGTCTTTGCTGGGGTCGATGTAGACTATTTTTGAGCATCTTGAGATACCTCCAAGGTGGTGGGTCAAGCTCGCGACATATATGCTTTGTGATTCCTCCAATAGATGGTGGGATGTTACCACCTAGTCAGAGCATCACAATGACATGGAGTGGGAGGATTTTCAAGCAGTCTCTTATAACTTCTTCTTTCCTGAGATGCTGAGGGCAGACAGAGCTTGAGATTTCATGAATCTGTAGCAGGGCGCTATGTCAGTGAAGGACTATTCTGCTCGTTTCACTGAGCTTCAGTGCTTTGCACCCGTGATGGTGGGTGATGAGATGTTGAGAGGCAGATGTTTTGAGGATGGTCTTCAGTATGACATCCGAGCGCTGGTGAATGTTTTCGGGTTTCCTAATATACACGCTATTGTGAACCAGGCGCTGATCATAGAGAGGAACCTTCGAGAATCTAGTGGTGTGGACCAGGGTGGTTCTTCACCAGTTACTGGTACTTTTTCTGTTGGCAAGGGTAAGATAGGTGGACTTCTCTTAGGGCCGCAGTACCAGCCATAAGAATGTTTTAGGTGGCAAGGTCATTTTCTACCAGTGTGGTAGAGAGGGTCACAAGAGGCCACAGTGTCCATGTGATCCAGTGGAGTGTCGAGCTTGCGGTATGATGGGTCATCTACAGCGCTTTTTCAAGGCGTTTTCACCAGTGGCTAGTGAGAGGGGTTCTGTGCAGACTCTACATGTGGGAGCAGGACGAGCTGCTTCTTACCAGTTGGGGAATTGGAAGACATTAGGGCGTACAGGCAGGGATAGTGGTCATGGCCGTGGTAGCCAAACACCAGGATCTAAGAGGCAGCAGGGCGGGACATCTCAGGGTAGCCAGGATGTGTCGCAGGGCCGCAACACTGGGTAGGAATATGTGGTGCAACAAAGCCATCATGAGCAGGATCCCAGACCTTCTACAGTCAGAGGTACTATTTTGTATCTTCTGTCTTATCTTCATTACTTCTTTATAGGGGTGTTATGCATAGTTTTATATCTGTACCCATTGTAGAGAGCCTTGGGCTCTGTGTTTCTTCATCTTCTGATATTATGATGCTAGACACTCCATTGGGAACTAGAACGACTGGTGTGAATCAGTGCAAGGAGTGACCACTTGAGGTTGGTGGGTGCCACTTCTTTTGAGACCACTATGTCCTAAAGATGATGAGATATGACATAATTCTCGGTATGGACTTTCTGGTTCCCTTTCGAGAATTTGTAGAATGATATCGTCGTAGGTTGAGTTTCATATCACCAGAGGGCGGACAGTTTTTATACAAGGGTGATTAGGATGTTCAGGTGAGTCGAGCAGGACCAGAGCATCGTGGGAGAGGTGGAGTCACTGGATGATCAGTGGACCGTTCAAGCGGATTTGCCTCTAGTTCTTGATCATTTCAGGGTTGTCTTCCCGGATGAATTTTCGGGTCTACATCCAGAGCGAGAGGTGGATTTCTCCATTTAGCTTGTTCCAGGAGCAGCACTGGTGTCCATTACTCCATATAGGATGGCTACACCTGAGTTGTAGGAACGCAAGAGGAAGTTGGAGGAGTTGTTGGAAAAGGGATTTGTCTGACCCAATACTTCTCTTTGGGGTTCTCTGGTACTTTTTGCGAAGAAGGTGGACGATACCCTCAAACATTTCATGGATTATTGGGAGCTGAACCGGTTGACTGTTATGAACCGATATCCCTTACCGAGGATTGATGATCTTTTTTATTAGCTTCATGGAGCACGAGTTTTCTCAAAGATTGACCTGAGATCAAGATATCATCAGATGTGCATGAGACCATCAGATATACCTCTCATGACTTTCAGGAGTAGGTATGGTCTATATGAGTATACGGTTATTCCATTCGGACACACTAAGGAGCCAGTAGTCTTCATGGCTCTGATCAATCGTGTGTTCCATCCTTATATTAATTCTTTTGTGGTAGTATTTGTGGAAGAAATATTGGGGTACACTCACACTTGACATGACCATGCCACCCATCTTGAGATCGTACTGAGTACACTGAAGGAGAATCAGCTATATGCTAAGCTCTAAAAGTGCCAATTTTGGATGGACCAGATTCACTTCCTGGGTCATATCATCTCTGAGGCAGGGGTTTTAATAGGTCTAGTGAAGGTGAGAGAAGTGGTTTCTTGGAAGCATCCTAAGAATGTGTTCAAGACACGACGTTTCTTAGGGCTGGCTGGTTACTACAGATGTTTCATACAAGTCTTCTCCCACTTAGCATCACCATTGACATGTATGACTAATAAGGGTGTGATGTTTGTCTGGTCGGAAGATTACGAGACAACTTTTCAAGACCTGAAGGAAAGGATAACATCATCACCGATCCTGATACTCCCAGAGCCGGGGAAGAGATATACATTTTACTCGGATGCATCATGTATTGGGTTGGGAGCAGTGTTAATGTTGGGTGACTGAGTTGTGGCTTACGGGTCTCGGAAGTTGAGGCCACATGATATGAATTACCCGACGCATGATCTCGAGTTGGCTGTAGTTGTGCATGATTTGTGCTATTGGAGACATTATCTGATGGGAGAACATTTTGTGGTTTTCACCGACCACAAAGGTCTCATGTATATCTTTACTCAGCGTGACATGAATCTGAGGCAATGAATGTGGGACAAATGCCTACAGTCCTTAGATTGTGAGCTTGCCAATATACCTGTTAAAGGTAATGTAGTAGATGATGCACTGAGAAGGAATACTCAGATACAGGTAGTGCAGGAGGCCAGTTGTGAGTGGAAGCTCATAGGTTTCTTCTTTGAGATGCATCTGAAGGTGCATGACAGCCGGGGGCAGACGTACCTTTCCTCTTTATCTGTGACTTCTACCCTCCTAGATAGAGTGAGAATGAGACAACTATCTGATTCAGAAGGCCTAGTTCGACGGGAGTGTGTGGCAAGTGAGGGCCCTCCTCCTAGTTGGACGATAGGCGATGATGAGGTTTTGCGTTTCCATGGACGTGTGTGGGTTCTAGGGGATATACGCGAAGAGAAGATGCGGGAGTTTCATGATTCATCTTGGGCAGTTCATCCTGGGGTTACCAAGATGTATCGTGACCTGAGACATTAGTACTAGTGGCCGGTCATGAAGAGAGATGTAGCTAGATTTGTTACGCAGTGTTCCACCTATCAGCAGGTGAAGGTAGAGCATCAAAGGCCAGCCAGACTGTTACAGCAGTTACCCATTCCAGAGTGGAAATGGGATGACGTCGCAATGGATTTCATGACTGGATTGTCAAGGTCGCCTGATGGAAATGATGTCGTGTGGGTTATTGTGGAAAAAATCATGAAGGTAGCTCATTTGTTACCGATCAAGGAGACCATCAACGTTGCCGAGATCTGGAAATTGTATATCGGAGAGATCGTACGTCTTCATGGGGTCCCTCTTTCTATCTTTTTAGATAGGGATTCTCCCTTTACATCTTGTTTCTGGCAGAGTTTTCAGAGGGCACTGAGTACACAGGTGATTCTGAGAACAGCATACCACACTCAGACAGCTGGCCAATCAGAGCATATGATACAGGTGCTGGAGGACATGTTGCGTGCATGCGTCCTAGACTTTGGGGGATTTTGGGAGAAGCATATAACCTTAGTCGAGTTTGCCTATAACAATAGCTTCCATGAGACTATTGGGATGGCACCAAACGATGATTTATATGGTAGGCCATGTCGGTCACCGTTCTGCTGGTTAGAGGCAAGTGAGGCGGCTTTACTGGGACCACAACTCGTACAGGAGACATCTGAGCATGTCTAGTTGAATCAGAAGCGGATGGCTACCAAACAGTCTCATCAGAAGTCTTATGTTGATCGCCGTAGACGACCTTTGGAGTTTGTGGTCGGGGAGTAGGTTTTTCTACGTGTTCCGCCGAGGCTAGGACAAAAAAAGATCAGGAGACAGGGTAAACTTTCACCGCGGTATGTGGGACCATTTGAGATTCTGGAGAGAATTCAGGCTGGTTTCTTATCGGTTGTGGTTACCGCAGCGGTACCAAGCCATGCATGACCTCTTCCACATATCTCAGTTGCATCGATGTCATTCAGACTCTTCTCACGTCTTTCAGCCCGAGGAGGTTGAGCTAGAGGAAGATGCATCCTTTGAGGAGAACTTGATTCATATTGTTAACAGGAGAACAATGGTTCTATGAGGCTGATCAGTTCTTATCGTACGGGTGCTATGGAAGCATGGCCATGTGCAAAATGAGACTTGGGAGCGGGAGGCCGACATATGTGCTCATAGGACGGAATTTTTCACAATAATATCTTCTCAACCATTGGAAGGGAAATTCAAGGACAAATTTCTATAAGGGGGGATGTTTGTAAGAACCTAGTTCTTATCTTTGAGGTATGCGTTTCTTCTTTACTCTTTTCCTAAATTTTTTAATAAAATTTGGAAAATGGGGAAAAATCCTATATTTTGGAAGTACAGGCCCTGTACTTTTTCCACATGTCGTGTACTTCTGGCCGTGTAGGGATCAGTACACAGGGCGTGTAGCCATGTCGTCGAAACAGGGTGTAGGAACTGACTACATGCCGTGTAGTGGTTCTTTACACGCTGTGTAGTCAGTCGGCACGCCGAAATAGTAAGGCGGTGGAGCAGCCGCTAGCCGGGCGACAGTACACGTCATGTACTCAGAAGTACATGATGTGTACTCATGTCGACGGGTGAACAGTATGGTGGTGCCGCCAGAGGAACAGTTAAATGAAGTAAGTACATGCCGTGTACTTGGAAGTACATGCCGTGTAATTTTTTTTCTCTTAAATCGGGCAGTAGCCTCCCTTGTTCATAGGGAAGGCTTAGAACCGGAGGAAGGAGAGGGAGGGGACAGCCGAACCTTTGATGATCCGCCGGGTGTTCGTTTGGAATCTGATTCCACCTTGGACGACCTCCTTGGAACCGCGCGGGTAAGCCCTCTCTTCTCCTGTAGTGTTTTTACCAATTCATTCCATAGTGGGAGTTATTTGTGGTTGAATGAATGTTTTCATAACTCAGATCTACATCGTTCTTGGGAGTTTCTGAAGTCGATGTTCATGTATAGAGCTCTTGGGCGTATAAGGTAGGTGGCTTTGTCTTAATTTTTCCTATTGTCATGTGTTTTGTGTGTTTTTGTGCCCCAGACCCATGTTGGGGTGTCATGTGGCAGAGGCCGTGGCTATATTAACTTCCTAGAACTATAAAGGAAATTGAATAATTTGTAAAACTGCTGTTTGGGATCATTGCATGGATCCGGAACCACCCCGTGGGTGTGTTCCACTATTTTTACATTTGGACAGGATACCTGAGGGTACGCCATTAATGTAGTAATTGTAGAATTTCCTTGAGAGGAATTTCTTGTTTACTGCTTGTTTACATACTGGGAATGGCCCAGTAACTTGTTTAGCCTGAGGGCGTTGTTGTGATTAGCCCGTGGGCACTGCACTGTTTAGCACGAGGGCAGTAGTTATTTTGGCCTGAGGGAAACATCTTCTGTGCCTGTGGGCAACTGATTCTGTGACTGAGGGCGACAATAACTACGCCTGAGGGAAAATTTGTTATTCCTGAGAGAAGATTCATGTGTTGGATACTCTTTACGTGAGGGTAGGGGTTTACGGGTCTGTGGACTTTTAGCAGTTACTTAGAATATTCAATGTGGTGATATTTTAAAATTTAATGATTAAAATGGAGATTAAAATTGAAATATAACTGGTTAAGTTAGTTACTTTTAGTACTGGTTAATTTATTTCATTTTATTATGGCACACTGTTGTTGAATGCTTTCACAAAGTTGGGCACATGCCTTGGGTGGGTGCATACTGGGAATTTTTTTCTCACACCCTGTTTGGGTCATGCTTTTCGGCCCACAGAGATTACGTTTCTGCAGGTGTGGATTGGGGAAAGAGTCCATATACCGATAAATTATTGCTGCTGATGAGTATGAGGGCATGAGACTGAGCCTAGGCCCGCGATGTCGCTGCTAGATATTTTTCTTTATTTCACTATACTCTGTTTTTGTTGTACTGTATTCATGTATAATATGTTCTGGCTGTTTTCTTAGAACTTGAGACATGTAGCATCATTATTTGTATACTGTTAGTTATATCCAATGTTGTTGTTTATTAAGTTGTGTATGGTTTATTTATTCTACTGTTTTTGTATGTTATACTTTATTCCGCTGCACTACACTTTCACAGATGAGGGTATAGTTTCCCCACTATCAGACTTGGGCCCTCGCTGCTAGTCGGAAACCTCTGGCATTTGGGGAAATGCTCTTGAGGTCACGTGGTGAACTGGGTTCGGGGCACCCGTTGAGTAGCACCCGGAACCGGGACGTTACATCAATGCTTTTAGTGCTGATAAAGGCCTAGTTGACAACGATGTGTTGTTTATATGACAACACACCTACAAGAAAACCAACAATTTAAACAACATAATCATATGAAACTCATCTATATAAATTTAATTGACATCATTAATATAAAAATTTCCAACCATGGTAAATAGAAAAAATACAATTCTATTTAGATTTTAAAGTTTTTTTATATAATTACATTTACAAATGTCCAACAAACTTTCAAAAACATTATTATTTCCTATTTGACACCCATGATACCCTCTCAAAAATTTCCTCCCATGGTATTAGTTACTGAACAAATCTTCTCAACATGAGAAACGGGTTACACATATATAATAAAACAAATATTATGTTAGTTATAATATAAATAAATAAATTAAACATTAATATAAAATTACATGTTAATAAAATGTCAATATTTAATAAGAATAAAACATTTTGAGTTATACCGGTCATATAGTGCATCCTATTGAGGTGGGGTTGATTCTTACATGTTACAAATGAGTTATGAGTTGTTGTCCACAAATTTAAATATAATCCTAATGTTTTGGCTCAATTTATATTATGTCACTTTTTCGTTTACTAAAATTAATTTCAATTTTAAATAATCACACATTTGGAGTTATACATCCCAAACCATGCATGGTATTGAGGTGGGGATGATTCTTACCTATCAAAAATTATTAATTGATTGTTTTCATAAGCTATCAAAATAATATGATTGTGTTTTCTTGGTTTTTAGTATGTTTGTCATGATTTTTTACTAAAATATCATTTCAAACTGGAAACATGCATTTTGAGTCATACCGGTCCTATCGTGTGTCAGTTTGATGTAGGACAGCTTTATATGCATCAAAAATGACTTATGAATTGATGTACTATGTTATTAATACAATTGGAGTTTATTTTCTTGGTTTCTAGTGAGTGAAACGTTATGAACTAAAATGTCAATTTTAAACTGATAACAAACACTTTTAGTCATTCTGGTCACACCATGCATTGGATTGAGGTATGGTTGACTACTACACATCACAACTGACTCATTGATCATTTTACTAAAGTATAAAAACAATCCAAATGTGTTTTCTTAGTTTTCAGTATGTCACCTTTTTTTACATAAATTAATGTCAATTTTAAATAAAAATAGACACATTGAGTTATACCAACTAGACCGTGATTCATATTGAGGTTTGGATGATCCATACATATTTCAAATCACTAATAGATGATTTTCCTAAAAAATAAACATAATCCAAATGTGTTTGCTCCATTTTTAGTATGTCAATTTTTTATTTTAATTAATGTCAAATTTAAATAAAAAAGAGACACTTTCAGTGATACTAGACACAATATGTGTCGTATTGAGGTGAGGATTATCCCTACATGTCAGAAATGACTACTATATTGTTTTCAAAAAATATCACAACAATCCAAATGTGTTTTATCTGGTTTTAGTATGTCACTTGTTGTTATTAATTAAATTCATCTCTATTTTTAATTAAAAGAGCCACTTTGAGTTATAACAGCCACACTATGCATTATAATTAGTTACATGTAACAAATGACTCATGGATGATTTTCCTAAAGTGTAAAATTAATATGAAGGTGTTTTCTCAGTTTTTAGTATTTCACTCATTCTTTTTTACATAAATTAATGTTAATTTTAAATAAAAAGACACAGTTGGTGTCATACCGGTCACTCCATGCGTCATATTGAGGTGTGGTTGAATCTTACACATAAAAAATTTCTCATGGATAATTTTCCTAAAATAAAGAAATAATGAAAATACATTTTATCAGTTCTCAATTTGTTACTTGTTGTTTTTACTTAAATCAATGTCAATTTAAAATAAAAAATAGACACTTTGAGTTAGACCATCCAAACTGTAAATTGTATTTAGGTGAAGATGATTCAGGTGTTACAATGTATGATGATTACACAAATTAATATTTCTCATTGAGAGACATGTTGTATGGGATGATAAATGACTTTCCTACTTATGGAAATTTTTTAGAATATAGCATTAAAATAACTAAAGGGTGTCTCGTTTGTGAATAAGGTACATAGTTAATTATGTTGAAACATTCACCGAAGGAGTTGATTTTAAGACATTGTAGATTTCTACCCCGATGGGATAAGTACCTATCTTGGACGACATCATTTAATGGAAGTTCAGAAGAACATAAAAAAATGTCTCCACAAATAGGTGATCAACTGTTTGAGAAAATAAAAAACGTGGAAACTACTTTTGGTAAATAGTTTTTAAAAATCCTTACTAAAACCAATTGGAAAAAGTGACTAGTTTTTTTAATTATCATACTAGAATTCTATGTATGTTAGGAATTTTATTGATGTTAGGAATGTTGAAAAAAATGTATGTGATAGTTCCATCAGTTCATTCCTTAATGCACCTGAAAAAATGAAGGATGATATTAAGGATAGGTTGGACATAGATCACATTGAAATATAAGAACAGTTGGTTCCAGTGAAGTGTGAAAAATGAAATTTTCTTCCTCTAGCTGCTTACACTATTTACAAGAAGAATATATATTAGTTTTGAAACTTCTTGAATGAAGTATGTGTTTGAGAAAGGTATTCATCAAATATCAATAATATCATGTCAAAAACTAATTTAATGTTAAAGGGTCTTAAATCACATGTTTGTCATGTTTTGATGCATGATCTAATTCCTATAGCTTTATGTTTCATTTTTTCCAAGAATATCCTTCATTCATTAGCCAAGTTTTGATTCATCTTCAAAGCTATATGTGGTAAAAGTTATCGATTCGGCCAAATTTATGGCTATGTAAAGAGTACATTTCATCATATTATATAAATTGGAAATGTTATTTCTTCTGTAATTCATTGATATAATGGTTCACTTTATGGATCGCTTATTTAGAGTTTTTAAACTATGTGGTCCTATACACTATAGATGGATGTACCCCAGTGAACGGGATACGAATATTTTGAAACGGTATGTCAAAAATCAAATTTTATCGGAGGCTTGTATTATAGAGAAATATATTTCTTAGAAAGCCATGAATTATATATCGAGTACCAATTAGGTGTAGAAATCATTATTTTACCGAAATCTCATCATAATGGTATTCTTGTGGGTGACTGAATTTATGGAAGAGATATTTTCAAAATAAATATTTTAGAATAGTTATAGGACCTCATTTAAAATTTTCATAATAGTTTGGAGGTTTCCACTTATGTTGAAACCAAAAAATAAATTATTAGGCATTTCAATCCATTAAGGGATTAAATATGGATATCAAATATGCATAATTAACAATTTATAAAATGGTTTCAAGACTATATTATTAACGAGTCACATAAAAATTCGGATTGAATTTCAGAACAACTTAGTTGGTTAGCTAGAGAACCAAGTGTGCATGTATTTTCTTATAATGTTAATGTAATTAAGGGTTATAAATTATATACAAATATATATGATGAAGACAATACTGTGAAAAATAGTGGAGTTACACTTGTGTTTGAAGAAATGCATGTATTTGGTACTGAGGAATGAAATACATTTTATGTGAATATGTCATACATTGGCATCATCAAGAAAATATGGGGGTTAGATTATACAATATTACAAGTGATGCTTTTTCAATGCAAGTGGGTTGATAATAAGAGTGATGTAAAAATAAATCAACTGGGATTCGTGAATGTTGATTTCAGTAAGGAAGGGTACAATGATGAACCATTTACAATGGCATCATAGGTAGTATAGGTAGTTTATGTTCCATATACCACAAACTAAATGTGGTCATTTGTTATGTTAACGATGAATCATCATAAATATTTCAAAGGAAAAAATAAAAACACACCCACCTCTTACGTATGAAAACTTGAGAACCCATGAAGCATGGGATGAATTTACTTGACATCGTGCAGATATGACTTTTCAAGTACACCATGTATAGTAATATGTGGTTTTAAAATAAATATATTCATCACATTGATCGACAATTTTTTATTTATGAAATAGCAACTGAGTGCTGCAAATAAGGGACGGGCAACAAAACCAACGTACCCCTACCGTAAAGCAAGGATGGGGTATGCTTCACTTGAAAAAATGGAACTTATTTTAAATCTACCATAACACTTTTATATGATATGAGACAACAACATAATTATGTTCCTTTATTTATATGTAGATTAATTAATCCAAATATAAATCTACTTCCATCACTCACCTTGTTTTATGGAAAGAGGCATGTGAAAATAAACATGGGATACTAATAGACTAAAACATATAAAAAGGGTGGTAAATATGTGTAAGTATGACATAATTATTTTTGTTTATTTAAATCACTAGTACATAAAAATGATTAATTATTTTCTTATATTAACTATATGACATTTTCATAGGAATCATCAATGCCAGTACCGGATGAACACCTACTATCAGTGGCCTTGAAGTGGCTAGAATAATATGGTCAGGTTAGAGGTGTCGGTTTTGGGGTGACACCCCAAATATATTTTGATAAAAAAACAAGAGGAGGATAAATATAATGAAATGAAACAAATGAAAGAAAGGATATCTACTCTTTTAGAACAATTAAAATGGCATAGAGAGTTACTAGAAACTTTTATGGGGGGAGGCAAAGAAAAAAAATAACCCAATAACAACCATTATGTGAATATCCCGCCCCACCCCCACCAGCATTGAGGTGAGCCATTCCCCTTAAAAAGCTACTTGGACAGGTTAATAAATGTTCTAATAATTGTTTCTATAAAATGTGAATTATATGTATAGTGATACCTTTCCTATACTGATATTCTATAGTGTGATAATGACTATGATTGATATCTATCAACACCCACTCATTGCCTTGTATAGAGGGATACAATGTTCAATATCAAAAATAATGTGATACATAATAGAACACTTCCAAAAAATCTTGTGAGAGTGTCTAATAGCATAGCCCATGATCCAAGTTCTGATCTACTTATTCTAATTGATGAGGAAGATATTCATAAGGTTAACCAAGCAGTTAAAACATTCATCACATGGCAGCCACATCTTGTAAAAAAATATGTCGACAAGGAGGTATTCATTTACAATTTATTTTTCATGCTAAACCTTTAAAAATAAATGAAAAATGTCTGAACTGACAAATGATAATATAGTCGTACAATAGTAAGGGGTTGAAATAATATTTAAACTCAAAACCATCTAATGGATCAACCAACCAATCAAAAAGAACTTCCAAAATCACATTTACCCCGCCCATTGAATATCTGCATTTACAAACATTGAAGGTTCATGTGGATATAAAGTTACAAAGTTTTCGTAGTCACATAGTTTATTTTGAAGAAATAAATGTATGGAGAGGAAGTAAATGACTATATTTTTTCTAATAATGTAGATGAAATCCTCAAATATGATTTCTTAGAGCCTCAGTTGTAAATGTATACATGAGTTCTGTTTTTTTATTTTAATTTTCCAATAGATGATATACTGTGTTAATAATGACTAAATAAATTTTTTATTTTTTTTCAGGAATATATATCAAAACCAATTCAATGGATTTCACCATAAAAAAGGACTCTTTAGTCCTTATGTCACCTCTACAAAAAAAATTGAATCCAAACAAATTGATGAAATAGTGGAAAACATTGGAATATCATTTGAAATAAAACATGGGGATGAAATAATCATCTTAATCCCAATGATGTAGGGGTAAAATGATAAAATTTAATCATATAAAATATATTTCTCCATTAATTAATTACTCATTCCTTTTTCTATTTTTATGAAACTTTGGATGCTAATTACAATCAATTTGGATATTCTAAATATTTATTTATTGGATTCACTGTATATATTTTCAACAAACTGACCACACATGGTGATGTTTTTATGTTTTTAATTCACTACATCCAAAATTTTAGAAATAGAAATTGATTTATATAATTTATATTATGTTTTAATATATATTCTATTATTATAGGGCAGTGTGTAAATATCATTTAAATCAGGGCATGAGGTCCAGTATTGCGTACAAGGAACCTGAAAAGTTTTAAAATGGATATTTATCATGGTATATATTATAAGATTTCTCTATCCAAACACATATCAAAACAAATTACATATATTCCATAATGTTTATATAGTTTATGAAATAAAAAATGGAAAATATTTTGGTTATTATGTTGGTAAATTTATGAGATAGATCATATTTCATAAAAAAACACACATCCCCAAAGAGGTATTTTTAAAGTTAATTATTACCTCATTTAATATATTTGTTAATCCTTTGTGTATTTATAATTTCCCAATACTTTTATGACTATTGACAAAAATCATATTCCTAAGACGATATACATTTTCTTAGAAAGAAATGGGCATCATACCTGATCATAGAATGTACAAAAATAGCATGAAGATAATAATTATATATACGTAATAGATTATTTCATATTTATGTTTAAATTTTTTATTTTGAGTATTTCTCACATGAGAATAGTTTTCTTATACTGGAGGATTCCTTGGATGTTAGGATTGTTTTCAGACTTTGGGACATGTAGGAATCAACAACACCTCAATCTGACATACGATGTGATAGATATGACTTCAGGTGTGTCTTTTTTATTTAATATTGACATTAATTTTTGTAAAATATACAAATAACATACTCAAAACCCAAAAAAATAAATAAAATTGTTTTGATACTTTAGTTCAATGATCCATAAGTCATTTACAATGTTTATAAATCAAACGCACCTCAATCCAAAAAATGGTGTGACTAGTATGACTCAATGTGTCTGTTATAAGTTTAAAATCGACATTTTACATCAAAATATGTCACTCATTAAAATTTGAGAAAACATGGTCATATTTTCTTGATAATTTGGTAAATAAATATATAAATCACTTCTGATGTGAAGGAATTGGCCTCATGTCAAACCAATAAATGATGTGACTGGTATGAGTTAAAGTGTGTGTTTCTAGTTTAAAATGCAATTTTTGTAAAAAAGACACGTGACATACTAAAAAACAAGAAAAAATATTTTGATTGTTATAATAAATTAAGAAAACGATCCTTGGTTCCTTTGGGATGTGTAGACATCAGTCAAACCTCAATCCGACACACGGTGTGACTGGTAAAACTCAATTTACGTCTTTTTATTTATAATTGACATCAATTTTAGTTAAAAGGAACAAGTGGTGTACTAAAAATGAGCAAACAAATTCAGGTTGTATATATACATTAGGGGAAAAAATCCATGAGTCATTTGGGACATATAGGAATCTTCCACACCACAATATAATGCACAGTGTGACTAGTATGACTACAAGTGCATCTTTTTTATTTAAAATATACATCAATTTTAGTAAAAAGGAAAATTGACCTATTCAAAACTTAGAAAACACATTTGGATTGTTTTTATATTGTAGGAAAATGATCTATGAGTTAGTTGAGATGTGTATTAATTAGCTGAACCACAATTTGACCCTCAACAACTCCCAAAACTAGTTATAAAATGAGCTACATCATTGTCCTCTCTCCTAACGAAGGAAAAACAACAAGAAGAGAATAAAATCACTAATGATATGATGATGTCGATAATAGAACCGAAGGTAGGGTGGCCACCTTCTTCCTCCTCCAGTGCATCTATAATAAATTGATAATTAAATTCGACCATAATATCCACTGAGCCAAGAGTCAAAATGAACTACATACCCTTCTATATAGTCATGGCCTCTACTATCGGAGGAGGAAAGATTTTTTTAGGAATGATATGCCACAAAAATAGAGCCCCCATGGTCATAGATAACTGCCATAAGGCCATCAGAGCCACCCCCAAGAATTTTAGCATCATTATTAATTTTAAAATCACCTTGAGGGGGAGTAAATCATCTAATAGGAGGGGATGAAGAGTTATTTAATAACTAATGTTAAAAAACACATTTTGACGTCACTTATTGCATAAACTAGGTTAAAATTCATACTAACATTATTTTAACATCGGTTATCCATTAACCGATGTTAAAACTCTATCCGTGTGAGTTTTAACATTTGTAATGTTGAAATAAACAATCATGATGCATACATAACATATATGTACGTCAATTATAATCACATATCAATATATTTATTGACCCAATTCATTGGAAACATATATTTATTTAAATATATATATATTTAATTATAATTATAATTATAAATATATATATTTTAAAAGTATTTATATACATTAATAAATATGATAAATATAAAAAATATATTTATTATTTAAAATTTAAATATGTTATTATAATTATTTAAATATATATTTATATAATTATAATCTTATAAATAATTGCTTTAAACATTATATATATATTTGAATTATTAAAAAATATATATTAATCACACACATGCATTTTTTAATTAATGTATAAAAATAAACATTATTTTTGGATATAAATATAATAATTTTACTTAAATAAATGTTATTTTTTATTAAAAACATTTATCTGTGCTAATAATAGTGTTGTGCCTGGATTATATGGTTTTTCCATAACACATTCATTTTTTAAGACATTTTTAAAGATAATAGGGTTTGGATTTCCATGATTCATAACTAGGGCTCTCAGTGGATAGATATTGAGGATGCTCGTCCACCTTCACGAGTGCATTCCCCTCCTGTTAGATGCCTCCCCCTTTGGGTGTTCTCCAACTTTATACATATGCAGCCACCCATGGGGATGGTTTTTTTGGCCTTGGGGTAGTCCTCTGGGATCACGTTGACTCTCTTATTTTGGATCATCATTCCTAAAACATTGTGGGTTGGTCTCCTCCTCTAGAAAAGGCTATGGATATTTGGAAGGGCATGCATTTCATCTTGAATATTGGCTGGAAGGATGTTGAGGGTGAATCTAATTTCTAAGTTATTATCAATGCACTGAAGGATGATGAAGGTGTCCTCAAATCCTATGGGTCCATTATTGACATCATCAGATCTTTGGTGCCTTTATTCTCTTCCTGTTGTTTTTCCTTTATTAGGAGAGAGGAAAATTGAGCTGTTCATTTTTTAGCTGCTTTTGGGAATCACCAGGGGATCTAATTGATGGCTTTCATCTTTTCCTCCAAAATTATTTATATTTGGAATTGGATGATATCTTAGGTTGGAGGATTATATTTTTGAAAAAAATAAATACCCCCATTTATCAGTGATAAAGAAAGCACTGATAAAGGGTAAAAATTTATCAACTTTTTTTAGTGTTGATTAAGAGTAGATTTATTAACGCTTTTAGCCATCGCTGATAAAGGCCCCCCTTTTATGAGAACTTTTTTCATAGCACTGATAAAACCAAATGCATCGCATGCTTGGATCTGTGGTATTGAATGGGAGGGACAACTGCATGTTGTATACAGATATCAACTATAGCGGTAGTTTAAATCGCTTCCAAATCAAAAAATAACCGCCACTAAATGACACTTTTCTCGTAATGGATACATAACTCATTTATGATGTGTAGGAATCGACTACATGTCAATCCAAAATAAGATGTGACTGGTATGACTCAATGTTTGTGTGTTCAATATAAAAGTGTCATTTTATTTTGATGATATAATTATTAACAATAATTTAAGTAAGTAAGTAAATTAATAACTGATAATATCATTAGTATATTTAGTAATAGCCAATATAATTTATAGAGATAATTAATTAAAAATGGAATTAATAATTTATAATATAATTATTAATAAAAATAAATAATAATAATTAATAACTAATTTAAAATTTACAGTATAACCATTAATAATAAAATTAGTACTATAACTGATAATATAATTTATATATATTGTAACTAACAATATAAATAATCATTTGTGAATTATATAACATTTAAATTATAATTTGTTTATTGGGTTATCCTACATCGATTATGAAGGGATCCAGTTTGTTAAATATATGTATGAGGGAAATCCTTGCCTCATGGGCTGGGTTTAAGAAGTCCCAATTACATTTACATAAACCTACAATTATGCATGAAGATGCCAGACCAACAAACCAAGACCTATGGTTTAGATATGTATTCATATTCCCATATGTGACATAAAGAAACCTCATAAACATCGATATAGACATTAGTTATTATTTTTACATTAGACATGTAATTAAAACTAATATATGAATGCAATTTATTTGAGTGATTTGTATTTTTAGCATCATTTTAGTTAGAAAATGGCCTCTAATTTTTTTTTAATTCTTTCAAATACGTAATATTAATTTCTTATTATATACGAAATCTTTAATCTATGAAACATAATTTAAATAAGTATCAATAATGAAACTATTATTATTTTTAAATAAAATTAATAATGTAAAAATATTTATGCAATAACTTATTGATTATTTTTAGACTAGGAGTGTCACTTCTATGAACATCATTCATGCATTCCAGGACGCAGTCTTGTAAAAATATTTTGACCTATCCCATATCAAGAAATCAACTTCATTATTTCCTTTTAAAAAATTCAATGAAAACTCATTTAATTAAAAATAAAATAAATTAAATGAAAATAAATTCCATTACTACATTTTCAAAAAATAATAAAAAATTACTTCCTTCGAAAAAGCGTAGAAAAATACTATTGTTTATTAAAAAAATAATATCAACCATTAACTTAAATATTAGATTTTTTTTATTTTCTATTAAAAACAAAATTTCATTCCATTAAAATAAAAAAAAATTACCATATAAAAAAATCTACTTCAATTTAAAATAATTTTAAAAAATTAAAAAATAGCATTTGTAAAAAAATAAATAGATAAAATTTCTTTTAATGTATTTTTAATAGTAAAATAAAGAAGATTCCCTTTTAACTTTAAGTATGTTAATTGTAATTTATAATTTTTTTGAAAGGATAAGGTGGATTTCTTTGGTATTTTAAATTTAAAAAGAGATCATTTAGAAAAAAGTAAATTTTTTATTTATCTTAATATAAAAGAATAAAATTAATTCTTAGTTTCCAAATAAATAATAAATAATGTATATATATATTTTATTAAAATAAAATACTTTTTAATTAATTTTTTAATAATAAAATTGAGATATTATTTAAAATTTTATAGGGGACAAATATTTTTTTAGATAATATTTTTTTAATTTGGAATATATAATTCATTCTTATTTCATATGGAAAATGGATTTTTTATTAATTTTTCTCAAATAAAATTTTGTTTTTTATTTTATTTTTAAGAATAATAAAAAATAAATATTATTTTTTATGTTAATGTATGCTTTATTTTAAATTATTTATTTGAATCTAATTAATGAAAAATGAGATTTTATATTTTTTTTAAAAAAATTATATTTCTTAATTTGAGAGAGAATTTTGGTTTAAAATATCATTATGAAAACTAGTTTTGTTCTTATTTTTTACTCTTTAAATTATTAATGGAGAATATGAATTTTGTTTTTAATTTTCAATATTTTGAAAATAATGTTTTCATTTTTTAAAAAACTGATCATCGCTCCTTCATGAAATCTATAGTGATATATATTATAATCCCATTATATCATGAATTTACCTACTTCCTAATCTAGCGATGCAACACGTACTAATTGGATTTATGATCACAATGTCTTCAAGTACTTTTCATTTTATGTCTGCAAATAGATATCATTGTCACTACAAAAAAAATTGAATTTCCACAACAATAACTATACATTTTTTCACCATGAAATGATATTTAACTGCGCTAAAAAACACTACAGTCGTCGACAACATTAAATTGAAGACCCATTTATCAATGTTTTCATTAATGTTGATAAATGCCCTACTACTGCAACATGTTGTTTGAATAACAATACACTACACCAAATACACCTGTATGAAAATGCACCAACATGAAAATTATTAAGTTATTTGAAATAATAGTTACATTGGAAATAATAAAAAATCATATTATATACATTTAAAACAATATTTTGTATAATTAAACTTGCATTTACTATCCACAAACATCTAAAAAGACCAATGTTTAATTTTCTTTGGCACCTATGACCCCCTTTAAAAAAACAAATCATTGTATCAGTTTCCAAACAAACCACCCCAACCTGAGAAAAATAATTCACTTATATAATAAAACAATTCTGATACAAATAATAATATAAAGAAATAAATTAAACATAAATATAAAAGAATATATTTTTAATATGTCAATATTAAATAAAAGGATACACATGGATCACTACGAGAGAAGCAAAATTATGCAGTGCGACCCTTTAACAATGCTAAAAAAATTCCTTTATAAAGGGGGTACCTATATCCATGCTAAAAAACCACTGATAAAAGGTTATTTTAATAGTGCAAAAAATGATGTTAAATGTACCCCATTATCATTGTTTTTTCCACTAACAATGGTACCCCTTTATCACCATTTTTTAGCACTGTTAAATTGACTCCATCTATCCGCACTTTTTTAGTAGCGTTAATAAAGGGGGATTAATCAATATTATCTTACTAGCATTGATAAATGATATATTACCAAAAATTTATCATATTTCATTAAAATAAATTTATTTTATATAAGGATAACTAGACATTTACAATTAAAATATAACATATTTAGTGAAAATGGATTATAAAAGAATTAAAAAAAATTATTAATTAATAAATTTCAAATTAATATTGAGTAATAGTCATTTATTAACAATTTTAAGACATAAAAAATAAAAAAATTAATAAAATATTAAAATAAATTGAAGATTTAACTCGAATTTCAAATGGTTATAACTTTTGATTTGAGTGTCCGTTTGAGCTCTACAATATATCAAATTAAACCTTGAGAAAATATCTACACACTAATGATAGAGAGGATTCCCCTATTACATTTTACAAGGACCATAATTTCTTGTAATAACATTAAAACTGCGTTTTTAGTTGGTGTATCCTATGTTTTTAACATTCAATGGACTTTTAGCCTCATTTAAGTGTTTCTTTTTCCTTTATTAAGAATGTGTTTTGTGTTGGTAGGTAGGGTCATGTAGTGTGTATTTTTCTTATATTAAAGGAAGTTTTTAGGTATTAAAATCTCAAAATACTCAAGTAACCACATTGTTGTTATGTTTGAAGCCCTTAGTTCCCCTTCTTGGTTATTCATTGAGTTCTATGGGTGGCCTTCCTTTAATGATAAGGGAAAATCATGGAACATGTAATATAGGATTTTTGAGTACTTTTATGGTTCTCTCATAATTAGGGGTGATTTAAATGATATTTTTGTCATATAAAAAAAATAAAGTGGCCTCTTAAGGAGTGATGAAGCTATAAAGGATTTTAAGAAATCCCTACTTTTGAACTCCCTCCATGATCTAGGATTTTCAGGCTCTCCTTTGACATGGAAAATGGGTACCTCAATAGAGGGATGCATCGCTGAAAGACTGGGAAATTTTTTTGGACATATGAGAATAAATCTATCTTATGTGCATACTCTATTGAACACTTGGCCCCAGTTTCCTCTGACCACTCTCTGATCCTTCTTTCAACATCGCCCCAAAGGAATCAGTGTAGAGGTGGGTGTACATTTAGGTTTGAGAGTATATGGTTCTATGATGGGAGTTGTGAGGAGGCCATTCATGCTATTGGGGGGGGGGGTCTGAAATAATGATTTAGCTCTCAAACCCAGAATGATGGTATCAGGCTGAAGAATTAGAGTTCAACTAGGTTTAGGCCCATATAAAGACACATTAATACGGCATAACGGTGGTTAAAATTTCTCTATGCCCAGAATTTTTCTGACCCATGGTTAAAGATATCTCAATCCTTGAGAGGTATTTGAATTTTGTGCTTAAGGAAAATGAAATATACTCATTCAACTAGGTAAGATAATCTAAAGTTAACTAAGGTGAGCATAACACTACTTTCTTCCACCAAAGAGATACAAAGAGAAGGAGAAAAACCCACATCTCCCACCTTGAAGATTTGCAAGGTAGAGTGATGCAGGATGATGCAAGAATTCATTAATTTATTCTGGAATTATTTGGAAATATTTTCAAGGTATACTACATTGACATCCCTCTTAGTCTAACTAGCTACACCCCAATATTTTTTTTCTGATGATATGAACTATTCTCTAGAGAGGGACAATCTTGATGAAGCATTGTGAAGGGATCATCGCCATTTTAATTCTATGAATTTGTTTTGGTCATGATGGATTTCATGCCCTTTTCTTCAAATGTTTTTGGCACATTTTCAGTCTATACTTGATCAGGAAGATGAATTATTTATAGTAAGGTATTAATTACATTGAAAATATTAATGAAATTGTTATTACCCTCATCCCAAAATCTAAATTCCCCCAAAAGATAATGGAGTTCCATCCAATCATCCTCTGCAATTTTATTTACAATATTTACTCTAAGCTTTAAGGGCCTAGGTTGAGAGTTTTTCTCCCTCTTCTATTGTTTTATGATAAGAGTTATATTTTCCCATGGAGGACCATTAATGATAATGCATCCATTTCCTATGAGATATCCCACTACATGATGACCCTCTTTATAGAAAAAAGGAGTCCGGGACTGGAAATTAGATATTATGAAATACTATGACATAGCCGAATTTCCTTTTCTCGATCTTGTACTATCAAAACTGGGTTCTGGAGCTAAATTTATGCTAATCATTTTGAACTATGTTAATTCAGTTTCATATTGAATCAACATCAATGGGGAGTAGTTGTCTAGTTTCACACCCTCGAGAGGTTTAGGATAAGGGGACCTAATCTCTCCCTACATTTTCATTCTTGTAGAGAATGTTTCTTCTCATATCCTCTTAAAGGAGATGGAGCATAGTGATATTCATGGATCCATGGTATGTTGCAATGTTTCTCATCTTTTCATTTCAGATGATTTCCTTCAGTCTGCTCAGGCTACTACCCTTGAGTGTTACTCAATCATGAAGATTTTCAACCTTTTTCAGAAGGATTCTAGGAAATGGATTAATGCCTCTAAATTTTATCTATCCTTCAACAAAGGTGTTCCAATGATGATGAAACAATAGAATCAGAGATTATACAGGTTTCTTATATTCTAGAAACATTAGAAATATATGGGGCTCCAAAATTCTATCAGATGATCAAAGAAACACGTTTCATGTCAATCATGGACAAAGTTAATAATTTGATCAGTGTTTGGTCTAGTAGAAAAATATCCAAAGAGGGGAATGCAGTGCTAGTTAAATATGTGTCCCAATTTGTCCTCTTATACTCCATTTCTTTTTTCAACTTCCCAGTTAACCTTGTTGATGAGATTCATTCTCGGATGGAAAACTTATTGTGGGGTTCTGCTAATGGAAAAAAAACACCCAATGGATCTTTTGGGATAAGAAGTTTGTTTCAAAGTCACGTGGTGACCTTAGGATTAATAACATTAAATGGTTCAATGATGCTATTTTGAAAAAAAAGGGTGGCTCCTCATGTCTTGTACTAATTCCCTTTTCTCTACGGTCTTTCGAGCAATGTATTTCCCAAATTCTGACTTTATACATGCTTCTATTGGACCCAAGACTAGATTTATACAGAGAATTTTCTATGGTGATATCCTTCTGATCAACTGTGGCAGTTTTTGGAGGATTGCTGATGGGAAGAACGTGAATGTATGGGGAGACTAGTGGTTGGTCATGGGGGTCAACATTATAGTCTCTTCGCCTGTCATTCCGGTGTTCAAATATGCAAAATTTCAAGACCTCATTGATGATTATTTAGAAGAGTACAACTGGGATAGAGTTTGTGGTTGGTTCAATGAAACATATCGATGTATTATCTTTAGCATCATGATTACATTTGGAGTGGGAGGTGATCAAATCTGTTGGGTTGGGGATGCATCTAGGAAGTACACTTTTAGGTCGGGGTACATCAATTTGTTGCATGGGTCTACTCAAGCTCATCCAGACGATCGATGGAGGAATATTTGGGAACTCTCCACCCCCCCAATTAATGTTTTTATGGTTGTAGGTTTTATTGGGTGTCCTACTGATGTGAAATATTCTTACTCTATGACACATGTGGGAGGATGATGTGTTCCCCCTATGATTTCAACAGACTGAAACTCCTTTGCATATTATTATTCTCTCCCTGGGAGTGGTGGGAGTGTGGAATGAATGGTCCATAGGGTTTAAGGAGTCCCTAGTCCCATCTTGGGAGTTGGCCCATGTTTTCAATGATCGGGTTTCCACTTTGGAACCAAAGGCTGTGGGGTTAGTGTGTACTTTTTCTTGACTTGTTTGGTCTCAAAATAATGAATGTGTTTTCGAAGTGAAGTCCTCACTTGATCAAATTTGGGTTGATAAGGCTATGAATGGAAGAACTGGTGGATGCCGAACAAGGAGTGGCCATCAGTGATGTAATCACAGAAATCTCAAACTTGTTGGCTTCCCCCTTTTGAATGATTCATTCAAACCAGTACAGATGTGGTTGTCTCGATAGTATCTTGAATTGGGGTGGTGCTCATGGACCAACAACATAATGGCCAGGTGATTTATGCTCGGTTCATGGTTTTCCATGGATGTTGGATCCTAGTTTTCGTGGATGAATCATCAATTCATCAAGGGATCCTCCTTTCCCAGGATAAAGGATGGAATTATGTGGTTTTGGAGTTCGAATGTCTTGAATCTGTTAATGATTTGTCAAACGAAGGATCGAAATCAACTTTGGAATTGGTCTAAGGAAAATATGGTCTCTTTATAATTCAGTATCAATATGAAAATTCTCCGTCATCTTGTGTGGGGTTAATCGTAAAGCCCACCGGCTGGCGAGCTATAGACAGTCTTGGGATAACCATTTTTGGGTTGATCATTTTCCTGATTGGATTTTCTTGTATAGTTAAATTGATCAATGATATATCCATTCTTTATTTAAAAAAATATTGATATTAATTTTATGAAATTTTATCATTTTTCATAATTTCATTTTATTTACAGTCAAATATATAAAAATATATGCATATTTCATATATAATCACACATAAAAATTTAATTTTATAATATATATATATATGTGAACATAATTATATGTCAAGTATATTTCTAAATATATAAGACTCATCTAAATAAAAAATAATATCCATTTTATTTAAAATAAAAATGTATAAATATTTATATACATATAAAATTTTTGTATATATAATGTTTATATGTATAAATATATTTATTTTTTCATTGAAAAACTGATATATATTTATCTATATATTCTTATATATGTATATACATATTAATATATAATATATGGAAATAAATATAAATATGTATACTTATAATTATAGATGAACATACGTATATAAATATATATATATATATATATGTATGTGTGTATTTATAAACACACATACACAAAAAAAAATTTATATTTGAATTTAAATATACACACACATATATATATAAGGATACAAAAATAAAATAAAATGAAATAAATATAAATATATAGATATATCAGAAAATACAGAAGAAAACGGAATAGGGGAGTGGAAAAGGAGTGAGATTATGAGGGATGTCTTAGTTTTGAAACCTAGCAGAGATAGGGGCACATGCGGGAGGGTGATGCATGTATGTAGTGCTGTTAAAACGTGGGGGACTACTAGAACTTTTAAAGGGATGGGAAGGATATAATATCACTATTAAAAGTGGGGTCAAGCATAGATAATAGGGGGAAGGTCCCACCCTTCAATTTGGAGATTTTTTTTAAATTATTTTTGACTTTTATCAGTGCTGAAAAATCATCAATAAAGGTCCCTTTTATCATCATTTTTTATCATTGATAAAGGACCTATTTTTTCAACGATGTTAAAGGGGCCTTTGTTAGTGAATTTTTTAGCATTGATAAAAGGGACCCCCTTTTAATAGCGCCAAATATAATAACACCTTTTAACACAGTAAATGCCCATTTTGCGCGCTGTTAAATGTCATATCTATAGTAGTGAAGTCATACCAATCACCCCATGACTAAGATTGAGGTGGGTATGATTCCTACAGATCAAAAATGACTTATGGAACATTGTTATAAGGTTTCAAAAAATCACAATATATATTCATTTCAAATAAATATATATAATAATTAAATTAAGCTAAACATATGGGTCAATGGCGAGATCTGAACTCTTAATCGATGGTGGGGGTTAGAAGGAAAGCACATGGGATAGTGGAAAAGGAAGGCCTCTTCTCATCAAGGCGGCCAAAGGCAAGACTCCAACCCAAGTGTGATGGTGAGGGATAACAGTGAGGGTCAATCCTTACTTGAGGAAGGGGTCCATGACATTAGGGGAAGAACCCACTTTAGTAGGGTATGGTGATTTTCCAGGTAGGTCACCGACATTATTAGCAGATCCGTCCACCCTTATGATCTTCACAATAGTTCCCAAATGAAGGTATGGTTTGTGTGTCTGGGTCGGCAGTTAAATGGATTGATGGCTACCTTGGGGGTTTTCAATCAAATCCTAATTCTAGGTTTCTCTACCATAGTATTTCAGGCTATATGCATTATACTTTTAGCTAATTAAATTTTCTACCTTTATAATTTACTTGTCTTTATTTGGGTCATGATGTGTTTGGGGATTAAGTCATGTAATGGGTTCTATCTCGAACCATCATAAAAGGGATAATAATTTTCTTAATACAGGGGTTTCCCAAATTATTCTAAAAATACTCTTCACTAAAAAATAAAATACCAAAAACAAAAAATTACTATAAAATATAAAAATTTATAATATAAAAAAAGTTCACAAGAAAGAACATAATAATAGTGTCACTAAGAGGGTGGGGGGGTTAACTCCATTATATGGAGGTAAATCCGTACCTAAACTATGTGTAAGTTACCACATATACTCCATCATCTGATCATGTTGTTGACGCTGCTACTGAATTTTATACTCCTGATGTTGTCGCTACTCTTCCTGCTCTATAAATAATCTCTGAACAGTTTCATCATGATCTCAAAGCCTTGCGTCGTAGTCTACAGATGTGAAAGATTATGATCTCATACAAACTACATTTTGTGATAAATTATGAAATCTCATCAATTCCATAGTAACTAGTTAGAGTTGATCATAAACCAATTTCAATCACCATGCCTTTCTGAATACATCTTTTCACTACCAACAACAAATTTGTCTCATCAAAACATGCCCACACGATGCTTTTTCTCCACCACCAGTATTACCCTAACTCCCAAACAAATGACAAATATTTTTCTAATATATCTCATATATTTATAAAACTATAAATAAAATGATAAAAAAATTATATTATATTAAGCTAAAAAACATAAAAAAACACTAACCATAATTGGTTATCGTCTCTCACCAGCAATCTTTCCAATACTACTATCATTGTACAACCTCTTTTACACATCAAACTATGTAATAGATTGATAGAACATAAAAAATATGAATGTATCATATACATATCATATTAAATAATATTATTTACCAAATTTTGATGATGTATTCTAAAAGTACGATTCTCAACTCTATGTGTGACATCCTACCCGCCACAATTCTATTAACTATAAGATGGTAGCCTCTTGAAAGTATCATATATCCAGTAAGTTAAAAATACCAATGAAGCCTAGGTAGGGACACTACCATAGAAATAGTTTTTCGCAGTGCCATCCTTTATCATCCCTAAAAAACACTGATAAATGGGGTACCTTTACCTGCGGTAAAAAAAGAATTGATAAAAGTTACTGTTAACAGTGCTAAAAATGTGTTGTTAAAATTACCCTTTTATCAATGATTTTTTACCACTTATAAAGGGACCCCATTTAGGAGTTCTTTTTTAGTACTGCTAATAGGGGGGGCTTTATCAGTTCTTTTTTACTAGTTCTCATAAAGGGTATATTTCAAAAAAAATCATTAAAAATTATATATATTAATATATAAATATATAAATATAAATATATTAATATAAATAAAAAATATATATATTAAATATGTTTTAGATAAGTATAGATAAAATTTACACCTAATATATAATATGTTTAGTGAAATATACTATAAAATATATAAAAAACTATTATTAATTAATAATTTTCTAATTATTATGAAGTAATAATCATTAAATATCAATTTTAAGACACAGAAAAATCATAATATTAATAAAAGATTTAAATAAGTTGAAAATTTAACTCATACCTCAAACGACAATAACTTTTGATCTGATTGTTTGTTTTAGCTAAACAACATATCAAATCGAATCCTAAAATGAGCTCTATGCACTAGTGCCATTTGAGAAATCTCTTTCACATTTTACTAGGACAAAAAAGGCTCAAAAGGCCTCCAAAACTGAGGTTTTAGTCGGGATACCCAAATATTTTAACATTTGATGGAATTTTAGCAACCTTTAAGAGGGTCCTTTTTCCCTTTTTCTATGGGGATTGAATTTATTCATAGTGATTACATTCATATTGATATTATGGATTTAAAATTTTATCATTTTCACAATGTAATTTTATTTATAACTAAATATATAACAATATATACATATTTTTTATAATATTCACACAAAACAATTAGTTTTAGAAATATATAATTAAACATATTTACATATAGAATATATTTCTCAACATATAATCATTATCTAAATAAAATCTAATATACATTTTTTTAAAACACAAATATATGAATATTTATATACCTATATAGTGTTTGTGTGTATATATATATATATTAGTGAGTGTTTGTATTAACAAACTGATATATATTATTCATATATTCTATCATATGAATATTCATATTAATATATAATATATGTAAATATATACGAACATGTATAATTATACTTACAAATACTCATATAATATGTGTGTGTGTGTGTCTGTTGTATATATGTATTTATTTCTTTATTTTTACACACACATAAAACATATTTTAAAAAAATATAAAAATAATATTATAAATATATATTAATATACAAATAAATTTACGGATAAAAAAATATAACTATATATATACACAAATAGATGTAAATATAAATATATAACTATAACTATATATATATATTAATATTTATATATATTAATATAAATATATATTAATATATGAATAAATATAACTAAATATTTATATAAATAAATAGATTTATCATTAAAGGGAGAACCAAACAAGATGAAGGAGTGGTAAAAACTACTACACATATGGCCTTTCACAATGCGCAAATTGGCCTTTTCCAGGGCTAAAAAAGTGATGTTTATCACAATGATGATAAGTAGAGCCCTTTGTCAGTGCTTTTTTAGTGATGATAATGGCCTAGCCCCATGTTGTGTTTTGTTTATATAATAACACACCGAAAAACAAACCTGCAATTAAAACTGTACACCCAGAATCAAACTAGCTATATATATTTGATTGACAACATCAATAAAAAAATTCCCACCCACAATATATAGAAAAAAAGATGATATTTACATTTTAAACAAAAAGTTTTATAAAATTACTTTTACAATGATGCAATAATCATTCTAAAACATTAATATTTCATAATTTGATGATCGTGATCCCCTCTCAATAATGTCCTACCATGGTATTAGCTTTCGAACAAATAATCTCAACCAGAGAAAAATATTCCACCTATATATGAATAAAATATAAATTTAGTAACAATATAAAGAATTTAATTGAATCTTAAAATGAAATAAAACAATAATAAAAGGTCAATATTTAATAAAAATGACACATTTGGAGTTATAATAATCATAAAATGTGCCCTATTTAGGTGGGGTAGATTCCTATACATTAAAAATGAGTTATGGATCATTTTCCTAAAATATTAAAAAAATCAGAATGCATTTTCTCAGTTTTAAGTATGTCACTTGTTCTTTTACTAAAATTAATGTAAATTTTAAATAATGAAATATTTGGAGTTATATCAGCCACACCATGTGTCGTATTGGGGTACAGATGATTCATAACTATCAAAAATTTCTGATGGATCATTTTCATAATGTAACAAAACAATTCAAATTCATTATTTTGTTTTCAGTATGTTCGTTGTGTTTTTTTACTAAAATATCATTTTAGACTAGAAACACACATTTTTAGTCGTACTCGTCATATCGTGCATCGGTTTGACGTAAGACTACTTTATACACATCATGAATGATTTATGATTTTATATCCTAAATTATCAAGACAATCAGAGTGTGTTTTCTTGGTTTTCAGTGAATGAAAAATTTTGAACTAAAATTTCCATTTTAAACTAAAAACATAATCGTTTGGTCATACCGATAACACAGTGCATCATATTGAGGTTAAATTAACTCCTACACATCACAAATTACCCATTGATCATTTTCTTAAATGATAAAAACAATCTGAATGCATTTTTTTGGTTTTGAGTCTGTCACATGTTGTTTTTATATAAATTAATGTCAATTTTAAATAAAAAGAGACACTTAGAGTTATACCAGCCACACCACATGTTGTATTGAGGTTCGAATGATCCCTACTCATCATAAATCACTTGTATATTTTTTTCCTAAAATAAAAAAACAATATGAATGAATTTTATCAGTTTTTAGTATGTCACATGTTGTTTTTACTTAAATAAATGTCAATTTTATACAAGAAGAGACACTTGGAGTGATACCAACCACACCGAAAGTCGTATTCAGGTGCGGATGAATCCTATATGTCACAAATGTTTAATAGATCATTTTCTTAAAATATAAAAATAATCCGATTGCGTTTTCTTTGTGTTTAGTAGGTCACTTTTTTGTTTTTTGTTAAATTCATGTCAATTTTAAATAAAAAGATACAATTTCAGTTTTACCAGATACACCATGCATTTTAATGAGGAACTATTGAGTCTTAAATGTCAAAGAGGAGTCATGGATACTTTTACTAAAGTATAAAAATAATACAAATGCGTTTTATCAGTTCTTAGTATGTCACTTGTTCTTTTTACATAAATTAATGTCAATTTTAAATAAAAATACACACTTGGAATCATACCAGACACACCATGTATCATATTGAGGTTCAGTTTACTCCTAAACATCAAAAATGACTAATGTATCATTTTATTATAATTTAAAAAACAATAAAAATACTTTTTCATGGTTCTCAGTATGCCCCTTATTGTTTTAACATAAATTGATGTCCATTTTAAATAAAAAGAGACAATTTGACTTATACTGGACAGACTGTGCATCGTAATGAGGTGAGGCTGATTCCTACATGTCAAAAATAAAATATAGATCAATATTATAGAGTATTAAAACTATATGAATATTTTTTTTTGATTTTATCTATGTCAGTTATTTTTTTTACTAAAATTTCATTTCAAACTGGAAGCACACATTTTGAGTCCTACCGGTCGCATCATTCATTAGATTTATGTGAGACTACTTCATATACGTCAAAAATGACTTATGAATCACTTTCCTAAATTATAAATATAATCACAATGTGTTTTCTTGGTTTTTAGTGAGTGACACAATTTGAACTAAAATGTAAATTTTAAACTGATAACGGACACTTTTAGTCATATTATTCACACCGTGCATCTAATTGAGGTTTTTTTTGATTCATACACATCAAAAATGACTCATGGATAGTTTTCTTAATGTATCGAAACAATAAGAATTAATTTTATTGGTTTTCAGTATGTCACATTTTCATTTTTGCAATTTAATGTCAATTTAATATAAAAATACACACTTAATGTCATTTCGGCCACAATTCGCATCATATTGTGGTGTAGATAATTTTTTCATGTCACAAATGACTCAATAATTATTGTCCAAAAATATCAAAACAATCTGAATGTGTTTACACTGTTTTTAGTATGTCACTTATTCTTTTTACTAAAAGTAACACTACTATAAATGTTGTTTTAACCCACAGTTCTTTACCAATGGTTTTCTTAAACCATTGGTAAAGAAGGGCTAGGAAACCCTTTCCCAACGGTTCACTTGAACCGTTGGGAAAGTGTACCGATTTGTCAACGGTTCCATTAAACTGTTGGCAAAGGGGTGTTCATGTTACCCTTTCCCAACAGTTTCATAAAACCGTTGGGAAAGGGAACCCCTTTGCCAACAGTTCTGAAGAACCATTTGGGAAAGGGTACCCAAAACACCCCTTTCCGAAGTTTTTTTAAAAACCGTTGGTAAATCTTTTCCCCAAACACAATCGGGCTGCTGCTCTCCCCCAGTCGCGACAGAACCCAAAAATCAATCCGGTGCTCGGCTCCTCTCTATAACTCCCCCATCTGAACATGTGAAAATCCATATGAATCATCTCAAATCAGTTATTTTGTTCTTTATACACATATGTTACCTTGTTTTTATTGTTATGATCTAATATTTTAGTTTTAAGTTTTTATTTTGATGTGATTTCACCGAAAAAAACAGGGAAATGAACGAATATTTTGTTAATTAATTAGTTTCTCATGGAATATCATTTGTGTTATAATGCTCATACTAAATAAAGGGTTAATGTAATAGAACACCTTGACTAAATTGTGGAAGTGGGGGTATGTTTCTACTTTGAGATGTTTTTTGTTTTGTTTGATTGTATGTTATAGGCTGTTGTATGGTGATTGAGGTGACCAGTTGGGCTTTTTGATATCTTGGTTGTAATGTGATGGTTAGTGGGAATGTATGTGACATGTAAAGTTGTGTGATACTGATGATGTGTGGTGGTGTTGTGCCGTGTGGAGGTGTTGTGTGATGAGGTTGTGGTGTATGATGTGGTGAGGTGGTTTTGGTTGTGCGGTGGTTTGTGATGTGTAATATTTTTGTTGTCATATGTGGTTGTTTTGGTGAGATGGTTGACTGATGTAACATGGCGACGATGGTTATTGTGAGACGGGGAGTTGTTGTGGGGTGGTTTTATTAGATTCCTGGTTATCTATGGAATAAATTATGCTGTTAAAACCAAAAAACAAGATTGTAAATAAATGAGATGGAATAGAAATTGATGTGTGGAAAATGGATTTAATTAATTTATCATTAAATGAATGGACAATGTAAGGGTGAATGATGTGTCTTACAAATGAAAGTGGGAAATGCTATGTGTCTTGTGTATTGGTGGTGTGGTGTGTTTCATATAGTGGTGAAAGTGGTTGTGTTGGTTTATGTGTTATATGGTAGTAGTGATGTGTGTGATTATGTAGTTAATGTGAACCCATAGGTTGGGTATTTTGTGCTATCTATATATAATGTATTTTATGTTGTTTCAACACATTCTCAACCAGAGTTGGATAGACATACCAACGATCAGAGGTTTTGAGTTATGGGTATTTTTTCAAATATCTAGGATTATGGTTATATGGTTGGATAGCTACCATGTCTTCCCTACTCCTCCTTCATAAGTGATTGACCATGTGTTTGAATTCAAGATGTCATGTGATTTTCCATGTGTCTTTAGGTGAGATTTACAATGATTTCTCTAGTGTTTTCAGGTGAGGTGAGATGTGATAAGGCAATAATAAGATGAGGCATGTGGTTTGGGTCATGTAGGGTAGAAGGATGGCACAAGTTTGATGTTATTCATTTTCATGATACCATACTAATATGGTTATGGGATGAGGCATGATGTGATGTGATAACACATTAAGTTCTTGTTGGTTTTACATTATTTCAATTACACATTAGTATGTTTTTTTTCACATGTGTAGTTGATAACTTGATTATTTTCTTCCTTTATTGATTACTTAAATTTATTTTCTATTAAAGTTCAATCGTATTTAACTGTTTATGACAAAATGAATTATATATATTCTTTTTATAGAATGGTCAGAAGTTGGATGTATGAAACCGATCAGATCTCAAGAAATTTTCTAAACAATTTGGAGAGCTTTATAGATTTTTCATTTCACAATGCTTTAGATAGTGGTCGCATACACTGCAAATGTTCCAATTGTGTTTGTAGACCTTAGATGAGATTTGAAGAAGTCAGATACCACGTAACCAAAAATGGTTTTCAAGGAAACTACTTTGTGTCATATCACAATAGGGAGAAAATGAAATCTCAAATTGTTGATGATCGAAATGAATGGACCGGAATGGATAATTTGTTAGATGATCGGTTTCCTTTTATTAGTCATCATGAAAAAGAAAGGATTTCGACTCAAGAAGACTTCGATATGACAATAGCGGATGCATCTAGTGAAAATGATGATATTGATATCGTGAAAAAATTGAATGATGCTGCCGAGGCTCCATTATATCAACAATGCGATAAAATGAAAAGGATGGAATTTTTAATCCAATTGTTTCATGGGAAAACTATGTATGTGATTTCTAATACAACAATCGATTACATTCTTACATTCATGAAGGATTCACATCCAGATGATGCAGATATTCCCTCAAACCACTATATGGCATGGAAGTTAGTTGAGGAACTTGGATTTTCAAGAAACAAATTTCATGCTTTCCCGAAAGATTTTGGTTTATTCTGGGAGGAAACCTCTGAACGAAATGATTGTATAAAATTTGGCACATCCCGTTGGAAGTCAAAATCTAATTGAACACCATCCCGCATTCCACAGAATGTAATGTGGCACTTTCCATTGATCCTCAGACTCTAGAATCTTTTTATGTATGATGGCATATCAATAAAAAATGAGATGGAATAATACCGAGAGAAAGAAGACTAATGATGAGTTGGTTCATCCTGCAGATGGATTTTCATGGTAGATATTTGATGCTTGACATCATGATTTTCTAGCTGACGTGCATAAAGTGAGGTTGGGTCTTTCATGCGACAGATTTAATCCTTTTGGGCATATTCTTACTTCGCATATCACATGGCTAGTTTTTAGAAACATTTATAAACTTCCCCCATGGTTGTGTATGAAAAAACCTTTCACTTTCATGAGTATACTCATATCTGGCCCTTCTGATCCCGGGATTTATATGGATGTATACATGCAACCTTTAATAAAAGAGTTGAATCTTCTTTAGGATGTGGGTGTGCACACATACGAAGCATGTTCGAAAGGCATATTTCAGATGTGTGCTGCGCTTATGTGGACGATTATTAATTTTTCAGCTTATGCAATGATGTTGGGATGAAGCACGAAGGGAAAACTGTCGTGTCCAGTTTGTATGAAGAATACACGATCTAGAAGACTGAAACATCGATGTAGTTTCATTTTTATGGGTCATCGAAAATTCTTCCCAAAGGATCATCCATATAGAATGAATCGTTGAAGATTTGATAATACCATAGAGACCGACGATCCACCTTAGCATATGTCTGGAACTGATGTGCTTAATGAATTGAAAGATTTCAGTTTTTTTTCGAGAAGGGTCAAATGATATCTGGAAGGAGAAAGAATGTTTCCACTGAAACTTATTACAATTGGAGGAATATGAGTATCTTCTTTGATTTTCCTTATTGTTCAACCAATTTGTTACGTCATTTCTTAGACGTAATTCATATTGAAAAGAATATATGCAAAATTTTGCTATCGGTTCTTCTAAATTTAAAGGGGAAGACAAAAGATGATTTACGATCTCGGCGTGACGTGGTGGATCGGGGCATCAGACCTGAATTGCATCCTGTTCATATTAGTGAAAATAAATGGAAACTTCCATGTGCTTCTTCTGTGATGACACATAAGGGAAAAAACATTTTCTGGAAGTATTAGAGACTATTAGAGTTCCTGATGGCTATTCAAGAAACATATCTAAATGGGTCAATAGAAGAGAGTTGAAGCTAAAATCTTTGAAGACTCATTATTATCACGTTCTACTACATGATTTTCTTCCAATAGCAATCCATCATCTTTTTTCCAATAATGTAAGGGTGGCTATTATTAGGTTGTGCCATTTTTTAGAGATCATTTTGCAAAGATTTTTTCCAATCCTTTCTTGCAAAAAAATGTTGATAGATGCCCCATTAATTTTGTTTGAGTTAGAGAAAATATTTGCTCCATCATTTTTCACATGCAAGCTATATCTGACAGTCCATATTCCCACTGAAATACTTCTCGGAGAACCTGTTTCATTTCTTTGGATGTATCCAACTGAAAGAAATATGTTCACATTAATGTCTTATGTCCGAAACAGAAATCACCCCAAAGGTTCTATCTGGAACGGTAACATGGCTCAAGAATGTTTGGATTTCATCTCAATGTATTTGTCTGATATTTCTACAAGATTGGACAGAACAATGAGAAATGAAGAAGATAAATATGAGAAAATTGAAACCTAGTATTCCATCACTTCCTCAAACAGGAGTAATTCCTTGATCATATACATTAAATACATTAAGCCATGAAGAGTGGGAGATGGCACATCGCACAGTTTTGTTCAACTATGATTTGTTCGATGACTATATCAGGTAACTAAATTGATTGTGAATATCTTACATATATATCTGTTATACTATTCAAATTTTTTATCTATAGGGAACATAAAAAAATTATAAATAGGAAGAATCTTTCTTTATCTTTGATAAGGAGAGAGACTTTTCATAGCTAAGAGTTTTCTGCTTGGTTAAAATTGAAGTTAAAATATTACTGTTTAAAATTGGTTAAAATTGAAGGTAAAGATATTAGTGTTTAAAATAATTATATCAATATTTAATTATGTTTAATAGTCATTTATATTGTAGATATTGAGTTTTTCTACTGAATCTGTCTCTGAGGAAATAAGAGCTTGGGCTTTTGGTCCTAATACCGTGGTTCGTGACTGTAAATCAATTTTTATCAATGGGTACAAATTTACTGTCACCGAACGAGCAAAGAACATGATAACACAACCTGATAGTTTTATGGTTACTTCCACAACAGGTTTTTATGCCAGTGCATCAGATAGTGGACCACGATTTTAAAATGTGGGTTATTATGGAGTTGTTGAGATAAAAATAATATTGGATTAGTAATCTCATGGAAGAGTCACAATGATGAAATTCCATTAGTTTGATTCGATGAAGAGACATGGCACATTTATTGATGATTTTAGATTTCGATTAATTAATATGACTCGCACTTTTTCAACCGCAGAACCATATGTGTTGGCATCAATGGATAAAAATGTTTTTTATGTCAAAGACCAACTTCGACCTGAATTTGGTGTCATAGTTGAAGTAATTCCAAGAAATATTTTTGATCATGGTGATGATGGAATTGAAAATGTCCCTAGTTCCATTGGAACAAATTCATTTATTTCTTTTGATGACTCTAATAGCTCAATGGTCAGAGTTGATTGTGAACCTAAAGTTGTGGTTGGAAATATATAGAATCATTTATCCATGTTCTCAATACTTTTAGTTTACCTCGAGTTTGGTTGTTAAGGTTAGTAATATTCAAATTGATTTAGTATTGATCACAAATATGTTTTAGCTGACTTGACCGTTATGTGAATTTTCAATATTTATTGGTTGCATTTTTATTTGAATTGCATTTTCTAATTTGGAATTGAATTGTATTCAAACCTATTCAAACAATATATCTAACTTGGTGAACATTACAACTTGTATGATTTATTAAATCCATTCAAGCTCTTCTAAAACAAATGATATCTAAATTACCAATGAATCCCCCTATTCCTTCGTATATTTAGTTTCTTTGGGTTACACATTAGTTTTCTTTTTCTAATTAATTACATATTTGTTTTCAAAAGCAGGAAATGCAGCCAATTGAAGAGAGATGAAGGAAAAAATGATGGAGAACTATCGTCGAATGGCGGAGTTGGGAATTCCATCATTAGTGCCTGTAGTGGGTACCTTATTTCAAATTGATATATTTAAATAGTATATAATGTCATGTGATTAATTTTTTTGTAAACATTTTTGTAGGATCCACCTATACGTCGAAAGTTATTCGACGAGGATCCTAGTACTGGTCCTATGTCTCATGTCGGTGGTACGAGGGGGTTCATACCAGAGGTGGATGAGCATTTGTGCGTACCCGACTAGACCATTCTCCTCCCACTGACATGTCATTCTTCCCACATTCTGATCCCGGTGTGTCTTTAGCGACACACATGATATTTATGCCTCCCATGTTTTCGCTACCTTCTGCATCTTTTGGGATATCATTATTACATCCCATGATGATTCCCACACCCCAGTCATAATCTAGTCAGACAGGTGTCCCATCTTATTTTTCTTTTACTTCTGTCTCTCCGAGTTTCTATATTCCATCGTCCTCGTCTGCTGTTCCACCAAAGTGTGTTCCATCAGTTTCTGTGGATCCAGCGGCGCTCAGCGATCAGACCGGTGCTGGTATATTTATAGAACCCTAACAAATTTTTATAACAATATTTATTTTCATTATAAAATGTTTTGATAAAATATTTTTTTTAATTTCATGATAGATACATCTACTGACAAGAGGCATGGGCGGCGGTGTACACACATGCGTTCGGTGTGGAACCTCCTCACACATGTTATGGTTGATTATAATGAAGACAACCAAATGGTTGAAAATTCCGGGCATAAATGTCGGTTTTTTTTGCGATGCTTTCCAAATACTCCGACATCATTCCCGTCAGCCCACTATCGTGGAGACATTTTACACATGAGGACAAGGATAGAGCTTAGGTAGAGATATAGGTAAAAAATCTGTTCTATTTAATGCCATGAATTATTTTTTTTATATGAATTTATATTTTGATGTCAGCTTTGATTTAATTTTCCCGATGGTGAGGGTACATGACCGGAACGTATAAAGGATTTTGGCGAGCATTGGAGGGAATACAAGCATGAGTAGTATATTGGCTAGGTTTCTAGAGTTGGAACTGAGTTAGAGGTGGAACCAGTGGTGGATGATTGTCTTTTAGAGCAGTATCGTCAGATGATTACTCATTGGACGAGTACCCTGTTTAAGGTATTAATTACATTTGAGGTTTTTAAAAAATAACATTCTTGTTTTTCATTAATATTATCTATTGAATTTTCTAATTTTATTTAGGAATCATCTGAAAAAAATAAAAAGAACATTGATGTAAAAAAATACCTCCACACACTAGGACGAACTACGATGCCTGATCATGAGAGGAAGCAGGTATGACAATTGTTTATAAGTTTTCTTTACGACTTACACGTTCTTTTGTTTTCTCAATTATTTAATATTTTGATAATGTTTTTATATAACGTTAGTTTCAATGTCATTGTAGAGGAAAATACAAAATATTAAAGGACATGTTCCTCGAGAAAAACTGTTTTGCTCGAGTAACCGGAAAAAGGATGGAAGTGTCGTCAACGAAGCGAGTCTGCAACAGATTGTAAGTTTTAATCTGTTGATTTTATATTTTAATATCTATTTTTTAACTTAATAATATATTTATATTTGTAACAGGATACTTTAGAGGCCCTCGATGCCCAAGAACTAGACAATTTTTGGCCAACAGATCACTTACATCAGGTTTTGGGAGAGGAGCATCCTGGTAGAGTACGCTTCCGAACTAGGATAGCCCCGACAAGGTATTGGACCTCCCCATGTATGAGTTGTACTACCACCGAGCTGCAGCAAGTTAGGGTATAGAAACAATAGGCTGACAGAAGGGCCACAAAGACGGCAGAGTAGTCTTCTAGGGAAAACAGTGCATTTATCAAATTTATTGAAGTTCTACATTCGAAACTTCCACTAGAGGCCAGCCCAACTTTTGATGAATATATGTCATCGATAAGTTATATATATGGATCACCAGGTGGTAGTTGTAGTGGTGGTTATGATGATGTCCAGGCTAACGATGATGATGGCGAGGATTTTGATGCGGAAGAGGAGGGAGAGGAGGAGGGTGAGGCAGATAGAGAGGGCAATGCGGAGGGTCCGGGCGAGGAGGAGGGCGAGGAGGGTGGGGAAAATGATGGGGACAAGGACAAGGGTGATGATGATGGTGATGGTGATGATGGTGATTGTGATGTGGGACAAGTTGATCTGTTACATTTTGACTAATATTACTGAGATTTGATGTTTAATATATTCTAGTTGTTGGTTTTATCTAGACCTGTAGTATAGTATTATAGTTGAGTTATTTTTATATATTTCATGTTTTCATTGATGTTGATGTCTTTGTGTGGTTGTGTGTTTGTCAACTCCTTATAAAACTCCCTTCCTTCCTGGACCTTGGACAACCCCCCACCATCCTCCTTGGATCCAAAACAGCCCCCGGACAGCCCCCCCCCCCCCCCCCCACCATCCTACTTGGTCCCCGGATAGCCCCTCGGACCCCCCAGACAGCCCCCCCCCTCCACCCTGGACCCCGGACATCCCTCGGGACAGCCCCCCACCATCCTCCTTGGTCCTCAGACAGCTCCCCGAACAAACCTTCGGACACCCCCCCGGACACCCCCCTAGACAGCCCCCACCCTCCTCCCTGGACCCCAGACAGCCCCCCGAACATCCCCTCGGACAGCCCCTCACCCTCCTCCATGGACCTCGGACAACCCCCCGAACACCCCCGGACAGCCCCCCCGCACAGCCCCCCCACCCTCATCCTTGGTCTCAGAACAGGCCCCCGGACACCCACTAGATAGCCCCCAGACATCCTCCGAGACAGCCCCCCCGGACATCCCCCCTGGACAGCCCCCCACCCTCCTTGATTTAATTTACTACTAGAAAATCTATAATATATATTTTGTTTATTTTCACCATGATATTTAATGTAAATCACAATTACACATCTAATCAATATCATAGATTCTTGGTATGTTATAAAAGAGATGTATTCATTGGGCATGGCATTGTTAGCTCTGAAATGTTTCATATCATGATAAACTAAAATCAAATCCATATTAAGAATGATATAAAAATATTCTATATGAATATCCACAAGATTTTAAGTAAATACCATTCAGCTAATATACACATGAGGATTCTCATAAATCATGTTTACCTTAATATTTCCACAAGGATTTTTAGTAAAAGTTTTATCTTCTAGTAATTTTCTGATATTCTCATTTTAAAAGTAAAATTTTCATAAATAAATTAATTTAAAGACCCATAGTCAAATATTGTATTTGAATAAGGGTAATATATAACTAACATACCACTCTAACTGTGTCTCTTTTGTTTAAAATGGACAGGATTATAAGTGAAAAGAAAAACTGAGATATGGAAAACTGAACAAACGCATTCGTATTCTATTGATAATTTATCACAAAGATACTTGGGTCATATGTGACGTGTATGAGCCAACCCGGGCTCAATACGAGTCATGATGCGGCTGGGATCAGTCTAAGTGTCTCTCTTTTGTATAAAATGGACTACAATTTATGTACATACGGAAATACGACCAAATGCATTTGAAATGTGTTAATGAATTATGACAACAATCCATGGGTCATATGTGACATGTATGAGTCAACCCCGCCTCAATACGAGATGCGGTGTGGTCGACACCATTCATAGTGTCTCTCTTTTGTTTTAAATGGACTAGATTAAAAGTGAAAAGAACAACTGGCATACGGAAAACTGACATAACGCATTTTGGATCTATTTATAATTTATCACAACGACCCATGGGTCATATGTGATGTGTATGAGCCAACCCGGTCTCAATCTGAGTAGCGGTGTGGCCGTGATTAGTCTAAGTGGTACACTTTTGTTTAAAATAGACAACATTTTAAGTGAAAAACATCAATTGGAATACGAAAAACTGAACAAACACATTCGGAATGTGTTGACACATTATCACAATGATCCATGGGTAATATGTGATGTGTACGAGTTAACCCCACCTCAATACGAGGGGTGGTGTGGTCAACACCACTGTAACTGTGTCTCTTTTGTTTAAAATGGATATGATTATAAATGAAAAAAAACTGGCATACAGAAAACTGACCAAACAGATTTTTATTGTGTTGATACTTTATCACAACGATCCATGTGTCATATGTGATGTGTACGAGCCAAACTAGGCTCAATCTAAGTCTCGGTGTGGTCGGGATCAGTCTAAGTGTCTCTATTTTGTTTAAAATGGACAACATTATAAGTACATACCGAAAACTGACCAAACACATTTGGTTTCCGTTGAAACATTAAGAGAAAAATCCATGGGTCATATGTGACGTGTATGAATCAACCCCTCCTCAATCTGAGACTTGGTGTGGCCGACACCACTCAAAGTGTCTATCTTTTGTTTCAACAGGAAATCATTGTAACTAAAAAACATCAACTGGCATACGGAAAACCAACCAAACGCATTCGGAGTGTGTCGATTCTTTAGAAAAATGATACATGGGTCATATGTGACGTGTAAAAGTCATCCCCACATCAATACGAGACACTGTGTGGCCGACACCACTCTAATTGTGTCTCTTTTGTTTAAAATGGACAAGATTATAAGTGAAAAGAACAACTGGTATACAGAAAACCGACAAAATGCATTTGGAATCAGTTGATAATTTATCACAACAATCAATGGGTCTTATGTGACGTGTAGGAGCCAACCCGGGCTCAATCCGAGTCTCGGTGTGGCTGTGATCAGTCTAAGTGTCTATCTTTTGTTTAAAATGGGCAACATTTTAAGTACATATGTAAAACTGAACAAATTCTTTTGATTTCCATTGAATCTTTAGGAGAATGACCCATGGGACATATGTGACGTGTACGAATCAACCCTGCCTCAATCTGAGATGAGGTGTGGCCGACAACACTCAAAGTGTCTGTCTTTTGTTTCAAAAGGACATCATTTTAAGTGAAAAACATCAACTGGAATATAGAAAAGTTATAAAACGTATTTGGATTACGTCGATACTTTAGAAAAATGATCCATTGGTCATATGTGACATGTACGAGTCAAACCCGCCCCAATACGAGGCGCGGTGTGGCTGACACCACTCTAACTGTGTCTCTTTAGTTTAAAATGGACAGGATTCTAAGTGAAAAGAACAACTGGCATATAGAAAACTGACCAAACACTTTTGGAATATGTTGATAATTTATCACAATGATCCATGGGTCATATGTGACGCATATGAGCCATCATGCGTTCAATCCACGTCGTGGTGTGGCCAGGATCAGTCTAAGTGTCTCTCTTTTGTTTAAAATGGACAACACTTTAAGTACATATAGAAAACCGACCAAACACATTTGGTTTCCAATGAATATTTTGGTGAACGATCCATGGGTCATATGTGACGTGTACGAATCAACCCCACCTCAATCTGAAATGTGGTGTGGCTGGCACCACTCAAAGTGTCTGTCTTTTGTTTCAAAAGGACATCATTTTAAGTGAAAAACATCAACTGGAATATGGAAAACTGACCGAACACATTCGTATTGTATTGATACTTTAGGAAAATGATCAATGGGTCCTTTGAGATGTGTACGAAGTCAATCCCATCTAAATCCGAGACGCGGTGTGGCCGGCACCACTCTAACTGTGTCTATTTTGATTAAAATGGACAGGATTATATGTGAAAAGAAAAATTGGCATACGGAAAACCAAACAAATGCCTTCGGAATCTATTGATAATTTATCAAAATGATCCACGGGTCATATGTGATGTGTACTAGTCAACACTGCCTCAACCCGAGTCCCGGTGTGGCCGAGATCACTCTAAGTGGCTCTCTTTTGTTTAAAATGGACAACATTTTAACAACATACGGAAAACTGACCAAACAGTTCTTGATTGTGTTGATACTTTAGCACAATGATCCATGGGTCATATGTGACCTGTACGAGCCAACCCGGGCTCAATCCGTGTCATGGTGTTTCTGAGATCAGTTTATGTTTCGCTCTTTTTTTAAATGGACAACATTTTATGTACATATGGAAAACCTACCAAACGCATTCGGTTTCCATTGAAACATTAGGAGAAGTATCCATGGGTCATACGTGACATGTACGAATCAATCCCTCCTCAATCTGCGATGTGGTGTGGCCGGCACCACTCAAAGTGTATGTCTTTTGTTTCAAAAGGACATCATTTTATGTGAAAAACATCAACTGGCATACGAAAAACTGAAAAAATGCATTCGGATTGTGTTGATACTTTAGAATAATGATCCATGGGTCATATGTGATGTGTACGAGTCAACCCCATATAAATTTGAGATGCTGTGTGGCTGGCACTACTCTAGCTGTGTCTCTATTGTTTAAAATGGACATGATTATAAGTGAAAAGAACAACTGGCATATGGAAAACCTACCAAATGCATTTAAAATGTTTTGATGCATTAGTAAAATGATCCATGGGTCATATGTGACGTGTACGAGTCAACCCCGCCTTAATCTGAGGCACGGTGTGTCCGAGATCACTCTAAGTGGCTCTCTTTTGTTTAAAATGGACAACATTTTATGTACATACAGAAAATTGACCAAACGCAATCGGTTTCCGTTGAAACTTTAGTAGAACGATTCATGGGTTATATGTGACGTGTACGAATCAACCCCGCTTCAACATGAGACGCGTTGTGGCTAACATCACTCAATGTGTCTGTCTTTTGTTTCAAAAGGTCATCATTTTAAGTGAAAACATCAACTGGAATACGGAAAACCGACCAAACTCATTTGGATTGTGTTGATACGTTCGGACAATGATTCATGGGTAATTTTAGAGGTGTATGAGTCAACCCTATTTAAATCCGAGACGCGGTGTGGCCGGCACCACTCAAACTGTGTCTCTTTTGTTTAAAATGGACAGGATTATAAGTGAAAAGAACAACTGGCATACGGAAAATTGACCAAACTCATTTGTAATCTGTTGATAATTTATCACAATGATCCATGGGTCATATGTGATGTGTAAGGGCCAACACGGGCTCAATCAGAGTCACGATGTGGCCGAGATCAGTCTAAGTGTCTCTCATTTGTTTAAAATGGATATCATTTTATGTATATATGGAAAACCGAACAAATTCATTCGGTTTCCATTGAAACATTAGGAGAACGAAACATGGGTCATATGTGACGTCTACGAGTCAACATCGCCTCAAACCGAGGTTTGGTGTGGCCGAAACCACTCAATGTGTATTTCTTTTGTTTATAATATACTTCATTTTAAGTGAAAACAACAACTTGTAAATGGAAAATCGACCAAACGGATTCTGATTTTATTGATACTATATCACAACGATCCATGGGTCATATGTGACGTGTACAAGTCAATCCCACCTCAATCTGAGACGCGGTGTGGCCGACACCATTCATAGTGTCTCTCTTTTGTTTAAAATGGAAATCATTTTAAGTGAAAACAAAAACTGACATACGAAGAACTAACCAAATGCATTCGAAATGTGTTGATGCTTTAGGAAAATGATCCATGGGTCATGTGTGATGTCTATGAGTCAACATAGACTTAATCTGAGGCACGCTGTGGCCGGGATCCCTCTAAGTGGCTCTCTTTTGTTTAAAATGGACAACATTTTATGTACATATGTAAAACTGACCTAAAGGTTTCTGATAGTGTTGATAATTTTGCACAACGATCCATGGGTCATATGTGATGTGTACGAATCAACCCCGCCTCAATCTAAGACGCGGTGTGGCCGACACCACTCAAAGTGTCTGTTTTTTGTTTCAAAAGGACAACATTTTAAGTGAAAAACATCATCTGGTATACGGAAAACTGATCAAACTCTTTTGGAATATGTTAATTCTTTTGGACAATGATCAATGGGTCATTTGTGGCATGTATGATTTAACCTAACCTCAATCCAAGGCACGGTGTGGCCGGTATCACTCCGGGTGTATGTATTTTGTTTATAATGGACATCATTTCAGGTAAAAATATTTGGTATACAAAAATCCGATCAAATTAGAAATTGAATTCCGGATTTGACATATAATTCTCATCTAAATTTTAAATTGAATTCTAAATCAATTATGTATGATTATAATTATGTTATGAATTCTAATTTAATTATGGATGTGTATAGTTCCAGGATGCATTATATGTTAAATGTGTATGAATTTTTTCTCTATATGTATGTGTTAGTTGGTTATTACAGGTACAATAATTGTATATGTATGTGTTAGTTTATTGCAGGTATAGTAATTGGATTGAAAATGAGAGGGAATGCAAAAAATGAGGCATGTTGTGAAAAATGCAGAGATTCTGTGCAAATTGAAGGCTGTTGTGCAATTTAGACCGCATAAGATATGCCAACGGTTTCAAACCGTTGGCATTGCATCGCTGATTATTTTTTTACCAACGGTTCAATGAACCGTTCCTAAAAAACATTTCCCAACTGTTTAGAAACCGTTGGGAAAGAGGAGAGTCCTTGGGATTTCCCAACGGTTCGAGCCAAACCGTTGGAAAAAACTATCCCAACGGTTTGACACAACCGTTGGGATAGGTTAATTTTTTCCCAACCTATCCCAACGGTTCACTATAAACCATTGGGAAAAGCTTTCCCAACGGCTTACTTCCCTACAGTTTGCGGAACCGTTAGTATAACAAATACCAACGGTTCTATATCTTTTCCCAATGGTTCCGAACCGTTGGGAAAGACTGTATTTCCAGTAGTGTAATGTCAATTTTAAATAAAAAGACACACTATGAGTGGTACCAGTCACTTGTTATTTTTTCTCAATTTTCAGTAGGTTAGTTTCAATAATACCAACTTTATTGACCCATATATTCATACATATATAATAGATCATAGTAGATTAATATTCCTTATATAACATAATTATCCATTCCATAATAGTTTAGGTCTATTGCTTTTGGAAATATGAAAACATAAAGAACAAGTTCATAAGAGTCTCTCATTAAGTTTTTATTTACTAGAAACCTTCTTAGACATAACATTTCTAAAACCATTCTAAATAACCTAAGGATATGAAACATAATAAATGGTGATCATAGATTTTCAATAAGTGTTAAAAATGGAGATATCAATTATAATATAAGGATAACATGAGAATAAAGATGTTAAAAGGTGATATTAGTGTTATAAATCCATACATTTGCACTAGTGCAAAAAAAGTTTTTTTATGTCGGTTATTTTTTATTATTTTACATCAGTTTTTAGCTGACGTTATTAAAATAGACATTATAAATATTTTTTTTATGTCGGTTATTTTAAAATTGACGTAAAAAGCATAAATCAGAATAGTTTTTCACGCCGGTTCCTAAATAACCGATGTGTAAAAACATTCCGAGGCTCCATTTATCACATCAATTATTTAATAACTGTCATGGTATGTAGTTTCTCATGTCAGTTATTAAATTACTGACATGATAAATCGAACCTCTAAAGGGGTTTTCACATCGGTTTCTAAATAACTAACGTGGAAAATGATATACGATGTGGGTTATGTAATAACCAACATAATAAAATATACCCATTCATTTATTACGTCAGTTATAAAATAACTGATGTAAAACCCATTTTTTTAATAAAACTGCAATACCATTACTATGATATGCCAAAGTAGACCTAAAATAAGCAGAAACTAGACCAAAAGAAAACCAAAACAAGACTAGAATCTATAACAGAAAATCATTAACACTAGTCCAAAATAAGAAGAACTGAAGGAAAATTAAATATTCACTTATATAGCATTCAAAACATACAATTTCAACTAATAAAACATAAATCCAACCAAAAAAACTACCAAATACACAGTTATAATTACAATATTCAAAATTACATTTTACACTACAACCAAACTAAAATCCAATCAAACCTGTAAATTAATTATACTATTCCACTTTTAAGTGTTCGAAGTATTGAGAACTATAGCATTGAGGGTCATAAAATAGCTACAAATTAAAAGATTGTAGTTAACATGTATAATGAATAAATCAAATGAAATATTATGGAAATTTTTATAAAGAAATCTAATCTAGTCAAAGTTCATTATTATTCCAAACATAATTATTTCATATATAAATCTTAACATATAATATCCTCATTAGATGATGCCTTATTCTTCATGAAAATTTCATTTAAATGAGTGTCAATTCAAAATATCATTTTTATGTAATACATCAAAAAGTACAAATTATAAATGGATATTTACCTTTAATTTTACATATTTAATCTTGGAACTCATTTTCATTGTATTTTTTATAATTTATTCCCATAACATGTTGGAAAATAATATGAATTGGATAAATTAAAAATTTATTATAATATAAATAACTATTTATAAATTGAATCATTCTTTTCTAACATATTCATAAAACATCCCCACACATCGCCATGGACAGAGCATATCCAAAAAAGAGTTTTCTCCTGTGAAAAAAAACACCTAACATCCAATGATCACTAAGAAAAAAAGAAAATTTAAGGTTAGTGGTTTTTTATATTAAAATATAAAGAATAATTTTCGAGATATATATTTCATAACTCTCACAAAAAGGCATCATCCAACACTGTGTGATTATATTCTGTTCAAATATACGGCAATATAAAGTGTTATTTGTTCCTAATCAAATGAATGTGCTTTAGGGGAATTCATATACAGGTCCACGAATCCATATACATATGTTCTTCCACGCTTCTAACACATGTTATTAAGATACCTAATAAAAAAACAAAAGGATACATTTTTAATAAATATAATACAGAGAAAGGTGTTAAGACTTACATGAAAAAATATGCACCACAATGATGCCCAACTTATCTCTAGTAACAAGATCCATGAAATCATTTTTCACAATCCATACATTTATTACACGTCCACAAACATGAGCTTCCATTGGAAACTAGTAATGATCTGCCAAAAAATTTGAATATCATGACAATATTTCAAGAATATTAGAATCTTAATTTGATGTCATATCAATTTTTATTTTTTGTTGTATATACAATATTTATTTAGCTTTGAGGTATAAATATAAATAAATAGAATAATGATCCATGGGTCATATGTGATGTGTACGAGTCAACCCCATATAAATTTGAGATGCTGTGTGGCTGGCACTACTCTAGCTGTGTCTCTATTGTTTAAAATGGACATGATTATAAGTGAAAAGAACAACTGGCATATGGAAAACCTACCAAACGCATTTAAAATGTTTTGATGCATTAGTAAAATGATCCATGGGTCATATGTGACGTGTACGAGTCAACCCCGCCTTAATCTGAGGCACGGTGTGTCCGAGATCACTCTAAGTGGCTCTCTTTTGTTTAAAATGGACAACATTTTATGTACATACAGAAAATTGACCAAACGCAATCGGTTTCCGTTGAAACTTTAGTAGAACGATTCATGGGTTATATGTGACGTGTACGAATCAACCCCGCTTCAATATGAGACGCGTTGTGGCTAACATCACTCAATGTGTCTGTCTTTTGTTTCAAAAGGTCATCATTTTAAGTGAAAACATCAACTGGAATACGGAAAACCGACCAAACTCATTTGGATTGTGTTGATACGTTCGGACAATGATTCATGGGTAATTTTAGAGGTGTATGAGTCAACCCTATTTAAATCCGAGACGCGGTGTGGCCGGCACCACTCAAACTGTGTCTCTTTTGTTTAAAATGGACAGGATTATAAGTGAAAAGAACAACTGGCATACGGAAAATTGACCAAACTCATTTGTAATCTGTTGATAATTTATCACAATGATCCATGGGTCATATGTGATGTGTAAGGGCCAACATGGGCTCAATCAGAGTCACGATGTGGCCGAGATCAGTCTAAGTGTCTCTCATTTGTTTAAAATGGACATCATTTTAAGTATATACGGAAAACCGAACAAATTCATTCGGTTTCCATTGAAACATTAGGAGAACGAAACATGGGTCATATGTGACGTGTACGAGTCAACATCGCCTCAAACCGAGGTTTGGTGTGGCCGAAACCACTCAATGTGTATTTCTTTTGTTTATAATATACTTCATTTTAAGTGAAAACAACAACTAGTAAATGGAAAACCGACCAAACGGATTCTGATTTTATTTATACTCTATCACAACGATCCATGGGTCATATGTGACGTGTACAAGTCAATCCCACCTCAATCTGAGACGCGGTGTGGCCGACACCATTCATAGTGTCTCTCTTTTGTTTAAAATGGAAATCATTTTAAGTGAAAACAAAAACTGACATACGAAGAACTAACCAAATGCATTCGAAATGTGTTGATGCTTTAGGAAAATGATCCATGGGTCATGTGTGATGTCTATGAGTCAACATAGACTTAATCTGAGGCACGCTGTGGCCGGGATCCCTCTAAGTGGCTCTCTTTTGTTTAAAATGGACAACATTTTATGTACATATGTAAAACTGACCTAAAGGTTTCTGATAGTGTTGATAATTTTGCACAACGATCCATGGGTCATATGTGACGTGTACGAATCAACCCCGCCTCAATCTAAGACGCGGTGTGGCCGACACCACTCAAAGTGTCTGTTTTTTGTTTCAAAAGGACAACATTTTAAGTGAAAAACATCATCTGGTATACGGAAAACTGATCAAACTCTTTTGGAATATGTTAATTCTTTTGGACAATGATCAATGGGTCATTTGTGGCATGTATGATTTAACCTAACCTCAATACAAGGCACGGTGTGGCCGGTATCACTCCGGGTGTATGTATTTTGTTTATAATGGACATCATTTCAGGTAAAAATATTTGGTATACAAAAATCCGATCAAATTAGAAATTGAATTCCGGATTTGACATATAATTCTCATCTAAATTTTAAATTGAATTCTAAATCAATTATGTATGATTATAATTATGTTATGAATTCTAATTTAATTATGGATGTGTATAGTTCCAGGATGCATTATATGTTAAATGTGTATGAATTTTTTCTCTATATGTATGTGTTAGTTGGTTATTACAGGTACAATAATTGTATATGTATGTGTTAGTTTATTGCAGGTATAGTAATTGGATTGAAAATGAGAGGGAATGCAAAAAATGAGGCATGTTGTGAAAAATGCAGAGATTCTGTGCAAATTGAAGGCTGTTGTGCAATTTACACCGCATAAGATATGCCAACGGTTTCAAACCGTTGGCATTGCATCGCTGATTATTTTTTTACCAACGGTTCAATGAACCGTTCCTAAAAAACATTTCCCAACTGTTTAGAAACCGTTGGGAAAGAGGAGAGTCCTTGGGATTTCCCAACGGTTCGAGCCAAACCGTTGGAAAAAACTATCCCAACGGTTTGACACAACCGTTGGGATAGGTTAATTTTTCCCCAACCTATCCCAACGGTTCACTATAAACCATTGGGAAAAGCTTTCCCAACGGCTTACTTCCCTACAGTTTGCGGAACCGTTAGTATAACAAATACCAACGGTTCTATATCTTTTCCCAATGGTTCAGAACCGTTGGGAAAGACTGTATTTCCAGTAGTGTAATGTCAATTTTAAATAAAAAGACACACTATGAGTGGTACCAGTCACTTGTTATTTTTTCTCAATTTTCAGTAGGTTAGTTTCAATAATACCAACTTTATTGACCCATATATTCATACATATATAATAGATCATAGTAGATTAATATTCCTTATATAACATAATTATCCATTCCATAATAGTTTAGGTCTATTGCTTTTGGAAATATGAAAACATAAAGAACAAGTTCATAAGAGTCTCTCATTAAGTTTTTATTTACTAGAAACCTTCTTAGACATAACATTTCTAAAACCATTCTAAATAACCTAAGGATATGAAACATAATAAATGGTGATCATAGATTTTCAATAAGTGTTAAAAATGGAGATATCAATTATAATATAAGGATAACATGAGAATAAAGATGTTAAAAGGTGATATTAGTGTTATAAATCCATACATTTGCACTAGTGCAAAAAAAGTTTTTTTATGTCGGTTATTTTTTATTATTTTACATCAGTTTTTAGCTGACGTTATTAAAATAGACATTATAAATATTTTTTTTATGTCGGTTATTTTAAAATTGACGTAAAAAGCATAAATCAGAATAGTTTTTCACGCCGGTTCCTAAATAACCGATGTGTAAAAACATTCCGAGGCTCCATTTATCACATCAATTATTTAATAACTGTCATGGTATGTAGTTTCTCATGTCAGTTATTAAATTACTGACATGATAAATCGAACCTCTAAAGGGGTTTTCACATCGGTTTCTAAATAACTAACGTGGAAAATGATATACGATGTGGGTTATGTAATAACCAACATAATAAAATATACCCATTCATTTATTACGTCAGTTATAAAATAACTGATGTAAAACCCATTTTTTTAATAAAACTGCAATACCATTACTATGATATGCCAAAGTAGACCTAAAATAAGCAGAAACTAGACCAAAAGAAAACCAAAACAAGACTAGAATCTATAACAGAAAATCATTAACACTAGTCCAAAATAAGAAGAACTGAAGGAAAATTAAATATTCACTTATATAGCATTCAAAACATACAATTTCAACTAATAAAACATAAATCCAACCAAAAAAACTACCAAATACACAGTTATAATTACAATATTCAAAATTACATTTTACACTACAACCAAACTAAAATCCAATCAAACCTGTAAATTAATTATACTATTCCACTTTTAAGTGTTCGAAGTATTGAGAACTATAGCATTGAGGGTCATAAAATAGCTACAAATTAAAAGATTGTAGTTAACATGTTTAATGAATAAATCAAATGAAATATTATGGAAATTTTTATAAAGAAATCTAATCTAGTCAAAGTTCATTATTATTCCAAACATAATTATTTCATATATAAATCTTAACATATAATATCCTCATTAGATGATGCCTTATTCTTCATGAAAATTTCATTTAAATGAGTGTCAATTCAAAATATCATTTTTATGTAATACATCAAAAAGTACAAATTATAAATGGATATTTACCTTTAATTTTACATATTTAATCTTGGAACTCATTTTCATTGTATTTTTTATAATTTATTCCCATAACATGTTGGAAAATAATATGAATTGGATAAATTAAAAATTTCTTATAATATAAATAACTATTTATAAATTGAATCATTCTTTTCTAACATATTCATAAAACATCCCCACACATCGCCATGGACAGAGCATATCCAAAAAAGAGTTTTCTCCTGTGAAAAAAAAACACCTAACATCCAATGATCACTAAGAAAAAAAGAAAATTTAAGGTTAGTGGTTTTTTATATTAAAATATAAAGAATAATTTTCGAGATATATATTTCATAACTCTCACAAAAAGGCATCATCCAACACTGTGTGATTATATTCTGTTCAAATATACGGCAATATAAAGTGTTATTTGTTCCTAATCAAATGAATGTGCTTTAGGGGAATTCATATACAGGTCCACAAATCCATATACATATGTTCTTCCACGCTTCTAACACATGTTATTAAGATACCTAATAAAAAAACAAAAGGATACATTTTTAATAAATATAATACAGAGAAAGGTGTTAAGACTTACATGAAAAAATATGCACCACAATGATGCCCAACTTATCTCTAGTAACAAGATCCATGAAATCATTTTTCACAATCCATACATTTATTACACGTCCACAAACATGAGCTTCCATTGGAAACTAGTAATGATCTGCCAAAAAATTTGAATATCATGACAATATTTCAAGAATATTAGAATCTTAATTTGATGTCATATCAATTTTTATTTTTTGTTGTATATACAATATTTATTTAGCTTTGAGGTATAAATATAAATAAATAGAAAAATATATTAGTTTTCAAATATTGAAACAACTTTAATAAAAAAACAAAATAAAAGATATAACATACATACATATATGGTAATTAGTCGCATAAGTTTAGATGGCCAAACAAAAAAGTGACTGATATTATGTCCAACTATCATCACCTCATCTGTAGGTAATGGAACATGGGATGATCTATCTATAATAACATATACAATGACCCTATAATTCTCAACCTCTAACTGTTGATGGTGAAATGTATCTCCTATACAATATACCAGCCCATATGAAACTATATTATGGTGAGGATCATCAACATACAACTCACAATAAGTAGGAAGATGTGGTGGAAAAGTAGGATAAAAAATGGGGTCCGCCGGATGAGGTGGGAGAATGGGAGCTACTGGCGGAGGTGGATGATAAATAATGGGGTCTGTAGGGGGATATAGAGGAGTGGGAGATGCAATCTAAAACTGTCTCTGCATGTCTGCAAACATAGACTATATTGACGCTCTAATATTTTCCTCCATCATCTTATTAATATTATGAACTTCAAGCTCCGATGATTCTATTTTTTTTATAAACACCCCCAATGAAATTAGTTGAAGAATATGGAAAAACCTTTC